>JAODTK010005660.1:0-356793 GCA_026419785.1 Sclerodactyla briareus
TACGTGGTTCCGCTAAACCGGAATACCGTCAGAATTGATTTAGTGTCGGCCGCAAAGCCTGCTGTCACTTGCCCTATATAGTAGCTGGATTGTGTGTGTGCTGGTACCTTGAAGCAGAATGACTTCACCTTTTCTTCCGTCAGCTCGGGTTATATTCGGTGGAGGCTCTCGAAGAAGGAAAAACAACACAGGACAGTTATTCATCTCAAATAAATTTGCCCATATAATTCTGTTGGTACGACGAATAAATCCGGGACTAATTCCTTTTTAAACGTTAAATTAAGAACGATACAAACACAGCGCTGCAAAGCAGGACGTAAAGGCTCATTTACACGATACGAATTTTTCGCCCGACTTTTGTCGGCCCGACTTTTCGGCCCGACTTTTGTCGCAACGTGTAAATGCTCTTTCATGTCGGCGAAAAAAGTCGGCCGCGACAAAAATCGAAAGCGATTCTGAAATACGGGACCAATCTTGTCGTCCCGTGTAAACGCAATTATTTTGAACTTTTGTCGCATGCGACATATTTATGTTGAAACGTTGTCGGCCGAATTTTTAGGAAACGGTAGCGGGAGCGAATTCCCTGCCATAGCAACCACAGTAGCGAGATTTCAGGGCGGGGAGGATAAGAAAATTGACTGTAAATAATGTAAACAGAATTCATTGAGTGAAACGAGCGGGGTTATGTATCGCCAATGTTTCTTTCGAATATGTATAATTGAAGTGATGAAGTATGCTATTTTTGTTGCCACAATCGCCGAAAACGAAGTGCGAAAATGGCAATGGAGTGATAGTTTCTTGTTAGGCTAGCGGTTCGTATGTACAGCGCGTAGTCTAGGGTTATACTGCCGACATATGTTCTAGTGTAGAGGCCTTATCGCTTCCGGTGATCTTACGACAAATATGGGCCTGTCGATGTGAATAGGCTGGACAATGAATTGATTTTTCAGCCAAATATCACGATTGAACGAGCTTAAGTTAGGAGGACATAGCCCAAGTCTCGACCTCAGTTGATTTCCGTTTAGGCCTCGAGTTCTAATTAAATCCGGCCCCAACTATATCAACATTGGCCTAGGCCGAGGCCTACCTTTTCTCGCCAATGAATATCTTAATCCAAGTCCTACAATGAAGGTCGCGCTAGGCGGTCTAATTCACTATTTCATAGTCTATTTAGATCCAACGGTAGGAAATGTAACAAATGAACAGTTCAGGCCTAAATAGTAAAGTAGCGTCCTACGATCGCCCGCTTTTTTATTTATTTTGATAATTGCACAATTTCTTTCAATTTTGTAAACTTTCAGTTTCACTTGTTAAACATGCTTCCAAAGTCGAACTACTTTACGTTCTACAGCCTTGCAAATGCGTAAGAAACATTTAGGGATAGTTTTGAGGCTATGGGGTAAACATTTAAAAAAACAAAGCCTCCTCCTTATTTTCAGCATCGGTATGTTACCACGATATGATAAAATAATAACATTATAGATCCTTATTGAATTTACTCCAAGCTATTGGGATTCTAACAATAATTGGTCATCTCAAGTCAATGGTAGCCTACTATTAACAACACAATAAACGGACCTAGGCTAGGCTAGGCCTATGATGATAGGCTCAGAGAGAAGATTCTAGGCTAGGCTAGGCCTTATCATTCAAGCCAATAATATATTATTAATCTTCGGAAATGGACACTATTATCATCATACTAATCATTATTGTCATCATCATCAACATTAGGGGGCCCATACAGCCTATTATCAGGCCTGGGTCCTAGGACGTACCTATAGCCTTAGGGCCTGGGACCAATGAAAACGGCAATCCGCTTTCAGAGGTTTTAATATTGCATACTAAATCGCCGAACATCCTATATGGAGAAAAAATTGAAATAAAATCCCAAAGCCATTACGGTAATCCTGAAACATATTAGTGAAAGCCAACTACATATGAATTCAGCATCGACAAATTTTACAACACACATACGACCGTCATTTCTAGGATGCTCTCTGTTTGAAAGTGCTGAAACCCCTCGAATACCCTCGACCCACCCACTACTACTTTCAGACAGTGACTGCGCCCTTGCCCTCGGTCTACAAGGACAATATCTTGCACAGGATCTAGCCCAGGCTAGGCCTACGGAAACAAAAGCGCCATTGTTATTTTTACCCACCACCTTCGTCACTGTAGACTGCCTCCAACGTAAATGACAATGGAGCAGTGAATACGCGGTAAACAACTTACAACTACATACAAGTAGGCCTACAAACCGTCTGAACCTGTAACTTTGTACGATGTATTATTATACATTCAGGCCAGTGGTAAAACATGGAAAATTCGATTCAATGTACAAAAGGACACAAAAAACACACTAGGCCTACCGGTTCAGTATTCTTCTTTTGCCCACACACCCAGTCAAGCCATGAGATGTATATTGGATGATATGACACTGACATGAAACAAGTGAAGTAATCAGAATCACCTGGTTTCCATTTCGAAAGACTATATGTGAATCTGTTCGCCAATAATTCGAGTCTTAAACATCAACACCCTGAGTTTGCAGAAAACACCTAACTACGTACGCATACACTGTATGTAATGCACTGCTACTTCAATTCAAGACGTGTGCGCGCGTCCAGACCGCGCCGAGCGCACGAATCGACTAGGCGGACATAATGCGCTACACTGTGCGGAGGCTAGCGCAGCGCGCGCGTAACAGTGACATTCGGGCAGTCATCAGATTAATATCATGTAGTGACATAGAGTATAATATAAATGCTAGAGTGCGCACTTATTTAGACGCGCATGATCGCACGCGACCGGCATAAGCCTTGTAACAAATGTGCCATTGCCGCCATTACCGGCCCGGGCAAAATTGACATTTGCCGGAGTGGTTGCGTCTGCGTGAGAACGCGTTTGTTGAAGGCGCTATATCATGTACAAAATCTCTATGCTTGGCCCGACGCAGAACAGTACTTTTTAGGACGCGCACGCACCATCTCCCCATGAAATCACATTCCCGGTGCCTCACGATAGGATACGCGCGTCTTTTTACACAGAAGCGCGTTCAAAGATTTGCTGGGAGCGAACTATTTGCGCGTGTTCCTGATGGTGCGGGAATTCTGTCACAAAAACCGGCGCAATGATGATGGTTTTTAGACGCGGCGTTAAATCTGACCAGTCAAACAAGGTTGTATTATGTTTTTGTGTGTGTGTAGCTCTTTTCTCTTTGACGCGCGCTGCGAAAGTCCGCCCCTAGTTCTTAATTATGCTCTATGTTTGTGACAATGTGTCTTTCCGTGGCGGGCCTGCTACCAGACAACCGAGTGGGCAATGAAGTTGTATTGTAACACAGTGATTACGAGGGTTGTCTGTGGGTGCGAATATGTTCTATCTTGGTCCCACGCTATGCAAGACATGTTTATTTGTCGTAGACGGTTACTACGGTACTCTGCAAGACTGCAACCCACATCGAAATGAACCAGCTAACGCTAACCACGTGCAGTTAAAAGTGGTGGGGGTGGGCACGATGTACATCGGGTGATGGTATGTGTAAACGCAAGCATGGGGGGTGCAAAATTCCCGACCCCACCCCCCCCCCCCCTCCCCCCCACGGGCTGCGCCTCGGAACTGAGTACATGTTTTTCGGTCATTAGAATTCCCGACTGTCGAGCGTTTTTCCGTGTTCTCTTGCCTGACCTCGACCTGCCCCCCCGGAATAGGTCCCAACCCCCCCGAATATGTTTTTTTTTTCTCCCCCGCGGCAAAAGTAGGTCGAAACGATGACTCAGTCGAGGTTGGTTTTTGTTTCAGTGAATTTTAGTGCTATGATGCACGAGGTACATGTGGAAAAGGATTGGTTATAAAGTACAAAGTTGTTTGTCAGCAGAGAAATGAATTCCAAAATCTGAATTGCCCCTCCACACTTAATCGGGGGACGCTCTGTCTGATGAAAGGTCACTCCGGTGGAAACACCCCCCCCCCTGGCATCCCAACCAATCTATCCGTCAGTCATCCATCCTCCTCCGTCTATTCATCACAGTTCCTAATGAGAGTACACTAATTAGGAGGGTTACCTAATCACTAGCAAACTAAAGATCATTCTACGGGGGGGGGGGGGGGGGGGGGTCCGAGTTCCCGACGGGGGGGCCAAAGTTCCCCGACGAGGTTCACCCTACCCCCTAAGTCAAAACCGGCATGTTTGATGTTTAACCTTTGGAAATTTTTCTTGAAGAAAAAAACAACGAAAAATGAAATACAATGTGGAGAGCAATGTTTACTTTCAATTAGCTTCCCATCAAATCAGACGCCCTGATTAGAATAGGGTCAGGTTATTCCCCATACTGCCCAGGAAAGACCATGGGCACTGCCGTCGTGAAAGCACACCACTCTACACAGAGGCAAAACAGTGATAGACGGCAGAACGAGCATCTCCCCAAACGATTGTAACCGAATCTCTTGCGGGACATTTCGCAGAATATTCCAGAAGGCTTTTGTATTCGATCTATATATTCCACGATTGTTATAGTCTGTAGCAGATGATACGCTGATCCAAACTCGAGCGCGGAACCTTGGCATACGATATTATGAAAGATATGAGGCGAAATTGCAGCTGCAATATAGGGAATTTTCACTATGAAGAATTTTGGAAATATTTACGTCGGGGCAAAAAGCCCTCGTCGGGGTTGTGTACATTTTAGAGTGTACCAACTCGGGCTCCCGACGGAGGGGAAAAATTCCCCGACAGGGTTTTTTTTTTTTTTGGGCCAGCGCTTCCCGAAGGGGGGGGGGGGCCCTATCCCCATGCCCTCCCCGATGGCGCCACCCCTGTCTCCTGGACAAGAAAGCAGATTGGCCAAGGTGTCGAGATTCTGAGCCATCGCAGCTAGGCGCTGGTCCGCCGCATTTGGTTCAAACTTTCTTTTTCCTTCCTAGTGTCCAATGACATTAACAGTTCAATGTTCAATGAACATTGCATTAGTGCTACGAAACGAGCTTTCTATTGCACAAATGTCCTTTCGGTATAACATATTTGTCCATTTGCCCTTTCATATATTTGTTAGCTTGTTTTCAAGGACAGTGGTACATCAGATACAACGGTAATAGTATCAACATTTGGGTGCACACTATCCTCATCACATGCAAGTGTCGTGCTGTCGTGCTGCTTCTCTTTAATGTACGACATCCCTGCTGCTAAATTCGGAAACTGAGAGCGAATTTAGCTTGCATTGGCCGTGGTTCCTTTGTTCTTTGGCCCCATGGCGTGTGAATCGCGAATTGTGAACTTGCTCCACGTGTAGATACCAGGCACATCTCATATGACATGGAGACACAGGCTACTTTAAAGATGGCGTCAACTCACCATTGTCTGGCTGATGATCATCCAGTTCACCAGACTTGAGTGATTCCGTACCCATAGCCATCCAGAATTGCGACCAGGACATCGTGCAATCGGGTCGGGCCGATGGAGAGGGCAGGCTTTGTGAGGCGGGCATTGTAGCCAATACATTGCTTGATAATGTCTCCTGTAGAGGGAGGTAAAGAGAAACGTGCATTACGTCGAATAGGGTTTACTTTTTGATCGCCAAATTAAGTATATTATTTTTCGTCCATGGACCATGGAACAATGGGCTTAATTGCTATTTTTTTTTGCCGGTCCGTTGTGGGCATCGGGGCACTCCCCCTTTTGGTAGACAGAGAGCTTTTAGAGCGCAAGCAATGGTCAGCGGTACAGTCAAAAGATCCAGTAGTAAACTTGAAATGGAAAAAATATGGAAAAAACAAATATTGAGGAACTTTCAAAGATTAACATAAAGTAGCAACAGCAAAAATATTCGTTGGAGTTCTTCTCTCTAGGTGCAGTTCTAAATGACAATGGAACTGCACACACTGCACTACACATAAAGACAGAACCACATGTTGAAAGTTGGGGAGGGGGGCGGTCAAAGCAAAAAATAAATTGCATAAGGGTGTGAGATGTGTTGTGTGGGGATTATATATGGTATTTATGGAGGGAAAGCCCTTATAAAACATGGAGGGTGTGACTCCTCCCCCCCCCCCCCCTCAATGCTGCCGGCAGACCGGTATCGGTAGTACGGACTGCCGGCCGAAATAATCGCCCACACATGAGGTGTGAGTAAAACGCCGTTGATGAAACTTTCTAGGAAACTGCTACTTGCAAGGACAGCGATAATCAAACATTTTCAATCACCCATCCGCGATACACACTCCATTTAATTAAAGCCTTAAAAGTATACGTACGTCATACGAATGAGTGAAGGGTTGAACAATCCATGTTACAAATATGTGGTGAATGAGCATCATGAGAAGTTAAGAAGTTGGGACGTTCTTACCTTCTGTTGTACTTCTGTTTGTCTTTGTCGATGATGTCCGACAGGGGAAGGTGAGAACGGACAAGACAAACCCAGTGATGAATCGTCATGTAAAAAATAATTGACAAACACCATTGTAACAATGTTGTTGCTTTTTGAAGTCGGAATATAAACACTGGAGTCAATAGCTCATCAACTTTCAATTTCATTGTCTGGAAGATGGAAGCTTTTACACAATAATATTAGGATCAGCACCACAACAATCTGAACCACCTTTGCACTATGAGGAAATTGGAAACGATATGGTGGAAATGAAAACTTAAGAAAAAAATTGAACACATTATATCACGCAGCTATCCAAATGTGAACTTGCAGATATTAGATATTAGTAACTTGCACATTCAGTAGAGCACATACAATGTCAGCACCGGATGAAATCTGAAAGAAATGAAGGATATGAACTTGTGTTATCAGTTGGTGAGCAATGTGATCAAAATGAATTTCTCGATGTAAATCCAACACCATTTTTTGCCACCAAAGTTCTTTGAAAATCATCTACGTATGTTTTTGCGCTTATATGAATAAGACCACAGGTGACTATTTTCAGCTGCGGTACGCAGGTCATAAATCATCAGTCTCTCCGTCCGTCCGTTGTTAGTTGTCGTTCGTTCGCTCGTTAGTCTGTCCGATCTGTTCGTCTATTCACTCTTCAATCAGTACATGCGATCAGTTGAAACTCGGTGGGTGGATGAAGACGCCCTGGCTAGGCGAGTCACATTTTGGTTTTGCCATAGGTGTAATTAGATTTCAATTAATTGCAATTATTTACCCCCAAATAGTTCTCCCTACAGCCCTAGCTCTATGTGAGAGAGGTTGTTTACATTACTCTCTATAACTCTGCAGAGCAGCCAACAAGTGTTCATGTACAGCAAAAGAATAGCACCATTCCAGAGGCCGTCGTTCATTGTCACACATCTCGCTTCAAGTTTTAAGCCATTGGTGGCCTAGAAAGGTGTGTGTATATACGTGACGGATTTTATTCCGCAATGAAATCAGTGTCCACATTCGCACTGGTTTCTGTTGACTATGGGAAACGGGGTAACGCCAGAAAGTAAAGGAATTTCGACAGTCCACATTTTGGGTTTTTCAGTTAATGGTGGCTTGTTTCAATGGTGCCCTCGTCAAAGATTACCATAATTGAGATTCCAGCAGTAAGAGGAGAGAGAAGTTTAGTGGGCAGACGTAAAGGGAAGTGCATGTTAGGGTTAAGTCGGTTTCCTAATCGTCCCACCGATCCAAAAAGAGGCATATTTGCCCGAAGCTTACCAAGACGTTTACGATTGCGCGTGTTCAACTAGATGAGGCAACTTATGATCCTGTTGTCTAAGCCTAAATAAATCACGTAGGCACTTCCGAGTAAAGGAGCAATTCTCTTTACGCCTGCTATCATATTGCTGACAAGAAAGTGCCACGGACACACACTCGTGCATTTACACAGTCACGTGTACAGACATCCGCGCAAACGTAATCATAGATTATTTTAGCTTCCGGCAAAAAATAATAATTAAACCAACAAACAAACACATAATCAAACAAACAGAAGGGCCAGACTCAATGCAGCACATGGAAATGTGCCTCTTTATAGAAATTTACAGACGTGAGCGATACCAAGCAGGTGATTCACATTCACTCCCTCAGTAAGAATGATATGATTGCTGATGACATTATATAACATGGTTGTTCAACTGTACAATGCAATGATTGCCTCTAAAATGGACCCCCAACGCGTGATGACGGAGTAAAAAAGGGCATGTCCACACTCTGGAAGGCGCTCAGCTCCGGGGGGCTGATCATCATCTCAATCGGATCCCAAGTGTGATTATTTACCGGACAACTATGACCAGTGTGGTTGCACGGAAACCAGTTTCCTTTCCCAGGCCGGTGCGATCACCAGGTATTCCACGAGCAGCTGGAACTGGCGCGCTGATTGGTATCAGGGTGCGCGCCCCCATGCCTCGCTTGGGACATACTAAATATTCAAGAGACCACCACGTCTAAGTTGCCTCGATAGACCATATCGCTTTCCGAGGCTGATACGAGAAGAGGCAGCTCAGACGGCTTCCGTTATTAGTAGTCGATCAACCCGCAGACAGGTCTCGGGCATGCCGCAATCAAAATCAAACAGCTAAAGGGATCTGTCAAGGCTGTTCATGCCATAGAAGATGACAATGATCATTCCGATAGGACAACGAGCACTTACATGTCAACAGTGGAATGCTGCCAACATCCACGTATGGCTCCGACCGATCCAGTACATGAGTATAGCGAAACGATGGTTTACGGATAGATCCATTTGATCACTGTGTGGTAGCCATATATAGACACGATAAGCGAAAGTGAGAACAGCGGCCTGCAAAAGAATCATGAAACCTGATATGAGACAGCAACTTCCATATGTGTACAGGGATTTCAGAGCAGACTGCATGACCTCTAATGACGCAAGACACGATGGCCTCCTGACCCCAAAAAAAGAATGCAGGAGGATTGTTCCACTCCATATTACCAAACATTATTACACAGTATGCCCCCCCGTAAACAGATGCCTACAAAATTGTGTAGGCTAAGCTTCCAAACAATTGGCGTATCGTTGATGTTGTATGTATGTATGTATGTATGGATGTATGTTTATGTATGTATGTAGTATGTATGTATGTATGTATGTATGTATGTATGTATGTTAGTATGTATGTATGCATTCCTGTTGCCTTGGCAGCTATGTATGATCACGGCTATTAAACCCTTTTCATTACTAGGGAGGGTCAGTCCCACATGCACTTGTTCCTTCTAGAATATGCTGCCATGTGTGTGGGGTGAATTGCCAATAAAGGAAAGACAATGCAGACTCCTGGGATACTGTCGCAGCAGGGCGGTTTACTCTGTGGGGCCCTGGGCACAGGCGCATGTGGGGGCCCCTCCAACTGTAGTCTATGAAAATCCAGAGACTGACTAACGATTGTGCCAACCCCCCCCACCCCCCCCCCCAGTCTTTCCCGCTCCCCCCTGCCGCACACATACATGGGCACGAGCATTATACAGATATATTTGATAAGACCGGCGGCATTCATAGGCAATTTAGAGATAACCAAGGTTGTGGGCGGTCTTGCCAGCCCGACCCAATACTTCACCCACCCACCCACCTCCGAACAAGACCTAGCCCCAAAAAATTCTAATTTCCTTTTCCCATGGAACATACCTTTATCATGATTTTGCATGCTTTCTGTTTAGATAAGTCCCGCACAACGTCACTGAAGTCACGTTTTTTAGTGTAAGATGTCATACTCGATGCTCATAATGGCTAGGCGGCAGAGCCAGGTACTCCCCATGGTCGTTCGGAGCCTGTTTCTTTTATTTTATTTTTAGAATTCATTTTACTAAAGACGCTCACGCTGCAGGTGGAAACCATTAGGGTAGGATCACGGTACATGCGAAGTGCGATTTCAACATTTGGGAGTGTGGCAATAACACCCTTGTCGATGATCAGATTATATAAACGATCTGTGGCGTGACTGCCAGTGGCGGCGGAACCTACAAATTTAGGGGGGGGGGGGGGGCGCAGCAGACCAAACTTTTGCTGAAATTTGATGTGTGTTACATCTAAGCCCGGAGCGCCACATTGGTTATACAAACCTCCAGATGGCTGGAAAACGACTTCCTGAGCGTTGGGAGCTCTGTGAACCAGTTATTAAACAGGGGTCATGTCTGCAAAATTATAGTTATTAATAAAATGATGTATGAAGAATGATATGGCAATATCAGATGGGTTTGGAGGGACAGCAAATTCCCGCTGAGGGAGAGCCCGGGAAAGGGATGGCACACCACACACTTTTCGATCATGAGGTGAATTTCCAGTGCCATGATCGAGGCCCCGTTTTCCCGCCACAGTGGCCACCCCACTGTGGTTCACGTGGTTATGCGTATCGACTTGTAGTCGATCGGGGGTTGGGTCGACTCCCGTAGTGGACGAGCAAAGCACTGGAAAGATTAACATGTTTTAAAACTTGGTTCCTCGCAATTTACAATAGTAAAAAAAAAAATATTAGGTATTAAGTATTGAGAAGACAACCACCGTGGGTCTTTTAAACGTACGTAAGACCGTTTTTCACTTGGTGATGATGTGTTGTAACACAACAAGTGAACTCAAGGTTTAAAGATCGTTATGTTGTATCGCAAATACGGTATCAAATTATAGCAATTTTACAGTATACAGTTCGATACGATAAATTCATGTATGTTGGTGTTTTTTGATTGAAAACGTACGTAACACCTAAAGCCATTACTGCAGATAGTAAGATAAAGTCATCACAGCCATGTCAATGTGGGGGTATTTCTTCATGTCATTCTAAAGCTAACAAAAATGCAACTTTTCTATGTTTATCTAGGGACCTTTTTTTTTCAAATGTCCCCCTTTTTGACGAGGGATTGTGGCCTTGTACCGTGATACAAGCGGTGATATTGTGACCATCTTGAATAATATAGTAGCTAGTCAAGAGCTTGGTTTCCAGACTTAGTCAATTACAGTCTGAGGCTTCCTACGTCCAGCCTTCGTCTATCAACACTTAGTATTTGCCCCAAAATGCTGACTAGTTGCCCCACCACCTCCGTGTTTACTCTGCCCTCTTGGTCTCTACGCTTTTGTGTCTTTCTTCACCCCCATTTCTTTCTTCCCCCCTTCCTCCTTCTCCTTCTAACTTGCCTTTTTGCGTACCTTTTGGGGCTAAATATTTTCACATCGCATACAGACGCCGACAAGCTGCGAAATATCGCAGAACAGGCGGCAACGGGTTCGGTACGGCAAATTTGTTGAAATTAGAAACGATAATATTTCACATTTATTTAGGGCTGTTATGTAATATATTGTATATATTCCTCAGGTTCCGAGATCCGATAATGATAGATTCAATTGTCGATGTTGTGTACTTTTCAAATTTATTTGGTCAAAATTTTAGGGGGGACGGACCCCCCCAACTCTGATTTTTTTTGGGGGAACGGGCGTCCCCCCCCCGACACCCCCCCCCCCCCCCCCCGCTGGCGCCGCCATGGGTACTGGCCGTCCGGGTGGCTCATCCTCTGTGATATTTGTATCACAAGATTTTGAAAACTCGCCTGAATGTAACCAGCTCGATCCCCATCGTATCACTAAATCATCCCTTGTACTTGTGCAACTAAAGCAATTGGGCGGTGCCTGGCTTTGTCGTCCTGCAAATGAGCCCAACTGCCCGAGGAAACGAAATCAATGCAGATGCTCTTCAATAACGCTGCCATCGCTGGCTTATTGAGCTAACAAATTGGACAATCATCTGAAGGAAGTTTCCACACGGAACTTCTCTGATGGCCTCTTCTCCATGACCGTAATCTAGGCGAGTGAGTCGACATTACTCTGCCGCCTCCGAGTTTTGTTCGTAGTGTGGCGTGCCTACAAGTTTGCACCTGTTGCCCAGGCCCGCATGTCCCAAAACACCCTCCCCCCCCCTTTTCCCCGTCGCGCCTCCAACGAATTTTGTAGAGAAGCAATAGCTGCCACTGCTGTTTGAGGTTCTAGTTGCGTATCCTGCAAGATTTACTTGCATGGAAGGATAAGCATTCACCTGTTCATAAATCTCCAAAGCCCATTTGCCTCCGTACCTCGTCGCTCTGGGTGGTCTGATCTTACATCTTCAGCCAGGTTCCTGCAACGCCTGCAGCTGAATGAGAGAACCCTCATACTAGAGTCTTCAAACTGCATTTGCTCTACCGGACAACCGCGTTGTAGTTATGCGCTTTGGGAACGATTGACTGGGCGGGGTCGCTTGTTGTCAGATGTCAATCAGTTTCTTGAAACGTTGGTTGAGGGCCCGTGAAGAAAACATAGATTTCTTCCAGAAAAGAAAAGAACGCCACTGTCGCTGGACAGCACTCTGCTGCATCCTTGCCAACTAGATCAGGGAATGTCCTGTGCAGGTACCCCATCTGCCTTCCATCAGTCAAATTTTGGCTGAAAGTTTCCCTAACATAATCCTTAAAATACGATTACGAAATTTTTGTGGGGCCCCTTTTTGTGGGGGGGCCTTGGGCACGTGCCCCGTCGGCCCATGCTTAAATCCGGCACTGTGTGCAGGTAATATGCCAACATCTAATGACAGACGGATCTCTGATGAGTCAAATCTCAATCACGAAACATCTGGAGACGAAAGTCCACTCTTAACCTCTTTACTATCCTGCCAATATTAACACTTCAGGAATACGTTTCAAACTCATCATTACTACTACAGGTGGCAGAACCGATGAGACCATACATAATTTTCTTGTTTACCGCAGAGATATCATCCTTAGGAATCAACTGGTCTGCGAAGAATCACCATGAAACTGTTTGGCCGTATGCATGTGTAGTCGCTTGCAGAAAATTTGTTGTAACGAAAGCTATAAGGGCGGTTGTCAAGACGTCTCTTAGCTGCTGATATGGCAGTGCAAAGGAGTTTTTGTTTCTTGCTCGTCGGGGTGTGGTCAGTACTTTCACTGTTTGGACGTAGCCGAGCGTACCTCTGGCGGCTTCAACATACACCCCAGAAATATAACATGAACACCAGCAGGAAGCTATGCTATGCAGCATATTTGCCAACAAAAGGTACTCCCTCAGCCACTCGAACAACTTTACTCATCGTTTCAAGCAAACGATGAATCTACTTAGGCACTTGGCTGGAGCGTGTCAAAGTGAGCCGGTAATTCCACATCGGATGTAGTCGAGTTGGTTGAAATTTCTGCATATAAGCACAATGGGGGCGAGCAAAGAACGTGAAAAGGGAATCGTAACAGCAAAGTGGCCACCGTAGATGTGTAATTCCAACACAGCCAGTCGTGTCGGTGTAACCTCTCCACATGGGAACCGAAAAGCAGGAAACTGAAGCGCAAACAGTGGATCCACCATCGAGTAATGGAAGTCTCCTGCTCCGGAGAAACCCACCATGGTCGGAGTTATCCTGCACAGTACGCAAAGAGTGGGTCGTTGACAGCATTCCAGATCAATAAATGACCTGAGCAAATTGGAAACAACCATTGGCGAGATATGTGGTAGACATCTAAGAACAATTTTGACGTATAAAAGTAGTATAAGAGGAACAATGAGGCCAGTCCCAAAATGATCAAAAAGCCATGAAAAAAAGCATCCGGTCAATGAGACCCCATTTATATTCGCTGTTCGTCCCTTATTTATAGGCGGTGTCCGTCCGGTACCTTTGTTCTGTTTTTTTTCGGGCTGTCGTTATATTTTATCGTCTTCAGAGTATTAAAAAAAGCAGAGAACGGAAATTACCCAAAGAAAGACACAAAACTATTTCGCAAAACTTGATCCATCTATCAATATACTTGACAAACTGCATAAGTACTGGCCGCAAACACTTGTAAGTTGATCAAGTCTTTACGCGTACACTGTAAATCAAGCAAACTGATAGGGCTACATTCTTTAACATTAGGCTACTCTGTTAAGGATCTCAAATGCGCTTGTCACTCACGTGCGTACCGGAGCGTAACGTGGCAGTCTGTGCATATAGTACGTACACACAACGTCGATTGTATCCTTACTAACCATATCATAAGCATATACCATCAACTAGCTGTTATCACCGACATGGCTGGTCTCACTTGCACTATTGCACACCACTACGGCTATGGCACAGAATGTTAGGAACACTAATCAATTGGATTCAGGAAAACAGAGTTAGGGTAACTCTCTCTCAGGAGTCCTATGATAGTGTTCTAACATTTTTGTGGCCATCGTCAAGGGCTACCCGTTCGTTCATAAGCAAAGTTCGTTTTGGGTAGTGACAGAAACTACTATGATCTGAACGCTGGTGTCAGTCGCCCTTACCACAATATGCTAGTCGCAGAACTGTCTTCAGTCCCGCGGAAAGCCGACGTACGTTGATGTTGTATTTGTGAACATGCGCGTATCCAGGGGGGCTTTGGGGGCGCGCGCCCCCCGAGTAAGAAGAGGAGGAAAAAAGGAAAAGGTTAAAAAAAGGGGAGAAGGAGAAAAGGGAAAAGAAGAGAGGGAGAGAGAGAGGAAAGAAAGAAGGGAGCTAGAAGAAAACGAGTGAGGGAAGAGGAATAGGAGAGAGGGAATGGGTGGTAAAAAAACTGAAAATGACGTGGCGATTGTGTGATCATATAGCAAATAAACCGTTTCGGAGAATGTTCCCTTCCCCCCTCCCGCGATTTTAGCACTACTCCCCCCCCCCCCCCGCCCCACCCTCCTCCTCGCTGGAACAATCAGGTGACCTCATTGCAGATTCTGTATTCGGATGATAAAATATTGGATCGAAGCCGGAATCCCCCACCCCCATCTACTGCATCAGGGGAAAAGTCATGGGGTTAATGATGATTTCTGTGGATCCGCCACATACCCACTATGAGAGGGCATGAGTTGAACTCAATTTCGACATAACTTTATTTTGACATCCTTTGTCGAAAGATGAACCATAATCTGCTCTCATGAAAGCCGCCCGAGCCTGTTTTGATGACCACGTCATAAATACCCCCCCCCCCCCGCCCAATAGTACAGTCGGTGGCATTTAAAAATCAAGTTAGGGGCAACACCATTGTCGTCTGCAGCCGAAGCAAATGAACAAAGGGAAGCAAAGGTGAAATGTTTACCCTATAGGCCTATATCTACTGTTGCCCATACACAATTGAATTCTTCCGTAACTTCGTGGGATTGAGAGCAACTCTTCGAGGTTTGCGTTATTTTATTCGAATAACATGACAAGCTCCACCATTTCACTGTCTAGCGCCCCTACAAAAACTAAGGCTGTGAAAAGATCAGAGAAGATTGGAAAGTGCCTTTTCTTAACATCGAGGAGGCCTTATATGCCTGAAAAATATACAACATTCTCATTGAACTTGAAAACTACAATCAACCTCTTTTGGATTACTAAACCCTTTAGCAGTTTAGCCTATTACGTTGTCTTTCCTTCTTTCTCGTTTCTTCTTCCCTCGCTCAACCACCGCGGCACATTTTGAACGAGATAGCCTAGGCCTATCAGACTGCTTGGATTTTCAACGCGTGTTTCCTCCAGGGAACTACTATACTCGGACAGTAGAGCTAAAGCTGGCTAAATGTCCCAAATTTCTGCTGAGATCCTGATTTTTTCAGATGTACTCTGGAAGTCTTTAGAAGAATTGCACGCTCGCTCGCACTGTGGATAGTATGGCAGAGCATTTGTTGAACATTGCTAAAAAGTTAAAGTCGGGGCAACGATAGGACCGAGGTCCAACAAAATGTCAGAATTTTCCACAGATTACAAAATTTGTGATCATAAAATGCCCATGTGTGAAGCTTGGTAGGTGCACCCTAAAACGCTCAGATATTATTATTGTGCCTCCTGAAAATGCTTGTCCCCCCAAGACTAAAAGTCTGGCGACGCCACCGCTCTAAGCTCCCCTCCTACACGCCTCCCCCTGGGAAAAAACCCCAACTACGTCACTGAAGTCAAGTACCGAAAGTACTATTTCCTGAAATCCGGGTGACCCATTTCTCCCGAAACTTTCTCAACGATACCTGTCAAGCAACGATTGGGCTCCGTTTATATTCCCGGTCCAAAATCATCTCCCCACCATTTCACAAACGGTTTTGTACATTAACTTCACATATTGTTACTTTGCTGATCAGACTCCAATGGCTAAAATGAAGGGGATTGGGTTCACTCCGAGCTCCACCTGTTTTAACGAAATCGTAAATTACAGAGTTTCTTGGTTTTTAGTTTGAAATCACTTGCTGACATATCTTTCATAAAACGTGGCGGAGCGGGCGGGTGGGGGGCGCTGTGGGTGGCGTGTGTTGATAATTTAACTGCCTATATTTCCGCAAGTGACACACTCTCAAACATTCTTTCCTTACTGAAATTGCACACCCAGATTATTGCAAGTGGGCCCCGGGTAGGGCCCATTTCCAGCGATCTTGGAGGTATAAAAAGCCAACAGTTTATCAGAGTGAGCTCGGCGCCAACCATGGTCGCGTTCCGCTCAGATAGTACATTGCAGTCCACATGGCCAGTCCACATAGGGGGGGGGGGGGTGGGGGGGGTCCATTTGCGAACGATGCCAACCGCTCCTGGCATATAATCATAACATGATGTTCCCTGCGATGGTTCGTGTTCGTTTCATGCTTTGATAGCGCAGTTCCCAGCTCAGCTGCAGCCGCCAAAGCCCATTGCAGTTTTGCCTCATTCCAGTGCGACTGAGAAATAAGGCCGTATTATGTGCATCAATGATCTCAGCCTGTTCATGACTTGTGTACGTGTTTATGCAGGAGGAGAATGTTACATGTCTCTACACTGAACATCAGTCTTCAAACATAACCGATCGTCACATTCATTTTTCATTTGTTCTTTAAGATTAAACAAGATAACATATATAAAATAACATGAAAAGAAACCGTTCTCACAGCTGATAAAAGTTCACTTAATACGACTGTATCATAATTCGTGACCATAATTATAGGTTTGGTTTAGTGTCGGGCATATACCCCGTCCCTGGGTGGCGGGGCAGGGGATCATGCTGTCACTCGTAATGCGTTTTTGGTTTTATATGTGTGAATATGTTTGTGGGAGAAAAAACCCAACCCTTACATTTCGATTCAATATATTCCAGTAGGCAACTAGTCAAACTATTTTTGTTTTAATGTATTCCACCACGAGAGGCACTTTGTTTTTTAACCTAGTGTGATATAAACGGTCCCTCTCAGCCCGCGAGGGGCCATTTCCCTTTTCGGCTTACTCTTCCGCCCCAACCGTTGGTGGCCCTCCGCTTATATGGTGACCCGCGCCCCCCCGGTTGACAAATCCTGCAATACGCCCCTGCACATTTCATGTACAATTCAACATACATCCTTAAGGGATAGCAGAAAATGATCGGCAAATCGAAACTGGATGACAACCTTGGTGTTTGAGCCAGCTTGTCTTGAACTGATTGGGAGACACTGACCATCAATAATCTCACCTGAAATGGTTATGATACACTGCATGCTGACGTGACATTATAGGCCTGCGTATCTTGTCATTTGAGGTGACTGAAGGTAGGGACTGTTTTTGGAGAAAAGCCTATACCCAATGTGTCCATGTCAGTGATTTTACCTATCCAATTTGTCCCACTTTTGCATATTTCCAATCTCCCCAGCCAATGATTAGGACCTTAATACCCTGGTCGTATGTTTTGTATAGTGGCTTCAAGGGTAGGTGAGAGTACATGATATCAGACCCCCCCCCCCCCCTCCTCCCCCCCCCCGCTCCTCCCAGCATGATTCCCCCTGCACAGTACACATATCATAGAATGCCACCCTCGAGTCCTCCAACACTGGAATACATCATGCTCCTGGATAGATACGGACTCCACCACCTCTGCCAATTACTGATGTCCGAACTCTCAAGGGTATCTGAAACTAGTTTTGACACATCTCGTGAGTCACGTAATAGTTTATAACTAAAGCACTCCAGAGCGAGTGTCTCTCTCCGAGTTGTCTCTTATTTTCTTTCATCATCATCTGTTTACGTCTGAATTAAGCCACCGCCTGGTGGGTACGATGGTTTTTAGCAGCTCTCACAGCTGTCCTTTAAGCTGTTGCGGTCCAGTGGAGAGGTGGTTCCGAGTCTCAAATCCTTCGGTCTTGCCGGACAGTGCACAGCCAGGTTCCTTCCCTTGATACTCCCCTCCGGAGCTTGACCTCCATTTGGCATATCCGCACCCTCTTGATACGCCATCACTACGCTGACGTGCCCGTATGGCCAACCTCCTGCTACATCGGCTTGGTCTCCAAGCTGGAGAGGTTCAAAACTTCATATAAGCAGTCCAGCGCCTTCTTAACAATCTCAGGCTTCATTCCACATTCATTCTTTCCAGTCTTCTGGAGGTGGAGTCATAATTAGATCTACTTGATCACAATTCTACAATTGTTTAAATGGTCCTATACATCTCAATATAGTTTTCCACTTCATAATCGGCCATAGTTTCAAATCAAGAGGAATCTTTAATGTGCCTCATAACTTCCTGATGATTTGAAATTTATATTCAGTAATCCTGGAAGACGAGATATCACCAGGATGAGTTTCAGCCTAGTCCCGGTGGAATAAAATGCACCAAGCAACGAAGTTATTCGCTGTGAGGTCACAGCATTATGCATTCCTCTGGCTGACACTTATTTCAGATGTTCATCATAATAAAGGACAACAAGACCCATATTCTGTAGAAAAAAAAAAAAAAAAACACTATATATTTATAATTGTTCCTCACTTCCGAAAATGTATTCCTTTATTTCATAAATTCATTTGCATTATTCAGACACCAAACCCGGAAGAAAAGAATAATACTTCAAGAATCTGGAAGACTTCCCCTAAAGGCAGGAAGCACAATTATAACAAACACGAAATTCAAGGCCTTTTGCATATCAGTTGAAAGACGCTAATTATTGTTTCAAGTGATATTGAATAAATTGAATGTGGAGGGGTGCTTCTTTGGTAATCTGCACCCAAGTTTCTCCCCAGTTCAAAGACTTTGGCTCAGCCAACAGACCTCAGGGTACTGGCAATGGAACCCGCTCGAGTTTTGAGAGTGAAAGTGACATGGCATACGCGTGACCTATTAGCCACCGATTTTATTCGTAATTTTCGCAACATCATCAATAGAAACTTCCCACGGACAACCTACTAATAGATTGATGACCCAACCAAGTTGTAGCACACTTTGCTTTTGCCCAATGAGTGCACAAATATTAATGAGACGCAGTATTATAAGTGACAGTATACTGTTGATACCATTTTTTTCTTAAGAACTTTCCCAAATTAAATGCATCCTAGTTTTTCATCACGTATGTATTATGTGGTTCCAGGTGTTACTGGCTGGTGGCATTCCTTTCATAATCCTCTATCCTTGTTGCCCGTGCTTTGTACTTGTTGTGTGCTGTCCTCCATGTAAATTTTTGATCCTGCTCTTCCAACTGGGTTACCTTGTCAGCTATAGTACTTGTTTAAGGTGTCCCTTTAATAAGATGCATACAAACCAATTGTGGCTCTAGCAACAATCAAACAAGTGCAATTATTTCATGCAGATTAAATGACTTGAGCTTTTTGTGATTCAAAAACGACACCTCAATGACCACCCAACACAACCCCATAAGTATCATTGGTCACTGTTAATATATATATATATTATATATTATTCTTATATATATCTTATATATATTCTACTTCCCTACACACCCTTTGAGTGCGAATATGCCCTAGAATCAGGGCCTTAGCCAGAGGGGCGTTTCACCGTCATTGCGACGGCCAGGACACTGATGGGGACGGCCGTTTTTCTGTGAGACGGCCTGAGACGGCCACTAAGAAAGTTTTTGTTGGGGGGGGGGGGCAGACAGACATAGTGCATTTGAAGGCATTGAGCGAATATGACTGCCAAGTTTACTCCACCAAAACTGGCTTTCGTCTTGACCGCGGCTCCGCCTCCCCACTGGTGCCCGCGATTTGCCAGTGCATTTGTGCTATAGTGATTTTCAATCGTTCACAGTTAGACACCCTAATTTCAAATTTCTGGCTAAGGCCCTGCCTAGAAGACTGCGCGCCCAGACTCCTGATGATGCTGACCTAACATTCTAGAAACACCATGTGGATTATGTGTTAAGCTAAACTTGCTAAATATTCATCCCTCAGACATTCGGAATATTCCAACAATCACTGCCAATTTTTTTGACAAAACCAACCAGGATGGGATTGAACCTGGCTCCCTAACAGGCACAGATCAATATAACAGCACCATATATCAGACTGGTTCACAAGCCCCCTGACATGTTTGGGATGTGAAGGAAGCCTGTTCTAGCACAAATTCCCCTCTGCAAGCATTGCCAAATTCTCAATAGCTTCATGGCCACCAGGATCGCTGTTTGCAGTAGTTTACATTTCGTAAATGGCGATATTGCTGTGTGTGTGGGACCTGTGTATGAATCAGTGTAGTTAAATGGTCCTACAAGCATTTAACAGATCCTCCTATTCCTTTCACAGACCCATGGATCACTGTCAAGTATGAACCATAGTGAATGACCTTGCACATGTACTCTGTCTATAACTTACAGTTTGGGACCTGAGCATGAATCATGTGCCAAATCCTCAGTACTTATTATTTTCATAACTCGATGCAATATAGGCTGCTGACCTGTTCGCTGGTTGTAGGGTATTCTGCATTTGTTAGACAGTCTGTTCATTAGGCCTGAATCAGGCCAGCCATGGAATGCTCTCTAGCTATATATAGCTGCCACTGTAGGTCAGTCCTCGATGTCTTCAGATATTAAACTGCATAGAGGCTGTTGCCTTGTACATGGTTGCTCGTTCTGCTTTGTGGGCAGTCCTGTTCATCAATCCTGATCAGGTCCAGCCATGGTTGTTCTGCAAGCTATCATAGCTTCCACTGTAGGTCAGTCCAGGTGTCCTTCAGGTAACGATACTTAACAGCTGGCTGACCGTACTATGGTTGCATGGAACTTCCTTTGTGAGGCAGGCAGATTGCTCTATAGCTGCCATCCCGTAGGATCATGGTCAGAGGTCTTCATAACAATGCGAGGCATTGCAGTCCTGTGGCAGTCCTCCTCAGGCGGCTCCATGACAGAGTCTGCAGATCTGTGGCCAAGGACGTGAGAGCAATTTAGGCCAACTTCTAATTTTCTCATTCCTTTTTGCTGAAGACAAAAGAAATCTTGCTCATATAATTGACACTCTTATTATTAGCGAAAGCCCAACTTATCTCCCTTCGTGGGGTGAGAACTAGTCACGACCTTGAATGTGTAATCCAGCAGAATAGGAACTGAGTCTGCTTGAACGACCCTGAAACCACAACCCCCAAGAAGAACGAGAGCACCAATGGTGCTGTGCTCAAACCACACTAATGTACCAAGACGAATGTTCCTATCAGGAGGCAGTTTGAAACAAAGGCCTATTGTGCCTTTGAAAACTTTTGACCTTGACAAAGAGTCTTAGCAATTCCCTAAACCTTCCACATGATGGCCCCACACTGATCCTTGGTCCCTAATCCCTGGGCACCCTGAAGGTACTACTACTTGGCCACATTATGACTGAACATTGGCCCTGTGCACAGAATTTGTAGAGCTACAAGATTTTACGGTATTTCAGATAATTGGCCCTCTATCCAAGAACAATTACATGTAACTCAAGAAATCATCGGAGCTTGTGGGAGAAGATGCATTTCAGGTACCATTGTGTGAAATCTCATAAATGGGCCCTCGTGCCTATTGGGACTGGGACCAAAATTTGTGGACACCCTGACGGTATGGCTTTTAGACCATCATTTAGACTGAATGTCAGCACTCTGCACCAAAATTTTTTAGAGGAAGCCTTTTTGCATAACTCCACATGATGGGCTCCGAGAACCCACACTGGGCCTTGGGGCCTAGATCCCTGTCACCCTGGTACAACAATAGACTCATTATTATGGACCACAGCACTGTGCAACAAAATTTGTAGGAGATATTGTGGCTTACCGACTGCGGATTATTTGTAGATACTTTCAAGCAGGATAGCAAGCATCCGACTTTGACCTTCCTATGCCAACCTGTAACCCCTGTAAGATGACCCACATGCCACGCTGAGTTTATTGTGTAACCAAGCCAAAATTGGTACAGTGTCTAAAAAAATCAATTTTTCCACACTTTCCTAACCTCTCCCCCAAAAATCTGCATACCATATTTCAACTTATTGTCAGACATGCAGTCATGACTATCATTAAAAGTTTTAAGACTTTGACCTTTATTGACCTCAATGACCGTTGACCTAACCCCAAATCCATAGGGATCAGGTACTCATTTTATGGGGACCCACATACCAATTATGAGCTGTATCCATCTAAAAGCCAGGTGGGTCCAGTTAAATTGGTCTTCACAACTAAATTCGCTAAAGGGACATTTTTTTACATTTAACCATTTCCCCAAAAATAATCCCTGTCGAACCCATGACAACAGCGCGCTTTGTACTCCTCATAAGAAGCTACCCACTAAATTTCAGCTTGACTGACCAAATTTATTCTGGACTTATCCTCTCCACAGGATTTTCAGACTTTGACCCTAATGACCTTGGATGACCTTTTACCTGACCTCCAACAATAAGAATCAGGTATTCAACTTGGTAACTCATATACCAAGTATGAGCTTCATCACATCCCGTGAGGTCGAGTTAATCCTTCACAGCTTAACTTGCCCAAATATCAGTTTTTCACAATTTTTAGCTCAAACCACCTATGGGCTGGTTTGAGCTATTGCATGTCCCTCTATCTATCTACTATCTATTATCTATCTAACCATGTGTTTCACAATTGCCTTTTTGGCCTCAAACATAATTCTGCGATGGATGTCGACCGACTTGGACCCATTGTTCATTGACCCTGGGACATGTTTGACCTTGTGAAGGTCAGTCAAGGCCATTAAAAGAGACAATATAGGCCCATTTATGTGTAAAATTTCAAAATGTATCTTCCTCCTACAAAGTTTTGTGTACAGTGCTGATGTTCAGTCATAATGATGGTCTACCCACCAACTTCGGGGTGTTCAGGAAGTTTTTGGTCCAGGCCCCACTCGGGCCCAAGTGGCCCATTTTGAAATTTTCACACAATTAGTACTTGAATGCATTCCTCCCACAAATCATTTGATGTTCTCAATCGTTTAACATAATTGGTCCTTGATAGGGCCTTGGGGTGTTCAGGAATTTGGGGCTCTGTCCCAGTTTGGTCCCTAGGCCCCATTAGATCTAAATACCGTAAAATCTTGTATCTCCTACGAACTTTGGTGCACAGTGCTTGTCACCATGAATGGTGGTGTACTAGCCATATCTTTAGGGTGCTCAGGGATTTGGGTTCCACTGCCCATGTGGCCCTGGGGCCCATCATGTGTAATTTTGCAAAATGCTTCTCTTCTTACGAATTTTATGGCACAGTGCTGACATGCAGTCCTCATATTGCTGACGCTAGACCTTTGGGTGTTCAGAAATTTTTGTCCAAGGTCCCACTTGGGCCCGCCGCCCATTTCATAAAATTCCCCACACAATGTACTTGAAATGCATCCCTCCCACACGCTTCAATTGATTTCTTGTAAGTTACATGTAATGGTCCTTGTAGAGGGCCATTTCGGGGTGTTTGGGAATTTGGTCCGGTCCTATTTCGGACCAGGCCCATAATGAAGACGCAAAATCTTGTATCTCTGCAAATTTTGTTGCACAGTGTTGAAGTTCAGTCATAATGATGGTCCATAGTTGTACATGCAGGGTGCCCAAATTGTGGACCCATGGCCAGTGCTATGCCCTGGTTTACTCTGTGGGAATCATGCAAAAGGCTTCTCTACAAGGATTGGTGTAATGTTTTAGTCATTATACGGTCAATAGCCGTACCTCCCAGTTTTCAGGGATTTTGACTTGAGGCCCGTGGTGAGCCAAGGGCCCATCTTGTGCAAGCGCACAATTCCTTCTCACCTCCATTTTAGTGCCTAATGTTGATGTTCGTTCATAATGCTGGATAGCCATACCTACGACTTTTCTGGTCAAAAGTGTTAAAGTGCATAATGAACTATCTGTGAAAAAAACTGCAAAAATCTGCAAAATGCTTTTCCCTCTACAGATTTAGTCGGATTACCATGGAACCCTGTCAGCATTATCAAGTAATGATGTTAACTGTGGTTTCAGGGATTTAGGTCAGAAGTCTTAAGGCTATTTAAAATATTGCATATTTTCATAAATTATCGAATGAATGTTTGTTGAAGGATTATTGTCTGCAGTATTTTCTTACAACTAACATAGACCAGTTGTGATCAGCTGAGACATTCGATAGCCAGGTAAAGTGAATTTCCACTGTCGGTGCCTGTCAGTGGTACCCTATTTTACTTATGACCTATTTGATTTTGTCATGCTGTCACACTTTCCATCCCCAGTACAAATATGATCATTGACTGGTATTCCATTCCCGTAAATCCCCCAATTCTAGGCCCACATCATGTATTCCATTTTAGCTGAAGTGCCCCTTATCTGGTCCATCCATTGCCTATTAACTTCTCGAGCAGAGAATACCTTTCTGTTTCTCTTGTCCATAGCTGCCATTTGTCTTATTTGTGTGGAATGGAGGAAGTTGGGGGTGGGGGGGCACTTTGAAGCTCATAAATTATCATCACCTAGTCAGCCAGGGTAGTTGTATTATTAATTGGTTACTCATAAGAGGGTGTGTGGTTCATGCAACAGTGCATTGGAATGGGTCTTTTGAGAGGTTACTTTTTTGATAGGTGCAATTAGGTCTGTAGTCTTGTCATTAGCCTGCTGGGCCATGTTATTGGAAACTACCTGTAGCCTGTGTGTGGATCTGTATCATTCAAAAATTGAACCCATCCCTGCTCTCCATACTCCACCAAGTTAAGCTGAGTCATAAATTATTTTTTATCATTCATGTGAGGGTGCACCTCCTTTGCCTATTTTTGTTCCAAGCATAGGACAACAAATGTTATTTGCAGGTAGTCCACTATTAGTCTGTTGGTCATTTTGCCAATTTTGTGATGGCCATTCGCAAACCTGTTACAGCGACTGACTACTTGCCAGTCTTCTACTATGTTTTTTACCGGGACTCCACCATTGCTTCTGTCAAGCGTCCTATTCTCCTCAGTATCAATGGATAATCATTTTTGGTCAGTATGACCTCTGACCCATTGAAAACCCGTAGGTATTCATCAGTGGTCATTCCGATTATTTTGCAAATTGAATCATACACAACATTCCACACTGAACTGGGCATCTTTGACCATATGACGGTCATTTAAAAGGGCACAATAATAGGCCGTTGTGTGAAATGCCATTTTCTCTCTCAATTGGTCATTCTTGTGATGGATATGCGACATTTTTGGCCCTATGAAATCAAGGTCAACGGTCATCACAGAGGCATAATAGGCCATTGTTGACATTGCCTTTTTTGGCCTGATAATGTGACCTTTAGAGTCCCATATTTTACCTCGTGTTTGTATATTGTGCGGTTTGAGCTACAGCACATTGTGCTCTAGTTTCCTTTCCCCCAAAAATGATCCCTGGTCTGCACCCAAAAATTAGGGTGCTCGTACTCCCCTAAGAAAGCTACACACCAAATTTCAATTCCACAAAGTCAAATATTTTTCCTGGGTCATTAAACTTGGTCCAATTTTGGACAACATCCATCACAGAATGCTGGTTTGGGGGCCAAAAAGCAATGTTTACACACTGGATATGATAGGTAATCGATAGAGTTACGTGCCCTATCCATAGCTCAATAGCTGTTTGACCTAAAAAGGGAACTAAAAGAGTTCTCCCACAATTTCTGAAACAGTCAAGAATTGTTCTTGAAGACATTAACACTCCAAGACCAAACACCATCTGCACTACTTACAATGTTTTTGTAGCGTCGTGTGCGTCTTGACAGTGCGCCTGCTTCAGGGAGACGGACACATCCTAGCTGGTATCCTGACCTGAGGCTGACCTCACGACCCCTGTGCGTCGTTGCAAGGTAGGCAGACCAAGTTGTGCCCCCATCTCTCCACGCCCCAGGCGAGCGTGTCCTCCCTACCATGCCCAGGACTTCAGAATGAGAGGAACAAACGAAGCTTCAATATCTGTGCTATTCACTCTGCTTAAATCTTATAGTTGAGACCCATAAAATCAGCTTCCAAGAACGGTTGGCAAAAATGACTATTATGAATCACCATATTTTCTGTCACTGGAGTGATGACTTTTCAGCTATTTGATGAATTGGAATTTGGCCCGAAAGATGCATCATATTGAAATCACAATATTTTTCGTCATTGGGCCAAACTAACCAACCCAAACCCTCCAGCTGATGGCTCCAGCTACTCACCTGGCGCATAAGGGGCAGTCACACTGTAACATAACCAGAAAAGCCCGAGCTTAGTGGCCTTCCTTTCCCGCCTTCTAACCTTTCACTTAAAGTTTGTTAACCTCAGATAAATTTGACCGGGCACCTCCAAGTAAATTTTGATTACAAACTGAAAATCTCCGTGGGAAGACTTAGGATTACTTTCAAGAAAGCCAATAGCATACAATCACACTTCGACCTCTTCCTGATGCAAGAGGACTGCTGACCTGACCCAAAACACAATAGGGACCTGTACAGCATGAGTGATTGATGTTTCCACGCCCAAATTGGTACAGTGTATAAAAAATGAACATTTCCACAAATTCCTAATCGCTCCACAAAAAAAATGACCTTCCCAGTCTACACCAACATTAATGGGGTTATTGTATTCACATAAGAAAGCCTGGACATACCAATTTTCAGCCTGATCAGGACCAGGCATTAGGACTTATGGTGTGAAAAGATTTTTTCAGCTAAAAACCTTCACTGACCCCATAACAATCGGGATCATGTATTCATTATGGGGAACCCAAATACCAAGTATGAGCTTCTCCATTCAGGTGGGGTCGTTTTATCTTTCAACAAGTTGAAATTGCCCAGAATATAAGTTTTTCCCATTTTTCCAATTTTTCCTTTCCCCCCACAATGTACACCTTCCTTCTAACAACCACTATATTGATTGGACCAAGCATTCTGGACGTACTCCCAATCACAAGAATTTCAGACTTAACCTCTAATGACCTCAGATGACCTTTGCCCACCCTCAAACCATGGGGGATCATGTATACATATGGGGAAACCCACAATACCAAGTACGAGCTTCAGTCCATCCAGGTGGTGGTCGCGGTGATGCTTGTGAAGAAAGCTAAATTGCCGAAAATATCCAGTATCCAATTTCACATTTGTTTCCCCAAAATGACCGTTGGTCTACACCATAAAGCAATAGGGTGCTCGTACTCTCCCTAAGAAACTTACACAACCAAATTTAGCTTGGAGGGACCAATATTCTGGGCTTATTCCTCTTCACAGATTTTCATACACTTGACCTCTCATGACCACAGTATGACCTTTGACTACCCGGCGGAAAATGATTGTTGGAGCGGGGGTCGGGGATTATGGGGCCCCACATACCAAGTATGGCTTCATGGGGGGCGGGGCGATCCAGATTGGCAAGTTATCCTCACCAGCTAGGCAAACACACACACACTACTGCATGCCACACATACACACACTGTCAGACTGCATAGATTCCCCTGACTTCAGTCCAAGGAATAAAATTATTGCTGAACAACCCATGTCCCACCAGCTTCAAGATGACAATGATAGCGTGAAATATGGACAAGGGTGTGAACGTTAAACTGTCCGATAAATTGAATGATACGATTGGTTGACCAATCGGGAAGAAGTTCACACGCAATCATCACAGCCTATCCAATCCCAGCCACTCTGAGCTGTTGTTATCATGGATTTTTATCGCTCATAGGTGTGACTTGCAACCAATATTATCTTATATAGTTACTGTTTGTCGCTTTACCCCTGTGTGTGTCAATAATGGCTGCCATTTAGTTACTTAAAGGACAACTGCAGGCTTGGACCAACAGGGGGGTTTTATCGTGAGAGGGGAAACTGTATCTATAGCCAAACCCTATTTCAAACGATGTTCCTATGTGGATTTCTTGGCCTTCAAATTTAATTCATTATGCAGAGAAACTAAGGAGAATCCCACTTGCGCCTTAACGCATGACTCAACACTTGGAACAACCCCGTAAGGCAAGCAATGTAAGTTCTGTTGTTTTTCTCTCTTCACCAAGTACATCAACCCTACCCCCACTACGCCTCCACGCCCATAGACTAAATGCTTTAACGAAGTGAAAATAATGTGTGAATTTCAATAAACACAAGATTGTTTGAGGGTTTGTGCAGTAGTCATTCATTACTGCTATGGATGTCTTCGGATCGTGCCACAATCACATTCCAACTTCAAAGGACTGTAACTCTGTACCGAAAGTCGTAACACACTTTGGGTTTTGGACTCACATTCCATTTTTCTTCTCCAGCAATACGCCATTCAACAGGCTCCATAAAAAACAAGTAGGAGAAAAAGTAGTAGAAATTTGCCAAAAGTCGGATAAAGTAGGCTTTTAATCAGAGAAGTAGGAGTAAAGTAGGGGATTCTCACCAGTGTTTTCTTGTCACACTCACTCACTTAGCCCAGATTTCTATATGGTCATTTCATTTAAACCTAGGCAATCTGACTGGAATGTAGTAGGGAAGGTCACATAGCAAGAGCTGTTGAAAAGTATTTCATGACTTTTTCCTGCATTTTCTTCCAATTCGTTCTATCTCTCTGACAAGTCGAAGATTTTTGAACGATACCACCATGCGACAAACCCTGTGGAAAATCAATGTTCATGACCTCTAGGATATTTCTTGCTTTGGGGAGGCAAATGTAACTGAAGCAACTCTGCCTAGTTATATGAAGATGTCAAATATTTTTTCAGTCAGTTTTCAAGAGCATTGGATTTTTCCTGAACTTTTCCATGGAAATCCTGGTGGTGCTTCTTCTTTCAGCTCGTTTATAGATTCAGGATGTGATGTCATATACTATCTCAAAAACAGTAACATCGGTAAACAGAAGTATTATGGGCCGGCCCCTAAACCGTCACCCTCTGATGGAAGTTGCAAACTGGGACACATTTCTGTCATTGACCCCTGGAAGATCTTTGACCACATAAAGGTCAAGTTCAAAGGTCAACACCGTGGCACATCAGTCATTGTGTGAATGAAGAGCAGTTAGGGACAACTTGTTAACATTAACACTTGCACGCCTGAATGTTGTAGGAGAAGGAAAACAGGAGGAACGCAGAGCATTCCAAAGGTAATAAATTATTAAAGTGAAAGAGAATGGGACACCGACACCGGTGTGAGGGCCCCCCCCCTTTTTCCCCCGGCCTTGATACAGACAATATAGTCAAAGATGCCCCAGGGGGTCAATGAACCATGACTGTGTTGGAAGTCCCATTCTTTCTTTCCACCATAGGTTCTGTTTTAACTCTACTGGTATATAGACACCATCCAAAAATTGTGACCAGGCTAATCCCCATGCAAGGATGACATATTGAGTGAAACTACTGCCTTTGCGGCCACCAATTGGTTATTCTTCGATGATGTTGACTTTGGTGTAAAATGGTTGGGGCAAACACGAGCACCTATGTGCTGAGCCCACACCTACAATTATCAAATCTTTTCATTGGCAAAGAAGACCAATGTGCAACTGTGTTGAAAAGGGGGGTAACAATCATCCAATTAATTTTCACAAGACTCCACACAATGCCTTATTCAACTCGAATGTTCCATTCCATTCTACAACAGAGCACCAATTTGCAGCGGCTCAAACCACCATGGTTCCAAATATTCATTGCAAGAGATTCCCTGTGGCAGGAGAGATGCATTTTGGCCATGTTTCGACACAACGCTATTTGACTGTCCTATCAAAGGATTTCTTTATAAAAAAACATGTGAAAGAGGCAACACTTCACACTCTAGAAACTATACACATTCAAAGAACTTGTATTCTTTTGCAGGAGATTGCATTTGTGCAATTCCACACAATGGCTGTTTGTGTCCATTCAATAACCAGCAGTCAATGAACAACTGCCCCTGTGTTCATCCAAAGAATCCATCTGGTGGCCAAAAATTTAATTCGCACATAAGCGCCTATTGTATCCCTTAACATTTACCTGGCTGGATGTTTACCCTACCCGCAGTATCATGAACTTGGGGTCCACAATTTGGTTAAACATCCATCGAAGATTAAATAATTGGTGGTCAAGAAGGCAAGTTCACCTATGGCCCATTGTCCCCAATGACCCTTGGAATTGGGACCATGAAAGTCCAAAGCTCCCCCAGCATTCATATGTTTTACCTTATTTGGTCACATACATCACAGAATTGACTGTAATTGAAGGGCCTAAACGGCAATTCCACACAATGGCGCTATTGTGCCCCTTTAATGACCCTACGCTGATCTTCACATGGTCCACATCCAAAGATTCATGTCCATTCAAAGAATGAACAATTTGGCACCCTAAAAGGTTTAATTCACACGATTGACCCTGTGTCCTTCCAATGACCTTTGAACCTTATAGGGGTCAACGATGCCCCAGGAGTCAATACAATTGTGTCCCCATTTGGTCTGCATCCATCACAATGGCCAGAGAAAGACATTTCACACGATGGTCTCTTGTGCCCCTTCAATGACCTTTAACATTCACATAGACAAAGTTGCCTCAGAGGTCTCAATGAAACCCTGGACTTGTGAGGCCATACAGCTTCTTTTCAATCCCAAATGTACTGTTGTAACTCCAATGACCTAATGACGCAACATCAACGATGTGAACCAGCTGAACCCACCACGCGAGGAACATTATGAAATTCTAATGCACTTGTAGGTGAAGATACATTTTGGGATGGATGGATGGGCTAGAATGGATGGAATGGCGTGGATGGGATGGACAGATGGAGAGATGGATGATAGATGGGAATTGAGAATTGATAATGGGATGGTGCGGAATATATAGATGATGGGATGGGTTGGATAGGCCGTATGGATAGAGGAATGGTTGGGATAATGGTGGATAGTGGCTGGATGGGATGGATAGATGGATGGGATGGATAGATATGGATGGGATGGACATATAGTGGGTTTTTGGATAGAAGAAAGGATGTCCTGAATGGGGTGGATAGATGCTGGATGGGATGATAGATGGCTGGATGGGATGATAGATTGGAATAGGATGGTAAGCTGATGGGATGGGTGGATGGGTCGGATAGATCGTACGGATAGAGTAAGGAAATGGATGGATTAATGGGGTGGATAGATGGCTGGATGGGAATGGATGATGGGATGGATATATGGATGAGATGGATGGATGGTATGAGATGGACAGATGGGATGGATAGCATGGGATGGATAGATGGGATGGATGGATAGAAAGAATGACACGTGGATCACAATGGTTCAACTGGTTTGAACTAAAAATGCATTGATCCTTACATGGATGAATATAATAGAATGGCATGCAATTAACCGCATATGGCTTAGCTGCTTTGAGCAATTGGGTGTTCGTCTGCACATCTACCAAATCTCCCATTTTAGTCCTTTGGATGACATTTTTGGTACCATCTTAACGGTTTGAGATTACGGTTCCCATTAGCATTTCCATAATGAGGGGTACTGAATGCATCTTTTGACTGTACAGCTGAAGGACTTCGGAAAGGACTTCCATTTCATTCCATAGTAGGAATACTGTTCTCTGGCAATTGTTCCTCACAAATCCTTCAATTTTGTGTGGTGTCTTTTTGATCGAACATTTGACAAAAAGTATGAGACATAGAGAAAGTAACGGTTTTCGAGAAAAATGTAGGAGAAGTAGGAGGCAAGGGCTAAAATTAGGAGATTGAAAAAAGTAGGAGCTTTTGCATCCCGTAATATATTAGCCTCTTTATGAATTCAGCCTGCAGTTGTCCTTTGACCACATCAACACATCTCCTAGCGTCAGTTTCCCATTGTGTGGAATCCACAACAGCACCTACTTATTGACTGACCAGTTGTGAAACAATGAAGCCTGACTACACTTGGGGGGTTTAAAAAATGGAATCCACGACGTGAGGCCTGCAGAACTTGTGTGGTCAGATCACAGTCTCGCATGACCGTATCCACTTAAAATTGACAGCAAGTTTGTTACCATGTTTCAAAATCAAGGTTTACAGAGTTTTGTGATGGTAATAATGACAGTAGGTATGGGCGAATGGACAATGTAGAACAGTTCATCTATCAGTACGTTTGCTACAGTGGTCCAACTTCTTTCAACAATTCGCAGACAGATCTCTTGAAATCAATCAACAACCCCGGTTTTTCATCCCCTGCCCTGAAATTAACTCCTGTTTGTGCCAAAGGAGCCATATGGTCACAGATTCTTGTGGCAGACCAGTACCCACCTGAACCTGAAATCCTGAGGCAGAAACTTCCTCCCTACTACATATGTTTACTTTTTGCAGCTGTTTCTGAAGTCTTTCCTTCATTACCGTAGCCGTTGAAGATGTGATCGCAGAACAGGCAGCTTGGAAGCACCGTAGATCTGTGGGAGGACAATTCTCAAATGTGAATAAAAGGCACATTGTCAGGAAATCACAGAAATTTTACTTGGAGGGATCTCAGAGTGATGAGTAAAAGGCCAACATCCTACTTTGCTAAAATATTCAAGTCCCTTCAAAACAACATATTGTGGTCTTAAATCCAGTATACAAATCTACAGTCAAAAATTATAACGAAGAAACTCTCACTTTTCACCTTGAACCAAGATGAACAACAGATCCGGCCACGAACAACTGACAATGCACAGGTTGTGACCATGGACCTTCCTCATTCACTTGGGTCACCTACCATAATTATTACTCATCCGTTTACAAGCATCTTTCTAGTTCTACACCTACTCTCTGACACTGTGCCTGCATCAGAATTGAGGAGGTCCTGTGTCTCCTGAGAAACCTGTAGACCATGTATGACTCTCCGGAACTTAAAAATCACTAGCATTCTGTCCTAATGTAGTGTGATTTGACACTGGGGAAACAAGAGAAAAATTACATCTTCAACTCTTCAAACCAGTCCATGAATGTCCTAATAAAACCCATAATAGAATCTGTGAGCTGCAAACCCGATGTACTCGATGAATCATATACGATGGTTTTCTTCAGATATCACAGGAGCCCTTTGCTAATGAGGGCCAATAAGTCTATCAGTAACTCAAATCAAGCAATTTTTTTTTTTCTGTTGACAATTCAGTCATGAGATCAAACAACAAGCAATTTCCTATAACCTGAATTCAGCACTTTGAAGTTCAAAATTCTTTCTAATAGCCCAATGTTTGTTGCAACTCAGCATTGAATGGCCAGTGCCTTTAAAATTAAAATTGTATCTAGATACAGAGAAGTATTTCATTTTATTCCATGCCAAAGTAAAATAAACTGCTTTGCATAACTGTTCTACAAAGCTAGCCTGTGAGGTCAACCTCTCCTGGCCCATGGTAAGTGCTTGATACCCCTATTGTTTTATAATCAATAAATCTAACTGATCTTGCTTGGCCTGTGAGAATCTATCGGAGTACATATACACCTGGTTTACTCATACCTCTCTTTTCTTGGACTATTCAATTTCTATTGGTACAGGAAGCCAAGTAAGTCTAAACAAGGAACCCTGGCCGTATTGATCGTGGGTGAGCAGTGGCGATAAATCGCCTTCTTTTCTCGACTAGAGCTCAGATGAATTCAAGACAGGGATGTCATTCAACCATTTCACCGACCTGCTCCCCGGGCTGCCATTTTACGTCCCCCTCGAAAGGACGGTCCTTGAACACCGACAACTTTCTCTTTCTCCGAACCTGGAGGAGCAGAAGATTTGTGTCCAACGTGACAGCTCACAGCCGCCCAACAATACTTATTGCAGACACCTAGGTGAAAACCAGTGAATGTTGGAATTCGAACCCGGATGTTTGCTCTGCCATTCTTCTGCTCTCGTTCTGACCTACACTGGAACACATGAACAATATTAGGCAACTGTAATTTAACAAATGGAACACACTTAAAATACATGGTAGATAACAGATGCAGACAGATTCACGGACAACCCACCAGGAACATGCCGGGTACAGCGTTGTGTCTGAGGTAGAGCTCAGGGTAAGCCTTGCCTGTCCCCTCCATGGCTGTCACAACATCATAGAACAGGAGACGGTATGGATCACGGTGGCCCTGAAAATATAATATTCTGGCTATAATCTGACACTGATTAGTGTAACAACGATCAAGTGGTATACTGATAAGCACAGAGAATGGAAATTAGAGTTCCTTTCATCACTTCATGTGAAACATGAGAAATTGCAATTTCACCTAATTAAGTTTTTTTAAAGACCCTTTCACAGTTGTAAGTGTACATGTTCACCCCCACACAGCTCTTGGGTATAGAGGAGATTATCCCAATAGCTCTACCATTATGGCCTATTTTTTTTAACTGTCAGCACTCTTTGAGAGTGTCAACCAACTAATCCCATATTTTGGGATGTTATTGTGATATCTGTGATGTTTTGTGCTGGTAGAATGTGTAGTTTCATCAGGGGAGTTTTGAAAGATTGTTACACGCTCTGTACGTGCAAGTTGAGCCGCCAGTGTAGCCCCATGACCTTTGCCACAATAGCATATCATCTCATTAACTGCAACTGTGCACAGGCTTATTCTTGTTCATTTGTTCACCAGGTGTTTTTTTTTCCCCCCCTCTTTCAATAATCTGGGTAATTTGACACTGATAGTATAACAAACGGTCAGCTAATTACTGATGATTATAGAGGATGATTAGTTCAATCTTAGGTCCTTTCATTACTTTTTTATGATGTAAAACAAGACAAGCTGCAGTATTCCTTGAGTGAGTTCTAATTCTTGTCCATTCCTTCACAAGGGTTGTTAGTTTTTTTAGTTTTTTATTTTCCAAATAAGTAAACACCAGTGTAAGTATTACTGAACCAGGGTAGTCAGTCCTAACTGCCTACTGATAGCAGTTTTTGTTTCACAAGTGCGACCACACAGGGCATTGCATTCTCGGAATTGAGAAAACACCATGTACAGAAACTTGACTCTTACGAACCACACATACACAGTACAAGTATGTAAAAAAACCAGATCAGTTCCTATCAAACACCAAAGTTGGGTCTTGTCCTGCCTCTCATGATGACGAAAGAGCTCTTTGACACAGGGGTTCCCGACATCTCCCACCCGGACAATCCCACCCGGACAATTCCCACCCAAATGTGACCCTAACATTAGTCCCTAACCCTAATTCTGACCACAAAAAAAAACATTCCGTTGAGGGGGAATTGTCCGGGTGGGAATTGTCCGGGTGGGAATTGTCAGTCACGGACGCGGGGCATGGAGGTCCTTGAGAGGAAACCACACGACACATCTCGCCGATTGTTCATGAATATAAATACCCAGTGCAATTATCGTATCCATTTTTATAGAAACTCATGTACTAATAGTAGCATAAATACAATTTGGACCAATTTCAGATTTATAAGCTGCTTGTACTAGGGCACTGCGAATGCGCGAATCGGGCAATTACCCGCTTCGCCTGGCGAAGAGGAATGGCGTGTCGCGTGTCGCGGGGGTATTTACTAGGCACGCGAATCGCGACTCGCAAAATAAAATTCGCAGGGGAACACGAACTGATGAGGCGCTATTTAGCGCTATTTAGCGCGAAAAACGGACAAGAAACATGGCGCTCGTAAAGCACATCAATTTAGGCAAGATGTCATTATTGCCACAGGATATACCTCCTCATTGAAGAAAGAAAATACAGAGGAGACGCAGTTCACCCAATTGAACGACAACGACTGTAGGCTATGGGCCTATAGGGCTATGGGCCTGTATGTCCCTTCGAGAATTTCCAACGAAATGGGCGACACACTCTTAAAACAAAACAGTGATGTCACTCCATGAAGTGTGCGGTGTGATCATCACTCCATTTAACTCCCAATTGTAAGAAAATCTTCGCCCATTATGGGAGCAACTTCACTCTTCTAGAGTGAATCAAGTGTGCTGACTGACCACTCCATGTTTCCATAGAGAGCACAGTACGGATCTTCGCCCATTATAGAGTGAGACTTCACTCTATTAGAGTGAAATTACACTGACATTCGAGGTTTGCTGAGTGACTACTTCATTAGAGTGAAATTCACTCGTTTGTTTTTAGAGAGCATGCATGATTGACATGGGTTATAATGGACATGGCATGACATTTTCGGGATGCAGTTGTTCAAGTAGTTTTGGTATTTATGCCATGGGTGGGTCAGAAGCAGGCTAGAAATATACAGCCTGGGCTGGTCGAGTCCCCGAGTAGATCTATCAACCCGATTGCGGAAGATTCCCGAGACCTTGGAAGAATTCCCACCGATCAGGTTATAAAACGCGTCAAAAATACATCATGCCCTTATGCGAACGTATGGCACAGCTAGAAATGCAATAGACTATGTAGGCCTATTTAACAGGCGAATATTAAAGGGAATTGCACGATGTATGTGACACATGCCTATTTTGCAGCAAAATACTGAAATTCTCAGTATACGGTGTCCCATTTGACGTTCCATATCGGTCATAACTCGCGAGCTGTCGCGCGCGTCACCCGATTTGAATTGTCAACGGACAATTCGGTTTTTTGTCGCCGCGCGCCCGCGACAAAAAAATCGCACATTCGCGGATCGCGTGCCTAATGAATAGAAAACCCATATAAATAACACGGAAAAAAATAGTCCTTTGTCGCGTAATTCACACTTCGCTGCCATAAAGCACCTTTATGCCCTTTTAGCACATTTTCTGATATATTATTGAAGAACAACTAATTAATAGGTACAAAAAGAATGGCTAAAACTTTGATAGTTGGGTAGTATGAAAATTTTTGAAAAGTGGGTGCATTTTCTGCAATATTTAAGGAGAAAAAACATGATAGTAAAACATACCCATGTGCTCCTATCAAAAATGCATTGTACATATGCCAATCAATTATGAATCAGTGTCCCAAATAGGGAGCCCATTGCTTATGATCGTTTTAGCTCTGTGAGCTTCTACTACATGAATACGGCATGCACTAAACCAAATGGGATGATACCTGGTAGCAAGGTTGAGTCCTGTTCCTGTTCTGCCTCTCGTGGAGTCGTTGGAGCATGTCCAGACAGGGCATAGCATTCTTAAAGAGCGAGGAGACCACACACAGCACCACCAGCTGGTTCCTGGGTACCTCTTCAAGGAACCCATCCAGCTCCACGTCTGTCACCTGAGGGATCTTGTGCCGGCTACACTTGCAGCTGACGATGCCATCTCCAAGAGCGCCCTCCCTCAGAGCACTGATCAGCCAGAATAAGGAAACCAATGCCACAGTTAGATAGTGTGGTGTGATTACAACTGGAGCACCAATGGGGCCATAGCTCAAAAAACCGCCAAAATGTACCAAGACGAATGTACAATTAGTGATAAATGTCCAAGAACATGATGCCAAGAAGGCAGTTTCAAACAATGGCCTATTGTTCCCCCCGTAACGACTTTTGACCTTGATCTTCATATGGCCAAAGATGTCTTAGCAGTCAATAAACATACCACATGATGGGCCCCAGGGTCCGAACTGGGGCCGGGACCTCCTCAATCTCTGGGCACCCTGAAGAAACGGCTATTAGACCATCATTATGACCAAACATCAGCAGTGTGCAACACAATTTGTAGGAAATACAATATTTTGAGGTAACCCATATAATGGGCCCTTGGGCCCAACCTGGATCCTGGGCCCAACATTCCTGAACACCCCCCCTAAAGACTTTTGACCTAGATCTTCATATGGCCAAAGATGTAATAGCAGTCAGTGAACATTCCACATGATGGGCCCCAGGTTCCAAACTGGGCTTTGGGTCTTAAATCCCTGGGCACCCTGAAGGTACAGCTGTTAGACCATCATTATGACCCAACATCAGCACTGTGCACCAAAATTTGTAGAAGATACATCTTGAAAGTTTACAAACACATAATGGCATATATTGCCTCTTCAATGACCCTTGACCTGACCTTCACAAAGTCAAACATGTCCCATGGGTCAATGAACATTGTGTCCAAGTTTGGTTGACATCTATCACAGAATGACTGTTTGGGTACCTACACGAAACGGACATAGCAACTATTCTTACAATTTAGACCTTTTCCCATATTCTCATATTTTAACGAGCAGGGCCTATTCAGGTACCATATATGTTTATTGCAGGGAGATCCCTACACCAAGTCAGTGGTAATACACTGTGTACAAATGATCCCATCATATGACATACACATTCCTATCCCAAGCAAATATAAACAACTTTTGCCAAGTATGAGTAATAACTACCCAGTCTGCTCCTTGGAGGATTCTAACCACTAGGCTTGTAAGATGATATGATACAGCTGTGACAACAATAGCCATTAAATCAGCCCCAGTCTGATGTTTATTTTTGGAAGCAGAAGTGTAATCTCCGTGACCTGTTAATGGGTCAGTTGGTTAGGATGGTCTGTGGACAAACTGGCAATAGGAATTTTCCCTCTTGGGGGACTGATCGGCTCATGAACTTGACAACACAACCCAATAAATAATCAATTTGATACTCACCCTGCCAAACTACTTAGTGTTGCCACTCCCTGCAAAACTTTAGTACAGCACCTACTTATTTTAAACTTCCTTACATATGATGTGTTACCCAGAACACCACAAGGATGAAGTGGCAGCACCAGAGCCATTTCACACTGTGTAATCCACAGACATGTCTCAGATAGATAAGCTTCAGTTTCCAAGAAGTAGGAAGGTCACCACCTAGCTTGGAAAAGAAGCTACACAGATCTATCAAAACCACGGCCTAGACATAACCTTCGCTAGAGGTAGTTCACTGGCAGACAGAGCAGATATTCTTCAGCTGCAAGGAATCATGGGAAAAATGTAAAAATGTAAAAATCAGCATGAAATTAACCTTAAATTAAATGTTGACGGAATGGATAGAATGATGGAATGCCACGGTTGATTACAATATAGCTCAACCAGCATAGCGGAAAACTGAAGCCTACCTCACGCAAAGTTCAAGGCCGCGATGTGACGCAATGCTCAGTCCTCCCTGGCAGTCACCGTTTGCTAAGTCTAGCGACCACTAGCAAAACTTATATGGTCAATTGCACAATCGCCTTCAGGCATCCGCAAACGGTGACTGTACTGAATGTAGATGCACACTGGAAAAAAACACAGCAAAATACAATTCAGAGGCTCTGTCCAAGAAAACTGGAGAAAGTCACTGCTTTCAATCAAGCTATTTAGTTCTCAACTCTGCTTGCCTAATATTGTATTGGCTTTACAAAACTATGTGGGCATTGCGAAATTCCTAAAAGCTGTCGCAAGCCTTGCTGTCAGCAAATTCTATACAGTGAGAGGCAAGCTAGAAATCACAATTCGATACCCTCTCTTCTTGGTTTCATAAAGGAAACACAGCAGCAAAGTGCAAGATTGAGCAGAATCTGGACTTATAATATCTTCAAAGGATACACTGGGCAGCCTGTCAGCACTGACGGGTTCCTGTTCTTGTCACCACCAGCCTCCGACTCCTCTATTCTCGCAGCAGAGGGCGTCCTCCTTGAATGACTGCTGACTGCACTCTTCGTCAACCTACGGATATTTGTTGAAAACGAAAAGAGCAATGAGGTATGTGACCTGGGGCCAAAATTAGGTATATGATCAATCCGTATAGAGCAAAGAGGGGATTGAATGAATAGCAATTCACAGTGTAACTGATCACTCTCTTCATACAGTAATTTGCTAACAGGAAGGTGTATACTTCTGTCGAGGTTTTAGACTGATTATAACTTTTTCCTCCATTGGTGCTCATGGTCGAATTGAACGCCATGATTTAAGTCATGCTCCCAATCTTTTCCACTGTGAATCATGGCCCTAATGACATTACCCATAAGTCATGATGCTGACTAACCTTCTTGTTCCAGTTATGGTATGTTGTTGCTATGAAAATTAAGGAGATCTTCTGTCAAGTGTCAATATTTACCACATGAATTTGGACATTGATTGCTGATATGTGGAACCGAACCTTGGTAGTAGAAAATGGAAGGTGATGTTTAAAGCTAATGTCAATGGAGTGTTTAAATTTGCTAAATTCCCATTTAAATTGACTGAAGAAATTGCCTGGTCAAAAAATTACTTGTTTTCTCATAACTGCTCACACTAGGTTTCATATTGTACAAAACTATGTGTTGTGCGCACATTGAGAGAGTGTGTTGTGAGACCTATTCAAACCTTTGATAGAAGAGTTCCTGATACAATCTGTTTTTTTAGCTAGAATTATTTCATGAAAATCTTGCATGATCCCTAACCACCATTTGTGTGTTTCTATGTTTGTTTTTTCAAGATTAAGTATTACTTCCAGCAATCTTCTCAAACCTAATAATCAAAGTGAAGAAAATACCCCCCTATAGAACTGCACCTGCCCTGAGTAATGGCAATGTTACTCACCTAGTCATTCGCGATACCGTCCTGGTCCTCTTGCCTTTTCCTCCTCCGAGGTCTATCCTTACCCTCCCCGCTGCGTGAACGGACCCGACATCAAACCCTAATCATCATCTTGCTTCTCCATCCATGGCCCTGGAGGGGCAGACTGACAGCCCTGGGCCCGGCTCATCACAGAGAGTGGCCTCTGTGTACCCTCCACACCGGCCAGGCTGGCGGGGCCATGGCGGTGCGGGAGGGACCCAGGAGTGGACTTGGCAGACTTGGAAGCGCGCCGCCTCCTTGGGGCCGCTGAGGGCATTCTCTGTAGCAAGGGGGAGGTGATACCCAGGGCAAGCCGGTAGTGCTCTAGCCATTCCTCAAGAGAATTCCTTGAAGAAAAGGAAATGACATTGCAAACACTTTGGTACAGGAAACTAGAAAGCTAAATATTGATTCCTGGACAACTATTTTGACATGGTGAATGTACTGTGAATACTAAATTTTTACAAGTTTCCACTTTTTTCCATAAATTGACCTCCTACTCATAAAAAAATGAACAGCGCTCATACAACCATCATGGGAAGCACACGCGCCAAGTTTGAACTAATCAAAACAATTGGGGGGTGAACAGCAAACTACTCAAAAACCCATAAGCAATTATCACAAGGCTTGAAAGGCAAGTCATTTACAAGGAATGTTCATTAAAGTTTCAACTCACCAGTAACAAAATGCTGGCAAAAGGACATACAAGCTTACAGCAGTGTGGGATTTAGAATTTAGGTCTTGTTTTAGGCCTCAATTTGTATTCCTATGGTTAATGTAGCACTACCCATTGTATTGTACGGGTAGAGAAGACTACACTTAAAGGTTGTCATGAATGAATACCTAAAGTAACGCAGGTACCGATAACGTGAACTTAGTTTACCCCTGTAAGCCAGAGTCCCACAGGGCATATAGGGGATCACACCAGCCAACACACTGCAATGCTATATTTACTTGAAATAGCATGAAGGTAATGATTTCTCTGCCAAATACAAACGGTAAAATTATTGTGCAATCAAGCAGTTCTTTTCTGGAATTGAGGTTAATCCTCACGCCTACCAGAAAATCATTTCACTGATATGTTCTAAAGTTATTTAGTAAAATTTAAGCCAAATATTGGATAAATTGAAAGAATTCTTCATTCCCAATTTTAGGCCATCAGATTTTTTCGAACGTGAATGTGGTGCTTGTTGTTACTCGAGCCTACAGTTGCGCTGCTAATTCTGTGCAGTTTAGCCGCCCCATTCTTGAAAAATTCAACCTTATGGTATTTTATAGAGTTATTAGGGACCCTGAAGATTCTTTAAAACAATGTAGAGAAAATTTGTAGGGATCATTTTCCCAATTTATAGATGAATCATCAAAACAATCCAGTAAATTCAGGGCCATGTTGGAATATCTTCTATTCAGTCGCTCAAGTACACTAAATAACAGCTTACGCAGCCGCTGATTGGAAACCGGGTAACCAAACTTCGTTCAGATGACCATGACAGCCCTCAATTAGACTTGATTCACCGTGTATGTTTCAATAAGAGCCCATGCCTAATAAAATTGCACCCGTGTTTGTGCCCAACATTGTATTCTTGTGTACAAAGAGAGGCACAGTCAGATTTACACAAAGGTAAGTTTTGCCAAATTTTTGGTCGTCTCTGACAATCAGACGACCAAACAAGTCAAGTCCTGATTGCAATGAATGTATTGTTTTTTCAAATGCCTGGGTCGATGCATCATGTCCTGCTCCGATACATTTCATTTACATAATGCACCTGAACGTGAGTGTGTCGTTCTATACATGTACTAGTTCAGCAAATCATTTGCTTCAATAAACGTGCATACTTACCTGAATGCATTCGCGCAGTGGAACAATTGAGAGCAAATGACCAGTTCAAACACTATCAGTGAGCAACACTAAAAGGCTGGTCACATTATAACGATTGTCTATCGTTCCACTACACAATCTTTTCAAATTTGAGGCTGAACCTGACGAAGAGTGGCAATGCGTTGCTACTGAATTTCATGATACGGTGCATAACCATCACACTACCTTCTCAAAATCGAAAGTGTTGGAACAAACTACATTCCTAAATGATGTAATGTCGAAAAACAATGGAAGTCATACGATAAATCATTTAGCGCAACAATGAAAATAAAATGTGTGATTATCAAAACTTGGGGGAGGGCTATTCCACATTATTTGAAGAAAGACATGACCTTATAAGGAGTCCAACAGGAGTAAGAAACTGCCCTAAAATGATACTAGCTCTTCAGTTATATGATTATCCACGAGGCTCAAGATGAGATGAACTGCCTAAGAGCCATCCTGGGAGTAACACGCAGAGACCAGCTATCAAACCAGCATGTCCGCAACAGATTGAAGACCTTAACACAAGCACAGACAAAATCAGGGAAAAAGACTCAGGTGGTTTGGCCATGTGGTACAAAGTCCTGTAAACAACTACCTAGCTCAGGCCTACAAAGGGGACTTCACCAACCCTAGACCAAGGGGTAGACCACCAAAGAGATGGGCCGATCAAGTGCGTGAGGACACTGGGCTCCTGATTGCCACAGCAGAGCGGAGAGCCCGAAACCGTCGTAACGCACTTCCCGTGTGAACGTCTGGAAGGGGCGAGGGGACGTAGAGTCCTGTGCATACAAGTCAAGTCAAGTAATCTCAGAACTGATTTGATAACACTACACAGGGGAGGCATAACCCACAGATCTCAACTGTGTATAATATGTTCAACGAGAGTATAGACTTAGCTGCAGATAGATTTTTACTCCTCGGTGTACCAGGTTATAGGTCGGGAGAAATACTTTCTTCGAGAGAGAGTGTGGAAAAAATGGAACAAATTGTCAGAGGAAGCAGTTTTGTCACCAATCCTGCAGCCTTCAAGAAATACATCGACCAGAGGAACCATCAAGGGCCCCAATACAGCCATATTATGTATGGCTGTTCAGGTAAATTCACATCTCGATGGTATGACAAATAGCGAATCAAGGCCTCCATCAATGTGGCAGGCATTTTCATCTTCATGACCATGGGGCTGGTATTATTCAGCCTCAACCAAAAATATTGATCATTGCTACAATATAGCAGAGGCAAATCAACCCAAAGACCAACCTTGCTTTCCTGGCGCGTCTGTGGAGTTCCCTCTCAGCTAGTATTCCATAACTGCCCGGATCAAGATCTCCAACCGCTTGAGGAGCTCTGCCAGTGGGTTCAGCTCGGGCTCAGCCTCTCAATCAACTTGAACCTGCTCTGGTTCTTTCTCATTCCTCTATTTCTTCTTCGACGGTGGAGGTCGAATACTCTCCCTGGCAGCATTGGAGGTGAAGGCAATGTCTGTGGCTATGTATCCCTGTTGGGGTGTATGAGAGTGTAGGAGTGATAATCATGAACTGATTGGTCTCCACCACTTCCTGCCCTCCTTTTTTGGCCATCATGAAGGGCCCGGTCCTACATGTATTTTTTAATCATTTTTTATTGTTCACTACACAATCTCTTTAGATTCCAGATTGAACCAGGATGAAGAGGGTCGTGTGATAGTAAATGTCATAAATATTAGTGCAACACACATACCTTCGCAAAATCCAAAGTGTTTGAAACAAACTACATTCCTAAATGGCGTCATATCGAAAGACGATGAAAGTTGCATGATAAATCATTTAGCTCAACGATAAATAGAAAAAATATGTGATTATCAAAACGTAGGGAGAGTGGGGAAGGGAAGAAGTTACCATCCTGAACTAACCACAGTTCTTTCTCAGGCATATCATGTGCTTTGACAGCAGGGGAGAGTTACTCTCCATGGCAGTATTGAAGGTAAAAGTCAACTCCTGTTTCTACGTAACCCTCTGAGGGAGGGAGGGAGGTTGACCTACCATCCTAAACTGGCAACATTTCTTCCTCAGCCATATCATGATGTCCTTTGACAGCAGGGGAGAGTTACTCTCCATGGCAGTATTGAAAGTAAAAGTCAACTCCTGTTGCTACGTAACCCTCTGAGGGAGGGAGGGAGGTTGACCTACCATCCTAAACTGGCAACATTTCTTCCTCAGCCATATCAGATGTCCTTTGACAGCAGGGGAGAGTTACTCTCCATGGCAGTATTGAAAGTAAAAGTCAACTCCTGTTGCTACGTAACCCTCTGAGGGAGGGAGGAGGTTGACCTACCATCCTAACTGGCAACATTTCTTTCTTCTCAGCCATATCATGATGTCCTTTAACAGCAGGGGAGAGTTACTCTCCATGGCAGTATTGAAAGTAAAAGTCAACTCCTGTTGCTACGTAACCCTCTGAGGGAGGGAGGGAGGTGACCTACCATCCTAAACTGGCAACATTTCTTTCTTCTTCCTCGCCATATCAATGATTCCTTTGACAGCAGGGGTGAGTTACTCTCCATTGCAGTATTGAAGGTAAAGTCACTCCTGTGGCTATGTAACCCTCTAAAGGAGTGGGGGGGGGGGGGGGGGGGGGGGGGGGGGGGGGAGGGGGAAGGGAGGGAGGTTGACCTACCATCCTAACTGGCCACATTTGGTGGTAGTGTGTGATATTATTATAAATATTATAATCATGTCAGAAGAAAGAGAGAGAGTGGGGACAGTGAGGAATCATTTTGTACTACATGGTGCTGCATCCTTCTCAGGCTGCTCCTCGCTTTCAGAAATGATAGGGGGCGCTGTGTAAGCATTCGACAAGTGGATGAGGGGGGCGAGGAGAGAGGAGAAAACACACACATCCTTGTGTAGGACATCAAATAGGGACACACACACACACTGGAACTGAGGATATAATACTTTTAACCAGTGAAAATGGGGACATCAGGCTAGACACACACATGCAGGTACCCATACCAGTAAAAGCGTCGTTTACGGTAGGTTTCAGGTATACATAGGAAATGGGGAATCTCCCATTCCTGAGACACCCTGAAAATATTGGCTAAGGAATTTGAGGCCCAAACTTGGATAATCCACAGTGGTTGGGTTCAAGCTTCGTGGGCAAGCTCTGCAATGGACATTCGTAAATTTGCTTTTTCGCAGAGAGTGATCAATGAGTGGAACTGTCTTCCTGAAAATGTTGTTTTTGTCCTCTAAGAGTGTGAATGCATTCAAGAAGAACAGTCTTGATTTATTTTTCAGCAATCACGGACGAATTATTTAGAGTTTTGGTTCATTTTTCTTTCCTGGGATGTTGTGGTTCTGTTTGTTATGAGATTATGTCCTTCCTGACCCTTATTCACTAAACTAAACTAAACTAAATCTCCCTGGTTGGCTGCACATCCCTTGTTGTTGTGTACCCCCAAATAGGTTGAAAATGGCAGAGTGGTATCAATGACGTTTCGCAAACAAACATTCCAGGTGTGAATTCCCGCAGTCCTGGACGTGTTCCCGCTGGGTGGCTGTACGTGTAGTTGCGATGGGCAAGATCTTGGTCTTCACTTCATGGTTCCGCTGTAATGCAGTGGGATTTGTGCATGGATTCTGTTGTTTTTCTCAGATAGTTTTGCAATCACCTTGTCGGTCAGCTTGTGAGCAGTCACTTTGGAGTTGAATCTTCCGATCCTCCAGGTACAGAGAGGGTCGGATCCTGGAGTTCACTGATCACCCTCTGGGGGGCCATGGAATGGCGGCCCAGGGCAGGTTGGGAAAGGTTACACCCCTGCCTTTCAACATCATCTTAGCACTAGTTGAGAAGGAGGCAGGTTATCGCAGTGCTCTTAGATCAATTGGGCCACGGTTCTTTTATGAGTGTTACTTGGCCTCCTGAACCCATGGAATTCAAATCAAATGTCCCTTGATTGTCATGGATCTACATATGCATACACGTGACATACCAACGGGGATGATCCCAAACAAGCTGGGTAAACTGTGTAACTCCTGTGGCTATGTAACCCTCTAAGGGAGTGGGGAGGAGAGGGAGAGAGGGAGGTTAACTGACCAATTCCTCTTGTGTCTTGGGTTCCTCTGCCTTCATGTGCTCCCGACCTGGATGCGAGCTGTCTCCTTCTCGCAGATGACCGTCAGGGTCATTTGGTTGAGGTTGAGTACCCTGAGGGTAAGGTATCCATTCAGGGTGGCCATGATTGGCTCCTCCAGCTTACAGTGGGGGAGGGGCCAAGATACCTTGGATGAGAGGGTGTATGCCGTTCTTGTCAGGCTCAGGCATTCCTTGTCAGTTAGACATAAACTGTAAAAAAGCAACAAGTACATTGCTCAGATGAGTATTACAAGAGGTACATTGGTTGTGTGATGACAAACCAATTATTCATACTCGTAATATAACAACCTGTTACTACTTTCATTCATTACCCATTGTGAGTTTATTGCAATTGAAGCAATAACAAGGCTTGGACTTCTGCTTATGCCTGGCTAGTCTTAGACCACCACATGCCAACCGTTAATTAATGGTGGGGGGGGGGGGGGGGGGCATTGGCATTAACAATATCGACTATCTGCATGTGGAAATGAACAGTCTGTCAGTCAAACTATAAACACTTGCACCAATATTTTGGGTTGCCCATAACCACCTGGTGTACAAAAAATCAGAAAGGGACGGGGACCACTTTACCGTATTTACACACTACCTACATTCCCTTGCCAATCTAGTAGGAGAATAGCGCAACTGGCAACTCCACTCGAAACTGTGCTCCTTAAGCTATATTTCCAGCGATGTGTACAGGTGAGGAGACAACTGAAGTGGACAGTGTATTCAGCCCGTATGAGAAATGCACCCAATGCTGGACCAACACATAACACTTATCTTGGTGAGGTGGTGCAGTAGTGGTTACTAAATACCCAGCATACATATAGCTGCCAGCTGTTACTATTTTTCAAACTCTTTGGTATACCAACAAGGATTTGAGCCCAGATCTTCCTGGAGGTAAAATGACACCCTACCAACTGTGCATACTACGCAAGCTACCCGCTTGCATTCGGAAGTTCTACAACCCCAAGCTATCAGTTACGGCGAATACAGCAGTCCTGTTTGACTAATCCCAATCACGTGGTCATCCATCATTCTTGCAATAACATGCAGTTTTTTTGCAAAACAGGCAGCTGGTCAGAGTAACACAACAATATTGAATATTTGAATTAAATACTTGCTCGATTTGCTGAGTTGAATGGTAAACGCAGACTTTTTAAACTCAATTGAGGTTGCGTGAGCCTTTGGAAAACTGGCTCTCAGTATAACTGTGCTTCAGAGGGCATACTGCCTTAGAGGAATACGAACAGAGGAAACAACGTGTTGCTCATTGCATTCGTGACCGCCATGTTCACATGCGCAGAACCACTCCCTGGAGATACGCATAGCTAATTTTTGTGTATGGTACGCAATGCAATGACTTTGATCGAAACTACAAATAGTATTAGCTGCCATTATGTTTAGAGATAAAAAGACATAGATTAGAGATTAAAGGTTTTAATCGTTTGGATTTAATCGTGGGTTGTGGATAGGAATTAAACTAGCAGGTCCACTCTACTGTTAGTTCTAAACAGTCTCGACTCTGAATTTAGCTAAATAAATGGACCCCAACTGACCTCGTTCGGTATTTAACTGGCTTGACGGTTTATTCCAGTAAAACGCTCCCCGTGGCAGTTCATTCCTTTAGTGAGAACGTAGGTTTGCATATTAATTACAATATTTACCTTTATTCGCATTAGGATGATAACAGCTCCCTCTTCCCAGTGAGTAGGAGGTAACAAGTACTCTTCTCATCATCGCTGTTGCTATGGTTATAGTGACCAGGGGTCCCTGAGAAGCATTAGTAATAGCGACCGCAAGACGGCCTGAGGGGTACCTGCATGTACTCATCAAGAACCATAATCACCTGAAGGCAATCAGGGTGCCTGTGCTAAAAAAAAAAAAAAAAAAGCCTTGGTACTTTTAGACCTTAGCGGTCTGGTCAAGGCGTACTCCTTGAAAAAGGCACTACCCACGCAATGGTACACATACTTCCACAGAAGGTATTGGTCACCATATAGCGTCCAACAGCGGACTGAGAGTCTCAGGTTCTACTCATGCTCTTAGCGAACTGATCATCAACTCAACAAGGCAATCGCCAAAAAAGGTATCACCTGGTCGCGCGGGTGGTGATTTATATATTCACTGCACAAACAAAACGGCAAACTAGTTCATGCAAGACCATCGTCCTGTCAAAAAGACTCACATTATTTCACCTATAACACATGAGAATCTTAACAATTCCTAAAAATATCTGACCAAAAAGCTTTACTCTTAATACAGAAGGTCCCTTAAGTGTTTTCTTCTTCTTCGTCATGCCACTCTTCTCTTCAAAAATACCCAAATTTGAAAAAGTTTTTATCGCTCAGTTCAACTCAATTCTTTGCCCCAAAATCCAATTGAATGTTCTAGATCCCCCTTAGCAGCCCGGGCTTCTTTGTCTTTAAAAATCAAAATTTCCTTCATTATTCATTGCCTCTCTTCATTTTCCAAGCCGCCCGGACATGCCATCCATCCCACCACCCCCTTCCAGGCAGCAAACATCCTTCCCCCTCCCCCAATACCAACAACCGATCCCCACACAGCAGGTCAAGAGTCCCAAAAATATCTTTAGGAAACTCCACATTTGTTATCTATCAATTGCCTATTTTGATATATTGACAGTATAGAACACAATCAAAGACCATTTCCAAGTACCAGATGGCTTGAAAAAACAAACAGGTGATGACAGATTGTTGGGCTATCTCTGTGGTATCAACAAGCCCCATATAAAGGACGGGGGTTGCAGTTAAGAGAGAAGTCACCACTCTCGTCTGTTGGCCTTTATAATTTCTGACTAAGGAATTCCTTGGTCGGAAAGCACCTTGCGGTGGTAGCATAAAATGAGGCGAAAAGTGAAGTAATAAGGAAGAGTTCTATCAGGACATTGATGGCTGTATGCACAAAGAGTAAGTGAAAATGGTGCCATTCTGGCACATATCAAGGGGGGGGGGGATTGGGCAAGCGTCCCAGGTAGAAAGAGGAAAAGAAAGAGGAACGGGAAAACAAAAATGTCACAGTAGTTTGAATGTTGATCAACCTAATCAAAGTGGTTGGGTGAGGAGAGGGTTTGCTGGGAGCGGTTAACATTGTCAGAGAGCTGTGGGTTACATGTTCCTCAGTGCCTTCTACTAACAGGAGCTATTATTGTGGATTCAATCAAATCATGAAAACTCAAACACTCAGATAAAAAAAATGTTTAAAAGGCATGCCTACTGAGTTGGCGAAAAACCTAAAGTTGGAAATTGGAATGATTTTGCACATGAGGCACATACAATGACCTCTACTGACCCCAGCTGTACCGTTAAAATGCTTTAGAATCGAAGTGGATCAATCTACCAATTTGGGAAATCCAACAAACTACAAAAATGCATAAAATGATGCGAATTGAAGGGAAACTCCAGCAAGAGGGTGTTTCCTTGCATTTTATTATATTTTTCAGGGACATCCCTAATGTGTTAGTTTTTGAGGATTGAAAGACCTTCCGTTACCATTGTCACAGTGGATTCAAAGTCCGCCCTAGCGTTGCATAGTCCATAACACAAGAGCCGGTCCAGTGCACACGCATATAAACACGACTTTCCAAAAATCCCCCGATACCGCGACGTTGTCAACGACCAAGAACAAGCATAGCCTCAGGTGTGGGATTACGTTAAGTGAGTTAGCGTCAGCCCCCAGAGCAGTAGAAGAACAACCAGTCATATCTAATTCTTTCAAAACAAAGAATACTGTTTAATTAGAAACAGATTGGATGCATAATACAATGGTGAGAGTCTCCAACGTCATTTCTAGTGAAGGATGGCTACAACCGATTAGAAAATATCACAGAAGCAATAAATTGCCACTTGCCAACAATCTTGTCGAGCCTCGCTCGATCGACGTTACAGACCAAAGTATATTGGAGATGCCCCAGTGAGTTAAGTGATGTGGGAGATGAAACTGGAGATTCCATACAACATTTCCCATTGATTAGTCGTCGTAGAAGGTGCATAATTGAATTGGTTCATTTAATCATGTGACTGAATGTTGGTCAGTGGATATATGTCGGCCAAAATCCAGTCATTTTGTTGAAATTTACGAAAGAAACTGGGGGATAAGGTGATAATGCTAATTTAGAAAGGGTAGTACAGATAGAAGTATGATTGTTCGACGAGGCCATGCTAAAACTTCGACGGATGTGATCAAATAACCGTTCACGGTTGACTGGTATAACAGTTATCGTGTTTTCGGTGTTTTTTAAAAAACAGCAGTCTGTCGCTGCTTTATGCACAATTAAGGAGGCTTCTCAATAGTCACGCTAATATGGCGCTGTCGCATTATTAGCATAAAAGAGAAAAGAGAAGATGTTCTATTCAGGATATTATGGCATGTATGCACAAAAGTAAGGAAAAATGGTGCATTCCTGGCACATATCCAAGGGGGGGGGTGGGATTGGGCAAGCGTCCCAGGTAGAAGAAGAAAGAGGAAAGAAGAGGAACGGGAAAAAAATTGTCACAGTATTTTTGAATATGTCTAATCAACCTAATCAAATTGGTTGGGGAGAGAGGGTTTGCTGGGGAGCGGTAAAATTGTCAGAGAAACTGGTGTGACAGTTCCTCAGTGCCCTGTTTTAGTCTTAACAGGAGTACGATATGATGGAATTCAATCAAATCATGAACATCAAACAATCAGATCAAAAAAATGTTCAACAGGCCATAACCTAATGAGTTGGCGAAAATCTCAGGGTGGAAAATTAGTGCGAAATAAAAGTTATTCAAATTAGGCACATAAATGACCTCTACTGACTCCAGCGTACCTTTAAAATGCTCAGATCGGAGGGGATAAAATCTCACCCAATTTTTGTGGAAATCAACAACTTACAAAATGGCATAAATTATGTAAATTAAAGGGAAACTCCTGCAAGAGGTGTGTTTCCTTGCATTTATATAAATTTTCAGACATCCCTAATGGTTTGTTTTTTGAGGACCTTGAAGACCTCAGTTGACCATGGTCACAGTGAATTCAAAGTCCCGCCCTAGGTTGCATGTTTCAAACAACAGCGCGGGTACAGGTGCACAATGCCATTTATGCACCCTTTCAAAAATCCCCCGATACCGCGACTTTGTCAACGACCAAGTAACAAGTATAGCTCAGTGTGTGCATGTACCTACGTACGTGAGTTAGCGCTCAGCGCCAAGAAGTAGCAGAACACCAGTTCATATATAATTCTTTCAAAACAAAGAATACTGTAATTTAGAACATATGGATGCATAATTACACTGGTGAGGAGTCTCCAACTCATTTCTAGTGAAGTTATGGCATACAAACCATTTAGAAAATATTCATCAGAAGCAATAAATTGCCCACTTGCCAACAATCTTTTCGAACTCGCTCGATCCGACGTACATACAAAGTCTATTGGCGATGACCATTGAGTTAAGTGTATGTGGAGATTTCCAATGAGATTCAATACAAATTTCCCATCGATGTCGTCGAGAGGTGCATAATTTGATTGTTTCTTTTAATCATGTTGACTGATTGTTGGCCGATTGATATATTCAGCAACATACAGTCATTTTGTTCGAAATTTATGACAAGAAATTGGGGTGATAATGCTAATGAGAAAAGGGTAGTACAGATATGACGTATGATTGGTTCGCCGAGGGCCATGCTAAAACTTCGATGATTGTGATCAAATAACAGTTACGGTTGGACTGGTTTTCTAAACATGTTATCGTGTTATTCGGTTAATTAAAAATAGCAGTCTGGGTCGAGGCTACGTAACAATGAAGGAGATTCTCAATAGTCACGATAAGATGGCGCGTGCATAGTATAGCGCTGGTCATGCGTTGCATTAGCCAAAGGCGGTAAGTGAACTAGGTGTTTTGATATTGGAGGGGTCGTTCGGAGCGCTCAAAATACGGCTGGAAATGGTTTGAGAATATCAGGAAGTAGGGAGGAACAGGTCTCTTGCTGGAGTTCCCCTTTTTGAAAACACATTTAATGACCCCCAGTGACCCGGACTTCACTTTACATTCTAGGGAACTATGGGGAATCCACATCCACCAAGTTTCTGGAAATCCGACAACTTGAAAAATTTGCAAAATTATTGCAAATTAAACCAATTACGTAGCATATTTTAGGCTGAAAATCTGATCAGTTTTTCATCGACGGTCATCCAAGTCCTACATTCCAGATTACATCACTGTAGCACATACGGTTCTTGAATAATCTTGCTAAACAAGCCCCAAACAACAATTTACATATAATAAGCTAGCCACTTAATCAATGACTGTCCTGCCCAAAATCAAAATCTAAGCAGATTGTGTTCACCCAAAATTGTCATATTCGGCCTTCACGGTTTGTGAGAAATACTGCTAACAAAGAAGTGTGACATACACACACACACATACACACACACACACCATATGTGACACGAAGTCTCTCGGAATTAATTAGATGAACAAAAACTCAACCACAAGTTTGCGTTAGCTAGTTACACTTCCTAATTATCCACTACCGGTTCAATCAAATTTTGGGAACTGAAGGTAAACAATGATTATAATTACTTTTACTTTTTTATTACAATCTCAGGCTACTCTGCTGTCATGGGAAAACTGGTTCAGGGTTGCCAGTTTGAGGGTACCAAAATTTGTGGGGAAACCCCACCAAGGACTGTTTGTTATGTGGAGTTCAAACCGAAAAAAAATCAAACCAATTTGGCAGGCAGCTGGTACACTTCCCAATTCCACCACTGCCTGCCCATAACATTCGGTCAACTGGAGTGTGAACAATGCTATACAATTTTCAGTACAATTTGCTACTCGCTATAAAAGCTGTTCAGGCTTGCCGTTCAAGTGTTTAAACGTTGGTGGAGAAAGGAAACCCAAGGACTGTTGTTATGTTGAGTTAAAAAAAACAAACCACACCAAATTTTGTCTGCAGCTGGTTAATTGCTGGTTACACTTCCTAATTCCACCAATGCTGTCCCAATTGACAGTCTGTCAATGGGATTGTGAAACAATTGCGATACAATTTGTAGGTTCTTGCTGCTATGGGCTTGATCAGGGTTGCCGTTCGAGTGTACCAAAGCTTGTGGGAAACCCAAGGACTGTTTGTTATGTTGAGTTCAAACCAAACAAACTGAGACCAATTTGTGGCAGCAGCTGGTAATCGCTCTGCTGGTTACACATTTCCCAATTCCACCCATGCCAGTGCCAATTATACATTCTGTCAACTGGATTGTGAACAATGCTATACAATATTGCAGGTACTGTTGCTTTTTGCTGTCTATGGAAAGCTGATCAGGGTGTGTCGGTTGGGGTACCAAAAATCCATGGGGAAACCTCCCAAGGGACTGTTATTGTACGTAACATACTACGGTCCTGTCAAGGACTAGTAGACATGTATGTACTTCTACCTGGTGAAACAGGCTCTAATCGTAAGTTCAAATGCCAAAGTAAATCACAAAGAATTGAAACCTTTGCAGGTATGCTGGGATCGCAGACACCGAAAAGAAACCTTGGCTTGGTGGCAAAGACGCACAGGTTGCTAGTGTGGTAAGTACAAAGGTGCCAGAACATTATATATTATATAGAATGTAGGTTAGCGTACTGGTTAGTGGAAATGAGGGACAAGTGAGAAACAAGGCGTCGCCAAAAATAACTTGCTGGGTGCGGGCGATCGGTGGTTTATATAGCACTTACAATAACCACAACTATACACAACAATAGTTCATGCAGACTATCATCATGTCAAACGAACAAACATATTTTTAACATATAACACAGAAAAATTCCTAGAAATTTCTAAAAAACTGACAATATAAGACTCTTATCACAAAGTCTTTAATGCTATGTTTTTTTTTCTGCCCTTCCCCCACACTCTTCTCTCCATAAATACCCAATTTGAATCGGTTCATCGCCTCAGTTCACTCATTTTTTGTTGACCAATAATCCAACTTGATGTTCTAAATCCCTAGCAGCCCAGGCTTCTTGCCTTTAAAATAATTTCCTGCATTTCTTTTATTTTCAAGAAAAGCGCCAGGACATCCATCCCCCCCCCCCCCCCGCAGGCAGCAAAAACACCCGCCCTGCATCCGCCCACCACCAACCAAACTATCCCGATGCAGAGTCAACGCTGTTCCAAACAACCGTTAGGAAACCTCCAACATGTGTCCCCAGTCCCCAGGCAAGAGAGAGGAGAAGAAAAATGTTACAGTATTTTTGAAGGTCTAATCAACTAATCAAATGCGTTGCGGTAAGAGCGGGTTGCTTGGGCAGGCTTATAACAGCACAATATTTCGCAGAGGAGGCTATGGTTTACTCGTTCTTCAGTGCTTCATTCTAACAGAAGCTATTTATATGATGGACTTATCAAGTTCCTGAAATCGGAACCATCAGATCCAGAGAAAATGTTAACGGACCAAACCTACTGGATTTGGCGAACTTCTTACCAACTTGGAAATTGGATATATATGCAATTTAGGACATACAATGACCTCTGCGGACCCCAGCTGTACCTTCGGCCTCATGGTTGTGAGAATCCTGCTAATGAGGAAAGTTCGACACACAAACATACACCACACACGCATAGTGACCCACTAGGTCTCTTCCTGAATGTCATTCAGGCGAGACAAAAAGTAGATTAATCACTTGATATATGGACTCCGCCTATCCAGTGAGGAATACAGAACACTGCGAGTGCCATCGGAAACATGGTCATAAACTTGTGCTTGGATTCGTTGGCAGTATTGTGCAGGACTTAGGGAGGATCAAACTGCCGCTGTGGGATGTCGGAGTTCTTGTGGAGACTGCTTCCGCCATTCTGGAGGTATTTGATCATGGCGTCCCTCTTGGCATCGCCGTAGAATGGTTCGTGAGCCGTTGGGTGTACCCCTTGGCTCTGAAGATTTCCTCTTCTTCGTGCTGAAGAAAAGGATAAGTTGTAGGAAATGAATGTATAAATCAATTTGCAGTTGCAATATCCGTAGTAGTTGGGAAAACAGTGCATTGTGCACTGAGGACACTAAGTTTGCAGGTGCCGACCAGCCTATGATCCGTTGGCCTATTGGCATTACGTTGTTAGTAGCAGTGTGGTCAGGGCCTATCCATGTGAGAAACACCATTATCAGGCCTTTTCTGATGCAAAACTTCAGGCAATAGGTTCCACCATCACCTTATACTAGGCTTTTGTATTTACAATGTTAATTAGGTCAAATGGGAATTGGAGTATCTGAATGCCTTTTTTTTTTTAGAAGAACCTTCACGCTTTCTGCATGGACTCTCTGAGCTTCTGTAGTAGTGTCTCTATCATTGTCCGCTGTAACTCTTGCGTTGGCACATCCTCCTGCAGGATCCAGCCCCGCCTCCTCCAAAGGCCTTGCTAGCCATTGAAAAAATGATCACCTGTACAAAAGCTCGGCTGGTGACTGACCTGGTAGCATGTAAATAATTTACACTAGATAATTTTCTTTCAATGCAAAGAATTAGTGCAAAATGTCCAACCGTGTGGCAGTCAAAAAGCTAGGTATTCAATTCATTCCATTTCAAACAATGTTTCTTCAGGTATGTGGAGTTATTGACTTCAAAGTTTGTCCATTGTGCAGAGGAAGAGGAATAGAGAGAGGTCCTAGTGTACAACAATCCATGACATCACAGTTTTCGTTGTGTGAAAAATTTGCTTCTCCAACAAGAGTAAGTTTGTTAAAAAAAAAAACATGAGCACCTACCAACTCACTGCAGTTATCCCTCCTTATATGATATCATGTGAAAATTTTATCAGAAAAAGGATATTTGCATGGGAGTGCAAGTATAACAACATCTATTATTGCATGATGGGACTGCGTTGGATCTTGAATAACATGGCACAACTTCAAAAGCCTCAAACTACCTTAACGGGAAAGTCAGCTGAACTTCTGGTTTAAGATGGACACATGTTAGTTGTTCCTTGGCAGTGGTATCAGCATGATTATGCACGTGTGCTTTAATACAAGTTGCCCTGACCTTCCCCCCCCACCCCTCCCGCTTCACTATCCCAATAGGATCCCAATTAGTGTGAACTGCTTCACCTATTTAATCATCGCGATATTGTCACTTCAAGACTACAATTTAGGTTCAGTGCTTTCCACTTTGAAGACCAAAAAGTTTTCTCTAAAGCGGTGCCAAATAAAATCCGTATGAACCAGCGGAGCAAAAATGACACCAAATGTGTGTCAACAACAAGGACACAACTACTGTGGAAGTGAGAGAGTGCAAGGTTAGGTGGTAAGTAGGAGGAGGCTCACGTCGTGTGTGTGCAAGATGGTAACGCACTGGCCACCGGAAATTACCACCAAGAGTGCTTGCCAAAAAACTTGATGAAAGGGGGCTCATCAGGTATAGCATCGGACTCACAATAAATTTACTCAATATGATCTTATTAAACATTCCACGTAGGCTAGGTCTAACTTCAGGTACCAATTCTCATGTCATGTATGTAATCACAAACCCATAGGGTATTTATATTGAACAACTATTAACCACCTGAAATGAAACACCTCAATTTCCCAACGATGGTAACAAAAGTCCACATCAAGCCTATATGCACATTAAAAGAAGAAATGTTGTGATGCTAGTACCACGTTAATGTTACCTGAAGAGGCTTCTCACTAGTTTGGGAGAGTGACAATACAACGTTATATCTGAGCAGGCAACACCATAGGTGGCGCCAAAGTGTGCAAGGAAATTCCGGGAATCAAACAGTCCACCCCACATACAGTTGACGTCGGGTTTGGAGGAAAACGGAATTTGGGCCCAAATGGGCCCGGCTGGGGGATGGGGGGGGGGGGGGGGATGGGGGGGATATGACATATGAACAGCGACTCATGCAGCATGAGGATCGAACTACTTTTTGAAGTGTTTCATGGTCCAAATTTTGTCATTTTTCACTCATTTTATGGGATTTGATTAGTGTTAATTTGAAAAAGTTTGTAATTCATAATGGCGAAAAACAGCAAGCAGTTACAACAAAATCAAGAAATATCAAGGTTGAATGACAAGGATGAAAATATATTTGCATACCTTAACGACAATGGCTTAAAGTGCACCTTCGTGACTTTATGGCGATTTACTTAAGTTTGGTATGTACGAATAGTTACCATGCGTACATGTGTTTAGACGGCACAATTTCCGTTTCCTGAAATCTATTACCTGTCCGTCCCCCACACCCGGTGTTGCATGACAATTCTGAAGCATTTACTGAACGATAGGCTTGATGAACTTCTGCGGCTGCGAAAAAAATACGAAGGTATGAAGATCTCCATTATGTTGTGGCAACAGCATGTGTCTCAATCTGTGAATCCCATTCAGTTTGTTGAATCAGTATCACTTGCTGTTATTGGTAAATTTTCAGAGAGTAGGAGTGGATGGATATATTCCTGCTCGCGTTTCATGTGCCACAATTCATGACGTGTGCCAGCACGTATCACCACTATAATATATACAATATTATATCCCCGCGACACTCAAAGTTTTGTGGTATGTGGTTTTGGGGGTGCAGCCAGAATCGAAATCTCAGATGAGTCGAATGTGAGGCCCCACTCTGGCGGGGTGGCGATCTTAGATTTGCAACGGAACTGAATTGATAGTATTTATGCCTTGTGGATCCTATATGGAACTTTGCCACAAAGGATCACAAAATGAAATTGGGAATGCATGAAACAGTGGGCATCGCTATTATGACAACGGCCATTTCGCGATTTTTCTGCTGTGAGACTGAGTTATCCGCTTATTGTGCTTTGAAGCATGGCGTAATTTTAAAGGACAAACTTTTGTTTTCGCCCATAAACCCAATCGGGTGGCATTTTAAGTTTTGTCAGAAAAATGTTTGTTTTTTATTGGATTTGACAGTTGCATAGTTTGGGCATGGTGTATGCATTGGTACCAACATCCCACTTACCTGGTCATAAACTCCGTTATGAGAAAAACAAGGCGAACAATGTTCTCCCTCTGATTGACGGGAAAATGTTGTGTGGCTAAACGTCGGTGGTTCCACCCGACAGGCTATGTCTTGTTCAATGTGGTTCCGCTAAGCAGGTCCACAAAGGCGTTGCTTCTGCAGGGTAAACACATTTTGGTGTTTACCTGCCTTACAATGGGGTTTTCTATTGATATATGGGTTGCATCAGTATCACCTGAAAGGCCAATGGACATAGAGCAGATTTTCTTGACGAGCCCAGGTGAAAAGAGGACTGTCAAAAAGAGAAGAGTGATGGGGTGGCCAACCCAGATTTGGGTAATGCTAGAAGCTCAATATGGCATTGGGGGGGGAGCTTGCATTAGTCCATGTGGGCTAAGTTGAATAAATGAAATAGATTTCCTCCAAACTAGCCCAAGTGAAAAGGGGGATGTCGAAACCCCCAACACCCAAATCCAGAGGTTCAAGCATTGTGTCTTGTGAGTTATTTAAGACTTTCACAGGAATTTGAGGGATCAAAGGGGGAACGATCAAAGAGTGCTATGGGCTTTACGCAGTAATTTTCTCGCAGCATGATGTTATGAAAACAATATGCCACAAAGAAGAAATGACAGGATCAATTCGTTAATATATCGTAAAGATTTTACTTTTACGTTTTCTTCGGATACCTCCACCAGTGTGTTGGTTCAGAAAGGTTCTCAAAAGACAGTTCTATATGACTTGGTATCACAAGGGGAATTCTGTGATTCCCCTGTGATGTCACAAGGCAAATTTGCAAAGCTGTTGCATCTTATCGGCTACTGAATGGGCTGAAATTTGGTTTGATGGTTGGATGCAGTAATGTAATTAAATAGAACTACCAAGAGTCAAGTCAATATTTACGACCATTGCCTCGATAAGATGTAATATAGGGCTATAATTCCACTTAATCTGTCACCGCGAGGGCACGAGGTGCTCCTCTGCCGCTCCATAGCTGACGAAGCTGAATTCCGTTGATTGAAACAAGTACTGAGGGGTTCTTACTCGTGCTACGGGAGGATGGTAATGATGGCCTGTCAAACAAAGACCGACACATTTTTCCTTTTTTCTCTTATCAAGAATGCCATCGTGATCTCTTCAAGAGCCTCAGGAGACATTTTAAGCTGTCTTCACCTGAAAAAATAGAATGAATTTCAATTTCTCATCGATGAGGAGATATTGAAATGGCGATTAATCTCAAAAAGATTAACAGTTAAATACCACATTTAAACACCCATTGGGTAATCAGTATGTAGTGGACATGGTTAGACATCCATGAATTTTTACCCTATCTCTTGGGCGAATAGCGGTCGAGCTAGCAGGCAGGTTGGTTTCTCCATTCCAGGATTGCTAGTAAGCCCCAATCCAGTGTGAAAGGGAATGGCAGTTTCCCAGGTGCAGACACGTTCCCACATGAGAAATTGAGGAGCAGGGTAAGCTTTGATATCAATTTGAATTTTCAGCGAGGTTTGAAACAGGGACCCTGACAGACCTACGTCAATGCGAGCAACGCTACTCTACCACCACACCACTCTATTACAGGGGTTTGGGCCTTCATTCAATCGGCCTTTGGTCTGTTAAATTTAGCAACATGCATACACACACACACACATATGGGCTCTTCTTCAATTGTGAACTTCAACCGTCGACGGAAATTGGATTGTATTTTCCTCATACTCTCTGCGCTGTCCGAGCAGAGAAGAACACATTACAACTGCCAGTAGGTTAGTTAATCGTTTTTGAACTGTTTGATCCATGGAAACAGGGAATTGAATACTGAACCGTCCCCTCTCTACTGCCCCCGGCTTAGGGAAATGGGGAATTGGACCTAGTCATGAGAAGCCCCTGGATGCTGGTCTGAGGCACAGTTCTAGCCAGTCTGTACCCACCTGACAAACTGAACAAAAGGTGGTGTTCGGGGGGGCAACAAAAAGGTTTAGAGAAGATCCAGGTGCTTCACCAGCCAGTTTTTTATATCCTCAGTTTCTCTTCCTCCTCCTTGTGTGTAATTCTTCGGGCACTGCACTCTTAGTGGTCGGACCTCGTATGGTTAGTTCATCATAAAGCCGCTCTGTGATCATTAACCAATCACCGCAGATCCAGGTGTTCATTCTTCAAGGTGGTAGCTTCGACCGTTCACCAAGGACGGGCGGTGCTTGCGCCCACCTTGGCCGCTTCCCTGTACAGATGCCTTTGCGACCACGTCCCCCTGAAAGGTCACATTCTCGTTACCGGCTCGGAAGAGCCTCAAACAGGTTCTCGGCGGTGGATGTCGTGAGGATGGTGGAATTTTTATCGGCTCCTTGGCTTCTGCATGTGTGTTAGTCGCCATGGACAGCCCCTCCCCAGCTCCACAAGCGTCTTCGCACGCTGGCCTACATGGTTTGCAAGGGTAAGCAGCAACACGAGGGTTCAGGCTGGAAAAACGGAGGTCCTGGGCAATCCCTACGGCGTTTACGCAGTCTCTCTTCCTCCTGGAGATGAGAGTCTGGTCAAAGACAGAAGGTGTTGGCTGCCATTGCTAATCCTCAAATGCACTTGTCTGTCTGATCGTGTATGGTCAAAGAAATTTGCAAATTTTTAGGGTTTCAGCAATTAGTGCCAGAAATAACCAAATATATATCAACATCTTATTTGCAAAAATGAATTCATCATTCCGTGTGGTGGGGAAAATATAAAAGACCGGTCACACCTCATCACAGCTATTAAGAAACAGACATCCATTTAACACCTCCTCGCCTCATTTGGGAGGGAGGACCCTTCAACTAGCCCAAACAGCAAAAATTAACCTGGGTGAGACCCCCCCCAAAAAAAAATCCACCATGGTTATGGGAACAGATCTAGGTGACCTCTTTTCTCAAAGTGCAACGCGTGACAGGTCGGCCACAGACACCAGTGTTACAGATAGTGTACAATATTCATACACAACAACTCCTAACTTTACTAACCCGGATCTTATTCTTCAATGCGTTCAGCCTTCCTTATTCCCTTAACAAACAGTCATTAGGCTAGCTGTTACAAGTATCGTAACTTGGTTTTTTGTCACAAAAGTTTTCTTGTCTGAATAATTTCTGTGAAGCTCTTCTATTGGTTAGCTTTTTATTCAGCCTCGAGTAATGGGGGAAGTGGTTTCATACAAGTTCCTGTACTCCTGTTATCAGTTTGAAACTCCACTTATTTCTCAAGTGACAATATGCTAATGTTGGCAGCTTCAATATTGAAATTCCCGAAGAACCACTTGGCCCAGGTAACCTACAAATGTCACTAAGGTTACCCTGTACCAAGTCAATGGCCATTCACCTACACAGAGCCAATTGGCCATTCGCCTGCACAAAGTCAATCGGCATTCGCAGTAGATACAACGTTTTCGCCAATTAATCGGCAGGATCCAAAGGATGCGTCGATCCAAGGAAATGCTGGACTGTATGGGCTCAGTGCAGGATCCAACAAACTGTCAACTCCAAGGCATGTGACCAGTGTATAATCTCGCATTCAACAGTCTTCAACAAAAGGTCCCTAGCTGCAAGTCTCAGTCTTTAAGGGAAGTCTCAAGTCAAGCTCAAGTCACATGAAAAGTCTGGATCCCTCCGATCCCTCTCCCCGCTCTTCACATGTCAAGTATCGAAGGGGGGGGGTCTTTGGAGGTGGAGTCTCGAGTCAAGTCTCATCCCAAGAGCCAAGTCCCAAGTCAAGTCTCCAGTCTTTGAAGTTTGTTTGAATACAATGATGAAGGCTAGGGATAATGAACGCTGTTACAGGAAAATCTGAGGAAAGCAAATAATAAAAGTATTGTTACTTTACATGTTACATAGTTGAAATACATGTCTCCAAAGTCCAAAATGTTATTGTACTTGCTAAAGTTTTTCACAGGAAAGTGCCATGCAGCGGTATTATACTGACTGCCGATATTCACACAGCATCTCGAATGCAGTAAACTTAGGTGGTTGACCATAATTGAAGGATCAGGAACAAGTCATAAAAAAGTTTCTATTTCTTTGCCATACACATTCATTATTGAATGGCCAGCTTCCATGATGTTATCTTGTTGTATACTTTCACATACTTTTGGAAGAGAAATCCAGAAGAAAGAAAGGACTCAAATCAGTTAAACCGGAAGCTAAGTCGAAAGTCTGAATTCACACCTGGACAACTAAAATACGGCTCTAAACTGGGACCACAACTATAGGACTGAAAATAAACAGTATGCTTTCATACAACAGATAACAGAAGGAGTAGTAAGTCTTAAGACAACAGAGTTGAAAACCAAATATTTCGTCTGTTTCCATGTTCTGTCACAAAATGTCCTCTGCAATGTAAAGTAGTAGTGTGTAGTAGAAATGGTACTGATGCATCAGATCGGGAGTCGGCTCAGTCAGTTTGAAAATCGCGGTCCCTGACAAACTTTTGGATATGCGACTATGAAAACTGGAATCTACAAAATCTTGGGACAAAAACTAGTTGAACAACTCATCAATTTGACTACAATGCTTCAATTCTGGTTGAACCCCCCCCCCCCGTACAATGTGGATCTACGCCTAAGAGCCTCCATGAGATTATCGTGCCCCAAAATTGGTTTGGGGGGGGGCGGCAGGGGTTAGGCAGAGTGTTTTAGGACTCAGGAACGCGAATTATTCGCGAAGTATTCAAGGGATTGGAATGGAGTGAGCTCAGATTATTTGCTTCCAACAAGTTGTTATTGTACTCATATGGAGCTGTGTACACTTCATGAAGATCAAATATGACAGCATTTTTACCAATTTTTGAAGAGATTAGCATTATAATGCAAGTGGATGAAGACTCTCTCAATAGGTGCCACATGATGCTGCAGCAGGCCATACTCGACTGAAACATTGCACAAGGTGGACAATCAGTCAGAAAAATGAAAAATGTACCAAAATTTCTGCTGAAAAAACACTAGAATTATGTTGTATTAAAATTAAACAGCTAATAGCAAAACCTGAAAAACCGGGCAGACGCACGAAAACAAGTACCTCAAAATTGCTAGCCACCCACTGTTTCGTTGTAAAGGCCAACTTCAGCCAAACAGTAACCAAGCCAATGGTGCTGTATGGTAAAGCCTGTAGTCGTCGTGGGTACGGGTGCTCGTTAATTGAGCGTACACGGAACCACAATTATTTTTTTATATCAATAGCAACATATGAAGTATTGATTAAACAAGTGTGAAATACAAACAAGTCTCTAGTAGAAATCTCGAGTCTTTTGAAGGGCAAGTCCTCATGTCAAGTCCCAAGTCTTTATTAACTTTTTGGGCGTCTCAATCAAGTCCAAAGTCTATGGACAGCAGGTCTCGAGTCGGATGTCTCAAGTCATAAAATTTGCGACTTGAGTCGGACTTGAGTCTGAGTCCCTGATCGAGTCCCCAACTCTGATATAAAGGTGCCGAACAATGCAAGTCAAGTGGAACTGTGATTAATCAGACACAGATGCCACAGCCCACTTGGTCGGACAGCAGTCGGTGATTGAGCGCTATTATAAATTAGATATATTATATATGGCCTGTACAAAATTCAATTGAGACATTCGGCGACACAAAGTAAATGTCAATCAGTGCAACAAAGTCTGAAAGCATCATAACACAATAACTTTCAAGGCAGAATGATGTAGGACTCTTACTTGGTATGTGGGGCCAGCCATGTAAAGGACTCCAGATACCATGTAAATTACTCTATTGCTTTTACATCAGGTCAAAGGTCACCTGAGCAGTGCTGGAATTGAGCAGCCAATCCATCGCGTTACAAGACCGAGTTCCTAACAAACTTGGGGGGGTCCGAGAACGATTCCCCACAATCCAAGTCAAGTCCGTGAGTCCGAGGCCTCATGTCTGAGTCCCCAAGTCCCGAACAACTTGGCATTTCAGGAGAAATATGTTGTCATTAGGTTAAAACAGTTGTAAATCGCCAATGCAAAATTCAGAAGCTTGTTCTCTGTATGAAAAAGTTTTAAAGTTGGTGTACTCAGTGAGAAAGTTCATCCGTAAGCTAGCCATTGTAACATTGCGAATTGCATTCGAATATGCCTATGACCAAACAATGCAACACACCCTGTCCTCTCCACCTCCGCTCTTGTCATTTTGCAGTCTCTAGTTAGATGGATCTAATCATTTTCCAAAAAGCAGTTGCAGTATCACCTTGAAATACTTTTTCATTGTATTTCAACAACATCACCATTTCCATGGGTCATTGCAGACAGGTGAGCATGTTGAATTTAATGGATTGCCATTCGGGGCTGACCAGCCGTTCAATATAAAGCATAGTCAACCCAGTCTAACGCACTCAAGTCTTTGCGAACTTTAATGGAAATGCTTCAAAATTTGAAATTCTAATGACACATTGACCTCGCATTTATGATTATCATTGTCGTAGTCAGAATTTTCTGCAGTATTCTTCTCCAAAGAATAGTTCCCATGATTTTTCTGTGGATTTGTCTGTGCGGTCTGAAACAAAAGTCAAGAGTCCTAGCAAGTCCGAGTCCCGAGTCTGAGTCATCGAAGCCATGAGTCTTTCAAAAAAATTGGTATCGAGAACCAGTCCAGAGACCGAGACAGTCCGAGTTACTCCAACACTGTACCTAGAAGGCAGGTCTTAAAATCCTAAAACCCACACAAAACTGTTCAGTGCAAAGATGTGGATATAGAACTATTTCAAAACGGAGATTTGTTTTCATAAGCATGGCGCTATTGGGGTCTTTCGTAAGAAGAAACAATACAAAGCTACAGAAAATATTTTTTCCTATTGCCCGAATATCATAGGCAGCTCCACTAACACAAAGCAAAGAGACGTGACTTGGCTAAGGGCAATGCAGAAGGAAAAACACCCAGGACCACCCAGGGATTTTGGAAACCTCTGTCATAGATTGCAATTGAAGAGCAAGTTCTGTAAAGCAGTCTTCAGAGCAGCCACCGTCTCTCGATTTGTTACCTGTAAACTTCCTTGGAGTATGGTTGCGTCTGGGCCAACGTTATCCCTGAAAGTAGCATGATGGTACCATAGCCCAGTCACATGAGGATATAGGCCGACTTTGAAATATCCGAATAAAATAAAAACTTGGAGCCTCTTGCTGTGAATTCCGTATCAACGAACTGTTTCACGCAAGCGTAGCACGCTAAGCATCTTAATAACTATCATTTTGTACGACCTGACTGGGGTCAAGTACCAACCTGGATGAGGTTCCACGGCGATACGCTCCATGCAGACAGATCCAAGATACGCCCAAAATGTCTAAACACAATGGAAAATAATAACACCTACTGACGTCACTCTCCACTAGGTGTAAAGAAGAGCTAGTAAACCTGGCTACAAAGTCAATAGGACAACCTTTCTTGACATCGCGTATCAAAGCTTGACCAGATTCATGTACCGTTTTCTCCAGTCAGCAATCGCAGTAGTGTTCAAACGATTATCGGTATCGGAATCGGCCCGATTATGGCATAACGGGATCGGTAAAATTGCTCATCTAGTTACGATCACGAGATACCGATAACCCATAAGGCCAAGTAAAAAAAAAAGCAGTTTCTCGTCCCCGTCCGCACGCTTTTTTAGATTTAATTGTAATTTTTTTTTTTTTGACAACTTCAATTAATAACTTATTCAAAATATGGTTTGAAGGAAAAAGCTTACGACTGATGCCATGCAAACTATGTAGTATGAACATTTGGATGGCGTTGGGGCAACGAGGGGTATAACTTCAGGGAAACAAAAAAAGAAAAAAAGAAGCCTCATGCTCAATTCCAGACAATGCTGTACCCACGAATACGTTACTAAATATGGGTATTCGGACGGTCGAGAGTAGCAAAAAAAAAAAAAGAAAAAAAAGGCCTCCTGCCCAGACTTCAGCTAAGTTAGGACGAGAACTTATTTTTTTTTTACTTCTCTAACACATGGATGGCAGAAATTGCAACATTTACCGCTCCATCAAAATTGGGAACTATGTACATAAAACACAATTCCAAAATACACACTGGTTGAAGAAATATGTTTCTGGACGAAAGTGATCCATGACAGCCATAGCATCGTATGTAATGTACAGTGCAAATGGCACATGCGCGCAATTTACACCACAAGTGTATTGGAGCGGATGGTGCATTCGTTCTACTTTAATGAGACCCCATGGCATCACCTAAAGTTCGTAAGGTTTGTGCAATGTCTTCTTACAGTCTTACGGAACGTAGGCTCCTTATTCAATTCACTGTTCAAGATACGTTGCAAATCGTTTACATCACCCTAGCAAGATATCACCTACCTACGCCACTAGCCTATGTGAAACGAGAGCTAACTCTGTACCGAAAGGCAAATCATAAGACTTTTTGCAAATAGCATGTTGCAGTGCATTGTGGGATAGTTTTGATGCATGCTGGGATAACTTCAGGGGGCAGTTTTTGTGTTTTACGCCTTGTATTGGAAAAAACTTTTAATTAATTTATTTTATTTAATTAATTTTAATTACCTTCTTATTCTCTGTGCATATTCGCTCCAAATTTATGTATGCGGTCCCCCAAACTTTTTAACAACAAAACCTTTATTGTGACAATCTGTACTGAAAGGTGCATTTTTTTGTTCCAAGAAAAATAATTTTATTGCAGAAATTGCCGTATTTGGCCTTCCATCGATTGCCTACTTTGCCCCCTGAGCTAGCACCCATTGCGAGAGGCTAGTAGAGTGACCAGTATTCAACACCCTACCATGTATCCAACCCCCTTTAGCATACGATCCATATTATGCACTGATTGAGACTCCCTCAACATGAAAACCATATCAAAGCAAAGAGCAACTTCCCAGCTTGATTTGTCCTGCAGTTTCATGCCAATCTTTTGAAGAGATATATGCTTTGGAGATGTTTGTTCATGAGAATTTTTGGAAATTTGTCCCTTTAAAATCAGCCATTCTTACAGGGTCCCATAGGGAACTTGGAGGAATGTTGTGAAGTGTAATTTCCATACTTCTTTTGGAGAGGAACTGGTTTCCAAAATAATGAGCTTTTTTGAGGCTAACATTTCATATCACATCAATAACCATATCAGAAAGATAGACATTTCACAGGGAAATTGTGGAGGGGATTGGAGGGGCCGAATACTGGTCACCGTATCTGGTCTGCTGCCCAGTATTCAACCCCGGTGTCAACTTCCGTTTTTTTTTTTTTTTTTATTAACATCTGGTAATGATTTGAGTTTAGTTTTTTGGTCATTTATCAAAGGGGCCATTGCTGTCAGTCATTAATTAATTTTGCAAAGACATTTCTTTGAGTATTTAAGGAGATATTCCTAACTCATTGAATTTGCCATTGATGTGTGGTATTTAGAACCATACTGACCTGAAAAAAACAAGCAGAACCATTGAGCCTAAAGTCGCTTCTAAATGCTCCATAAGTTTGTTCTGTAATATTAGTTTGGCATATACCTTGCAGATTCTTCAATTGTGTTTAGTATGTTGACCTTTTATGAATGCACTCTAAACCAAATTATAATTTGGGGGTAAATGAACAAGGGTTGAGCTACTGGTCCTTCGCAGTTGAATACTGGTCACTGGGGGTTGAATACTTGGCAGGCAAACTCGAGTTCTCAGGGTGCTTTTCTCTGGGCGAAAGGCCTGATCATATTTTTTTTTCATGGTGACATGTTACCTATAAAAATTCTAACAGAAACAATTTTGAAACAATTATTTCATTCACCTCTAAAAAACTATGCAAGGTTCCTTAAGTGGGTCGGATACTGTCCCTTTACCCTATAGGGCCTACTTGTGAAAAGGCTAGAGTCCTCTTGGCATCGCGTATTGAACTCTTCAGAATACCAACGCTAGAAAACGGCAGTAATTTTCGGATTGTACAGCTTAGTGATAAGCGCTTCACTGTAACACTAACAAATACCATAGGTCCGTGTGAGTAGGCCTAGGCTACATGCGCTGACGTAACGCAACCATGATAGCCTACCTTGCCTACGTTCCGGTCACGGCAACCTCTCATCCACTCTCAGTGACTACTGTATTCATTCTTGAGTAGGCCGGCGATTCTGTTCCATTTCCGGTACTAATTTCTTCCAAGAATCTAGTGCCTGAATACGATCAGATTCAAAATCGAGATATCTCTTCTTTAGCCAGAGAGTTTTCGTTTCTTTCCCTGGCGCGCCCTCACGCTGGTTACACAAATGATGGGATAACAGTGCAGTCATAACACTATAACTATAGGCCCTAGGCGCGCTATCACATACTATTGTGTGTTATGGGGTTTCGCGATGTTCTCTCTCAGTCAGAGTAACACATGGCTGCGCCCGTCCGATGCTGTGGTACAAAAATCGGTGCTCCACATTCTGCAACGCCGTTCACAATTCACATATACAAGAAGATACACCCCATGAAAACGATGCAAAAGTCACGGTTGCCGCGTTCGTTGCTATGGCATTATGTGCCATCTTCCAGGGTCGGCTTGTCCAGTTCACTGATTTTCATCACCACAAGATGGTTTACCAGAATGCTACGCACCATCCCCTCGCGAAGGAAATAGTGAACATATAAGTCACGTGGATTAATGATTAATGAATGGCGTGTGCATTGAAGAGTTTGGACTTTGAGGTGAGTGAGCTTATTAAAATCCTTAAGGACCCTGAAGTCATAATTGGTGATACTGTGATGACTTTAGCGCTATTTCAAGTGAGAAAGAAGTTTCATTTGTGTTCTTACACACAATTGAATTTCTGTGAAAGCTCTTTCCATCTCTGAAGAAATGGAATTGAATTTTGGATTTGAGCACAAGAATTTGAGACTTGAACCAAGCATCCGAAATTTGGAGAGGCGTGCCTTACTAGTCACACAGTGACAGTTCGCTTGTGCAGCACGCAACCACTGTAGAGGTCATCACGCACGCGCGCGTACTATGTAACAGAATTTCCTAGATGAATAGATTAAAAGATGTTCCGGTAATAATTAGACCAGGGAGCCGAATTGCATGAAAATCCTGAAACAAGGCTCATAAAAAAATCATGTCGGCGGGGATCTCGACCCGGGACGCGACCGTCCAGCGCTCGAGAAGTGGTACCACTCACTACGGGAATGACCACGTAAAGCCGCGTTTTCTCCATGCACGCGGGCGGGGCGGGCGTCTAAAATCGCTCATCGTTATTTTCATGGAGCCGTTTCCCTGGCCGCGGACGGGACGGGGCGGGCGGGCGGGCGTTTTCTGAATCGTCATGTAGCGACTTTTTTCCGCCCGGCCCCGCGTGTCCCGCTGGTATTTCGCAATCAATTCCCGGGATTTCTCCGCAATCTTACCGGCTTGAACCGATAATGGAAGGAAGACAATTTAGCGTTCATAATGTTCAAACAACATTCATCTGTTCAACACTAGGGGGGAGATTTTATACAGATTGTTCCTTATATCACGGCCAGACACCTTTTTGACCATATTTACTGTTTTTAAAAAAAAAACCGATGATTGTTCAAGTAATTTTGCTAATTAAATCTCCATCTGTCAAATTGTGAAGTTTTCATGGTGGGCCGTAATCGTTGACATTCAGAACAAGTGTTTTCAGAAAATGAACACCGGTTTAGGTTTAAACACTAGTCTGCGTCCGGTGTTTGACCAACAACGTCACGCCCACCCGGACAACGACAACGATAACAACACCAACAACGACAACGACGACAACGCCAACGACAACAACGACGACACGACAACAACGACAACAACAACAACAACAACACCTACAACGACAACGGCAAGACAACGACAAACGCACCACACTACAACGACAACAATCAACAACAACACTAATATAACAATACTACATATAACGGATAATAATTGTAACAATAATAAGTAGGCTACATCGGTTCTTATATAGCGCATATACACGCGAAAAGTGAGAAATGTGCGTGACTCAAGAGAACGCCGCCCGCCCGCCCGCGTCATGGAAACGGGTCTTTCCAAACGCCCGCCCGCCCGGTGCAATGGAAACGCGGCTAAGTGATAGTCTTGTGTTGTTTTGTAGTGGTTGGGCTTACACCGAATCGCTGCATGTCATTTTATTCGCAGCTGGTAACCTCATTAAGCATCAGTCCGTACTGCCTCGATCTGTTAAATAACCTCACAGGGCGTGGACGTTTATACGCATTGTATTAATACGTGTGTATAGACTGAGCATACGTTGCAATGTTCGCAAGAAAGAGCACGTAACTTGCGTTCGAAGTCAAAAACAAATTTTACGGAGAAAACCCATGAAATGTTCTGTTTTATTGCAATAAACATATATAATGTTCGAAAACATATTATTGTAACGACAGACTATAGACTTAATTGTACAAGCCACACAGTTCAACAACCGAGTTAATAGCAAGCGATTTCATTCATCATCGCTCGTAAAAATCAAATCAGAGTGCAGACGGTGGTTGCAGTTAAAAACAGGTATCCTCCGATCCGGCTATTTGATTACTTTGGGCCAAGAAGCTTGGGAATGTTATATCTAAGTCCTACGATACGGCGTTGGCCCAAAATGTTGTCATGTGTGCAAGAAAAGGACCAAAATATTCTAGTCAAATGTTTATTCTACTCCATAAGTGACATGGCAATATTAAACCTCATCACGTCAAGGAATGCTTGTGAGATAAAGAAAAAAAACATTACCGGATGAATCTCCAAAGCGACCTGCGTCAAGACTACAGAAAAGAACCATCGCCCTTACAGGTAGCCGACGCCCATTAGCGATATTCCTCCGCAGTGATTTCTGCTAAAAAAAAAATTCTGCGTTCAAACAAATAGTGCCTGAAATCTTTTTGGAACCCATTTTCTGTTACTTATGACTATCTGATGGGTTTTGTTTTTGCCTTTGGAAGTGAAGGCAATTTGAAAGTACAAATGGATTTGGTGGGCCCCGGTAAGATTTTAACCAATTTGTTGCCCTTCAACAGAGAATTGGCCAAACTGGTGGTTCGTACCGAATCTACGTCGATGAAACGTCATCCGCCACTTCAAGCTCCTCCGCTGAAAAAGTATCGGTCAACGTATGGTAATTTGTATGCCAATTGATGATCCCTTTCTCAGCTTTCACATGAAATGGGCGCATGGGCCTCCAATGTAGGGCACACAGGATCCAGGGAACGCCCAACCGGAGGCAATTTAGTGTATAAGTCGATTGAGCGTCAAAAAATAATGGAGGTCCGCCACTTAAACGACTACTATCACAAGCGATTCATCCGCTCGTAAGATGACTGATTTGTTGCCAACAAATTCAAGTTATCCCCCAGTTTCCTGATTTTTTACCGGATACGACCAGTTTAGGGTTTAACCCCCCGAGGAACCGTATCATTTTGAAGAGAGCGAGAAGGTGATTCCAATGATTGTATTCTGCTTTGGATCTGCGTCATAAAAAAGAAAATACCGAGTCTAGAGTGCTAGCTGCGCCAAAATGATGATGAACCATGCTAACAATATAGGCCATAGCCTTGAATGGCCTGCACAGAAAATGTCCTCGCCACAACGTCTCTGATAAAACCCCCCCACCCTCCTCCTTAGCTGGTTCAATCAGTGTTACACCATCAACATGATACAATTTTGGTCCATGGCCGGGAGCCCCTCTCCCACCCACTACAGGCGATCAGGGGAAACGTCGTAGTGATAGTAGGGATCCAATCAATTTGAACAACCTTGTCGAAAGATGGCCCATAAAAACAGAGAGACCCTTGAAGGGTTGGCCCGCAGAACCAGCCTCAAAATGCACAACGTTACACTCGTTCATCCAACTCGAAACACAGCATCAGGCGCGGATTATAGTAAGACCCCCCCCCCCCCGGCACTAGCCGAGATAATGCACTGCGTAGATGACCACGTCATAATAGCCTCTCCCTGCCCCAATATATAGTCGAACCCTTCAGGCAGAAGGCATGGGAAACCAAGTTGAGGCAATCCGGCATTATCACGGTACGAGGCAGTGCATAATAATCAAGTTGAGATCGGGAACCAGAGTGGTGAAGTTGACGATAGATTAAGTAGTGAAACGTTTTAGTGAGTTAGTGATTTGACAGAGTAGAGACCATGTGACGCAAAATTGGCGCCCGAAGAAAGAAATGGGGGGAAAGGAAGAAGGAGGGGAAAGAGGAAGGAAGGAAGAGGAAGAAGGAGGAAAATAGGAAGGCTGCAAGACAGGGGAAGGAGGGAGGAATAGAGGAAAGGAAAGGAAAGAAATAGGAATACAGGAGGGTTGATGTGAATGTGAATTTGAATGAAGGAAAATGAGGAGAGGTGGAGAAGGAGGAAGGGAATAAAGAAGGAAATACAGGAGGAGGAGGGTGATGAGACAGGAGGGTGAGGCAAAAGGTGAAGCAAAACAAAAATGCAAGATTTGATTGAAGAGCAAAAGTGAAATGTCTAACCTAAAAATTTACTGATGCCCCACAGGAAAAATGGTGTTTCTCATATCAAAACTAGGAAAAATAAGGATAGGAGAGCCACAAAATATTCTCGCGATACGTACGCGCAAACAAAACACAAAATGGTGTGGCGTTCTTCTTTGATATAAATTGAGTCAACTCCAATCCTTCACATTTCGAAACGGATAGATTGACGCCTATGACCGTGCATTCAGGTGCTTGTGAGGAGGAGGAAACGTCACGAGAGACGGGATACTGAACCACAGTATCAAACATTTCTGTAGAAGAAGAATGAAGAACAGTGCAACAAGGGAGAGGGGTTCGTTTGCGAAAAGTATAATAGGCCTCTTTGGATGGAAAAATAATTCATGATTTTCCCGGCGACGGTTCGTGTGCCTTCAGCATCGGTTTTTTTTTTTAGCGCCAGTTCCCCAGCCTTAGATTCAGCACCAAATCGTTGTCAACGCCGAAGCACGCGTACGGCTGACGCAGTAGTTTGCCCTCTTTGCCTTTTCCGAGGTAGGGACTGAAGAGATAGGGCCATGTGATTGTGCATTCAATGGTCTCAGAATGAAGTGTTGTTTATGAAGGAGAATTGTACAACGTTTCAATGCACGTTCACATAGGGTATGCAAACTGAACCTATTTGTTGCATCGGTTGTTCTTGGTTCCTTAAGATTAAACAAGATAACATAAATTATACTGCATATCAGTGACCATGAATGAGAGTTCGTGGTGTCCAACATATGGCTTACAGTATGGGATGTAGGGCAGAGGAATCAATGTTGTCACCCGTATTGCTTGGTGATGTATGTGTGAGTATGTATGTGGAGGAGGAACATCCAAACTGTCACATTTAGGACTCAACATATTACCCCAGTAAGAGAGCATAGATTCATCTGTCTAGTGTCAGTCCACTACGAGCAGGCACTTTGTTCAACGGATAGTGCGAAGTATAAGATCCTCTCAGGCCAGGAGGGGTCATTCCGTGCGAATCCGGGAGGTGTAGAAACCCAATTTTTCCGGTCCGCTCCGCGCCAACACCTGGCGGGGCTGGGGGGGATGGGCGCTCCGCTCAGGAGTGACCCGCCCCGGTTGATAAAATTTCTGCCAGTCATGCATAAGGGGGCCCCCTGGTAGCGTTTGGCGTTGATCACAGGATGTAAAACTCAGTTAGAGAGCTCTCCTTATAAATTACCGCACGTGGGTATAATTACCACCGGCGGGGTCGATTTTGAAGACTGAATAAAACATCAGAAAATCAAACAAACAATGACATTGAAGATGGAATTTGAAAAATTATATAATTGAAAAACACAAGAATGAAATAAAATATATATTAATTGAATGAACGACACTAGCGATAAACTTCGTGTATAACGTTTAAAGGTGGCTAGAGGGATCAACATTTTCGCTGCGCTCAGTGCCACTCCCCATCCAAACTAATTGAAACATTTATGCATGGGCTTGTTTCTATTATTAGTGTTACCAGTGGCATATTAAAAAGACAACTGTAGTGTTGGCTTAATTCACCTGGTCAATGAAAATATGTGGTAGTTGGTCTAATTTAAACACATATTGCAAACGTCTGGGCATTTATTAAGAAAGCACACAAGACACCCACGATGGTGCCCCTATTTTAAGCGAAATTAGGTTCTATTTTCCAAGCATTTGGAAATGTTACGTAAACTATTTTCAGATTCAAGCCCCGCATTCTTCCCAAACAGCAGTTTATAGGACGTACTAACATGCTCTCATTGCCATAAACATATGTTATTAAGGTAACAGTTACCATGTTTATAGAGGCGTTCAACATAGGGGGTCCCATGGTCTTGTAAAATCAGTAGTGTTCCTTTATACGTGTTGAAATAGTTTACATTGCTCAATAGATATTTCCATACTGGAGCTGACCTTGAAAGGCCAGCAGTTTTACAGTATTGTATCGCTTATCACTTGTTACAGCAAAATAAATTCTTACAACAACAAAAAATTGGCATTTGGGTTCCCTATGGCTTGGTGTCCCTGATTGAAAAAATAAAACATTGTGATATTTTGCTGTCTGATAGAATGATTCTTTAACAAAAATGTTTCACCATTGTGATTGAGTGTGTGAAAAAGAGAGATTGCATGGCACTTGAATACAACAGTTACAAAAATATAATTACTCTTGGAAGTGAAAAATGCTGTAATAATAGTTTGGTGTCCCATTTACACGTTAAAATTTGTCAACTTAATTATCGATCGAGGTTTGGGCTCAGGTCAAAGTTCATCTGAATCATCTTAAATGAAGGTGCCGTTTCTGCGTGAAGTAATGGACCAAATGCTCATTGTGCGATCAGTCATGTTGACTCACGGGACATTTGGAATAAACAGGCGATTCGCCAAAAAGTGTCTCGCCTGGTGCGGCGACGGGTTGGTATTATTACCTACACAAACAACCAACAGTTCATGCAGACATGGTCTGTCAAACGAACATCACATATTTTCACTATTAATGATTCCTCCCAAATTCCTAAAAAACTGAATGACCAATAAGTTGACTCTTAATACACACGTATTAATTGCTTTTTTCCTCTATGCCCCCACCCCACGCGTCTGCTCATAAATACCCATCCCTTTTGAATAAAGTTTTATCGATCAGTCAAGCTCACCTCTTTGAACCAAAATCCAACTTGAAATGTTCCCAAATCCACTTTAGCCAAGGGCTTTCTGCCTTTAAAAGAAACTTGCCTTGATTATTCATTGCCTTTTTTTATTTTCCAAGCAAGCCAGGACATCCAGCCCCCAACCCTGACAGCAGCAAAGAAAACCCTCCTCCCAACCCTCATGTCACAAACCAACAACCTATCCCACGCAGCAGCAAGTCAAGGCGGTGCCCCCAGGTGAGAGGAAAGAAACATGTTACAGTATTTTTGTAGGGCTTCAATATAATCAAATTGGTTGGGTAAGAGAGGGGGTTTGCTTGTGGGCGGGCCGCTTATAACAGCAGTAAATTTTTCACAGGAGCTATGGTTTTACTCGTCCTCAGGCTTATTAACATGAGATATTATTGCATGGAATTCTTCAAATTCATGAACATCAAAACATCAAGATCCAGAAAATGTTAAAGACCAGACTTACAGAATCTGGCTAAATTTCTTACCAAGTGGAAATTGGAAGAAATTATGAAATAGGCACAACAAGACATTCACTGACCGCAGGCTTCAAAATTAAATTGATCAGGATCCAAGGTGGATAACAGTACCAAGGTTTTGTGGAAATCAACAAACTTCAAAAAAATGCATAAAATTAGCAATTAGACCACATTTTAAATGCCAGTGTTGGAGTCGAGTCCAGCCAAATCCGAGTCCGAGTCCAAGACCGAGTCCTCACCTCCTATTCCGAGTCCAAGACCGAGTCCTCAATATCCGGTCCGAGTCAAGTCCGAGTCCTTGTGTCCGATCCCCGAGTCCGATCACGAGTCCCGATTACAACTTGGCATTTTAGCAGAAATATATGGTATCAGTTCCAGAAGCAGTATTGCATTATTTTTTGGCTCATCCCCCCACAAACAGGTTATTTTAATTTGCATATCTCCCATTAGTGCTGCCCCTTACCTTTTTAACAGTTTTGAGTCTATTGGGAAGTTCATAACAAGAGCCATGTAAATGCAATTGCATTACAGCGTGCCAAAACAACAAAATAAAATGCCCTAAACAACTCCTGTATATAACTCCACCTATCCCCACCTTCTCACAGTTTGCAACTCTAGACAATAATTTCCAGAAGCAGTTAATAGGTATTCCTTTGAAGGATTTTTAACAACATTGCATTCCAAGAACACCAACATATCCATCTTTATAGACAGGCTTTCATTAGGGTAGTAACCTCAAATAAGGATGCCCCTGCTACCGCCATTTCCGACAAGCGCAGTTAGCAATAAAATGCATATTGGCTAAACTTCATATTAGATTTTTGAGTGAATCTGGAGGCATTGACAACAAGACAGTAAACATCTCTTATGGTTGTCAATGTGATGGTCACAATGTCGGCATAGACACCTAAGTTTCCGGGATTCCCCGTGGATTGTTTTTTCTGAGCGGTCTTGAACCTGACTCGGACCGGGTCCCCCGGCATCCCAACACCCGAGTCCCCGGTCCGAGTCCGATTCATGAATGGACGTTCCGAGTCCGAGACCGAGTCCTTCAAAATCGTCTCGAGACCCGGTCTCGAGACCGAACCGTACTTGAGTCCTTCCCAACTATTATGTGACCTCCAGTGACACCGATTCCAGTTTTAAATTTCTCGGGAACCACGGTAGACCACATCCACCAAGTTTCGTGGAAAATCCGACAAACTTGAAAAAATTCGCATACATCATGCCAATTAGACACCTGATTCGCAATATTTTATGCTGAAAATCTCATCAGGTTACATACCTACCTATCAATCCAGGTCCCACATGCCAAACTACATCACTATAGCACAAACGTTCTTGCGGTAACTTGCTACGAGCTTAAACCATAAATTACTGAGATAGGAGTTAACCCAACTCATTATGACTTTGCGGCTTCAAAATCTAATCGAGGTGTACACCCAACCCCGGTGTCTACACACAATTTCGTCAACATCGGCCTGACGGTTTTTTGTGAGAAATCCTGCTAACAAGAAAGTGTGACACCACACACACCCACATACACACACGCCAAAGTGACCACTAGTTCTCTTCCTTACTCTTCCTGATTCATTCAGGCGAGACGAAAAAAATCGATATTCTGGCAAATTTTAGAATGTAAACACGATCCGATGTGTCCCTGGATAGATGAAACTCATACTCCGGTGTGCTGGTTCCCTGTATGAGTGCAAGTCGGAATTTGCTTCGGCTTCGCCCATTGGATCATGGATCAGAACAGTCAGGACATCATTTAGCCATTTATCTTCCTCTGGGCTCTCTCTCATCTAGCTTCGCCACCGTCAGCAGCTTTACCAACTAATATCCATACTTCCCCTTCCAGTGCAACCTCTCAGAGCATGTTGTCCCCGACCCTCCCGCCAGAAGAGATACTTATAAAACTGGCTTCAGGGCATGGATAATGTATTGAAACTAGACATCGCCCTGGCGGGTAAACGCCAACGTGTATATCCCATCCCCCACTTTCGGTAATCAGAAGCCTCAAAGGTGACAGTTGTTCGCGTTGTTTTTCATCAGAAGGAATTTATGACCAATGCACACACCATGCCACAATATTCAAATGTCGAATCTGCCCCCCCCCCCTTAAAAAAACACACGCGAAAATTCAAAATGGCTGCCGGGTGGGGTCATATGGGGCGAAAACAAAAGTTGGTATCCAGCATTATCGCGATGCTTCAAAACGCGCAACAACGAAAAACTCAGTTGTCGCGAGAAAAAAATCCAAAATGGCCGCCGACAGAGCGGTTTGGCAACGCCCAACTGTTTCACCCCTCAACATTTTCTTCACGCAATTCTATGTGTGCAAGAATTTAAAGAAGAACAATGTCAGAATCTGCGGGAAAATGATTTTTCGCAAAAATTCCGAATGGCCGCCGGGTGGGGTCGTAGGCCTATGGGGCGAAAACAAAAGTTGGTATTTAACCTATCGCCACGCTTCGAAACGCGCAAGTCAGCCAAAACCTCAGTTTTGCAAAAAATAAAAACGGCCGCCATCAGATAGGTGGGGTGACTGGCCCACTTTTTGACCATACAAGATTTCATAGACGAGCATGCGTCGAAGTTCCCTATGGATCCGATAAGCACTAAGGAGTTATTGGTTCCAGCACTATCAATAGGTTTCGTTGAAAATCCGATGACCACCACCAAGTGGTGCCACGACGACGCCCATTGAACTCAATCCGAGAGTTCGTAGGCGAACATTCAAGTTCTGTCCAATCCGACTTTGCAATTAGAGAGTTTACCGCGTTAACACGAAAATCGGCGGCGGGGTGGTGGCGGCGGCGACTACGCTGCCACAACCATAATATCACTGAAGTGGGTATATAATTACTCTCGAGGACTCCAACGTCTCCAAGCACTGTTGCCTCGAAAAGCAGGCAAGATATACAGGCACTCACACGCATGCATGATCCAGTCATATGATACACACGCATAGTTAAGCACAAAGACATTTAGGGACATAACAAAGAGCATGCAAGATATGCAAATATATGAAGAGCGTGCAAGATATGCACACACCCACACACATGCTTCACTTGATCAGGAACACAGCAATACTGTACCTGAAAGCGGTCCTTATTGGAGATCCACACAAAACACATTAGGATATCCCCAGTTCGAAATGCATTAAGCAGCATAGACATGGCAGAATGAGGATACTTATATGCTGAGGTGTCGTTGGCTGTGGGGACCCGTTGGCTTCAGGTGCACTCGCTCACCTGAGAGCGATATGTGGGCCAGCTCGGTGCGCAGCCGACGGTCTATGATAGGCCTACGCCATGCCGTTTTGTGAAAAGGTATTTCAGCACTTTGTAATACTTCTCCGTATTCCTCCCCCATCCCCGGGTGAAGCGATGCCTCCGATTATCTGTGTGTCCTTGTCTGATATGGGTTTTTTTCAATGATCACTCGCAGTGTTTCACAATTCTGATTGCGGCATTACTTTTTCTACTGGTAGGAGTTTTAAAGTATATGTGAGAGCTGGAAATCACATGATAGTCACGAACAAACACACGGTCGCCCACGCCTAAATTACCGACGATTTAATTGTTTCTTATGGGAACCGATTCCCAAACTTCAGCACTATGACTCCACCTCTGTTGAACATGATACCGAGGACTTGAGCAGGCTATTTAGCTAAATTTTGAGGCCTAGAAACTATTTCTATTTCGTCCAGATCCTTAGCTGGAATCCAATTAAACGTCACACATACGCTCGCACGCCTACACACATACATACACATACATACGTATACATGTTTTTCTGTGATTCGAACTGAAGACTTCGTTGTTGCTTTCTTTGAATGTTGGATCTGGACCCAAACTTCAGTACTAGGCTCGCTTTTGTTAAAAATGACGCCTAAATATGTTTGTTAAACATACTGAGTACTTGAAGGTTCTATTTATTTCATTTGGGGACTATTTAATCCGTCTACTTTTGGGGGCCTGAAACTCGTTCAGGTTCTCAGAGTTCGAATCCAACTGAACGTTACAAACGCACGCACACAGACACACACACACGCGCGCGCGCGCGCACGCGCGCGCACACACACACATTAAATAACAAAATGCACCAACATACACACGCACCTCTGACACTCATATGCCTAGCCTACTGTACACTTACGGCAGTACAGGCATTGGTTCCTGGCAGCAATAACTTTGAACCTCAAATTCCACCGCATGCAATCGTGTACCCCCCTATTTAATTGTTTGTATTTTTCCTCTCGGCTATGCAGTTGTTGATTCTCAATCCCTAAATAACGGAGAATCCCAGGGTCAAGTTCTGTGACGTCACAGAACCTGACATCACGATCTTGATGATGGGTTAGATGGGTGAAATGAAGTTGGCTGGCGATACGTCTCAATTGATCCTTGGAATATGTATATATTTATTTGTGAGCATATCAAAACATACAATACATTCATGTCTTGTACCGTATGTTATTCATTCAAATATATTATCGGGATATTCTGCCGGCTGTGGGTCGAAATGATTGTCAACAATAAACACCGCCCACAGTGTCAATGCCACGTGCCAGCCTGAACGTTTCACGGTTATGTATGTTTTTGCGTGGGAGTTCGCGCATTTCCAGCTTTCAGCTCAATTAACATTAGTTTTTATAAGTATAGTCCGATCACTATATGGAGTGGTAGAAATCGTACTTTTTTTTTTTTTTATAGCGTATCATGTATTCATGATAGTCTTCACATCCTCCAAATGTATACAATGCGTTAATCAATCATGACACCAATGAGTATGGAACGCCGTTTGTGAATTGAATAAGGTTTGTGTGTTTATACCAAATATGTGTAAATGGTTTGTGTGTATATACAAAATTGATATGCAGCACAAAAAATGATATACACACAGAAGATGATACACACACAGATGATATACACACAAAGAAGATATGCAAACAAACAGTGGTATACATACGAAAAATGATATACACACAAAAAGATGATATACGCACAAAAAATGATATACACATAGGAATGACATACACGGAAAAATGACATACATACCGTATATGATTTCCGTGTATGTCATATCTGTGATCACACAAATGATATACACACAGAAGATGATACACACACAGATGATATACACACAAAACATGACATACACACAAAACATGATATACGCACAAACAGCGTATGCAGTACAAGAATTCATATGCAGTACAAATTATGATACACACAAAGATGTATACACACAAATACAAGCGCCGTTTGTGCAAAAAATATCAGCCAATCACAGAGCGTGTCCCACAAAATACAAATTGTTGCCAAAATACAAATGAGCACAGCAAGTTTTTCGGGAAAGAATATGTTTTGTCCAGTGAAATTGTTCACATTTTGAAGAAAAACAATGGCAACTCGCTGGGTATCCAGAAGGTATTGCATAATGAGATAGTGAACATGCTGTACAATGCATTTGACACGGAATTCCAACTGCTCTAACTTCGTAACGGAAAGTCGTATGAACGTTACGTTTGGACTGATGTATTCGTTAATGAGCACATAATTAAAGGTTATCTGAGGTCAACCAACATCAGGGCAGTCAAGGAATCAGCTTTCTGGCTAGACCAAGGCTAGACTTTCTGGCGAGACCAGATAGTTTCGCGTGAATATACTTGTTGGAGGTTCACCCGCCAGGTGATGTCTAGTCGCTGATAGAAAATTGTGCCTGAGCAAGCAGCACTACGTTGGAATGAACTTTGGGGCATATGATGCGGACAACACCTAGCTGCAGGGGCGTAAATATGGGGGGTGTGGTGGTGTGACACCAGGGCCCGCATTAGCCGGTATCGCATCGCAATTTGCGCCTCAATTGAGCCCAAGATGCGACACATTTTGTTTTTTGGATCGCAAAATTGCGATATGATAAGAAAGCTCAAGATTCAGGCTGATTGTTATAACAGCTTGCAAAAAACATGAGATCGGCCTGAAATTGCATTGGCACAGGTCAAATGTAAGGATGGTAAAATAAAAAGTTTTGGTAGTCCACCGGGAGATGTTCTGTTCAGACAAAAACGAAAATACATCAGCGATTTACTTACATCGATGGCCTAGTGTACGGTTACCATTTCAGAAATCGCGATGTGTGCGCAATTGCATGCCATACATCGTTTCACAATAGGACATACTTTGTTAAACGTAAAACCGTTTCATGAAGAGTCTAATGTACTGCCACAGCATCGAGTAGCCCCCTTTTAGTTTTCCGCACGATTATAGCAAAAAATATGACATTTGCCGAACAGTGCGAACAGTACAAAGTCACTATGACCATATGTGCTATGGTGGCCAAATACAAGGAAAATAAGGTTTAAAAAAATTCATTTTGCAATCTTTTAAAAAGCATGACATAATCAAACGGACTGTAAGTGGGTTAATATCATTATTTTTACCAAGGTTTGACACACATTTTTATGAATTGTCTTCAGAAAGTGGATTTTATTTCTTAGGCTAAACTTGTCTCCTGTACAAAGTCAATACAAGTTAAAGCCTGGTAGGGGGCCTAACAGTCCGATTTGCCTGTGTGAGATGGTTGTTGATAGTTGTGATATTTTGCATTTTCCTGCAAAATACAACCTTACCCCCATGAAAACATAAAATATGGATCAGAACAAAAACGCGATTGTGCCTTTCGGTGGGCTTGGGCAACTTTTCGGTACATGTGGTGTTGCAAGATTTAAGAATAAAACTTAGGAATTTTCATTTTATTTCAGTCAGCAACCACACTTCAATTTATTAGGAGTGTTCATCAGTTCAATACAGAAAAGTATGGGGTCATACTCATTGGCGTGATGTTATGACACATCACACTGCTCGCTTAATTGATGATATTAGTTAAAAATAGATATAGTTTAGTCCCAATGCTGCTCTTTTGAAAAACCTAAATGCACTCTACTAGATTTGTGCTCATTCTGATCAGAGTTAGGCCTATGATTCATGAGGAATGTTAATTGCAATTAATAGCTGTAGTTTTCAGTATATCGAAGGAGCGGCCTTAGAAACAATCTTTTTTTAACTCATTTACAAAGCAATGCTAGTAGGCCTACTATTGAGGGTACCAAGGTTTGCTAAAAAAATAAGATTGATTCATTGGGCCAGCCTGCATTTGTAGAAAAGCTCCATCTTTAGGCCTTCTTTAATCTCTACAAAAATATTTTTCTGGAAGGGAATATTCCTTCCTATGAACATTAGTCCTCTGTGACAAAATGCACTGAGTGACAGTAATTGAATTAATAGTGAGCAAATTTAAGATTCAGGAGATAGAAGAACCCCCTCCCAAGTATTTATATCTTCAAAAGGATTCAAGCACAACAGTAAGGTGAAGAACATAGTCGCATCCTGAAATTAGCAAGTGAAAGTAGCATTAATTAATGACACACATTTTCAAAGAAGTATGTGGTAATACACGAAATGATAAAAGTAACACCCAATATGAAATTGACAGGGAATTGTTTTTCCAAACCTAGCAAGGGTGGGGTGTTTACTGAGTGATATGTCTGATGGAATGAGAGAAACATAAAAAACTGAAAAAATAGGCTAGGAGGCTATACATTAACTTCTTCAACAATAGAAAACAACGCAAATGTGTTAGCATTTTCTAAGTGCTATGCAAAAATTGTTAATTGCTATACAATTGAAAATTTGATTAGCGCTTTTGCTATACAAAACCAAATCCTTAAGGCGTGCCCTGTGTGACACCCCCTAGATATAGACCACCTGAGATATTGAAAAGTCGGCTCCGTAGCGGCAAAGGTAGGCTTCTGAGCGGCCCAAGCCGATTTTTAAGGAACCTTGAATAGAGCCCAGAAGATGGATGCTCGAGAACGGAGAATGCCATGAAAACTGTAAAAAAAAAAAAAAAAATGACGTTGTCCGGAAGCTACTCGGATGTTCCCCCCCCCCCTCTTTCTTAATTTTTTTATCTTTTTTGTGTTTTTGAAAATTACAAAAATAGTAATCAAATTCGTCCGTCTCAGACAGAACATCTTGTCGGTCCCAAAAGTTCACATCCCCTTGGAAATTTGTGTATTTACGACACGCCCCTGCCTATCTGTGGCAATAAATCCTACACATCCGCCCTCACCAGGCTCTCCCGTCTCATAGGCTCCTCGATCCCGGGGGGATGGGGGGATGGGGGGATGTATCCCCCCAAATATTTGGTCAGGGGATGCCCTATGTAATCATCCCCCCCCCCAATATTGAGCCAACGTCCACTAAAATGTGACTGAATTTTGACAAATGTATGCCTTTCTAAAGTTCGTCCATCTACGAGCTGGTGTCGAAGAGAAATCACCATTGCCTGTGAAAACCTCAATATATCTCATGACTTCCGCGACGCAGTTATATATACTTTTCTATTTACTATTATTTGTTTGATTGTACCGCGCTCGCACGTCCGTAGTCCGTACAAGGAACAAACGCTGACAATAGCCGGCAGGTGGTCGAAATCATTCATCTTGCAAGGGGAGTTCGCCTCTTGATCCGAGACCGTAATAATTATGTTCGCAGTTATCACCCTGAATGACTGCTACTTGAACGACAAAATTGGGTGACACGCCTGACATGTTTCCACGTAAAGTAGGAGAGGTGTCCTAAAACTCCATGTCCTGGTAAACTAAGGGGCCGTTAGCCCGTTACCAGGCCTTAGGACACGTCCCTCCTACTTTACGTGACGACTACTTGACGACCGAATGCAGGGGTCATCCTACATAGTTTGTTTTTCTCGACCGATGTGGTAGAGAGAGAAACAACTGAGGGGGGGGGGGGGGTGGGGCTTGTTTGCGCCCAGGTTGGAACGATGAATATGTTTATTTGTTTAATCACCACCTACGCATCTATCCCCCTATATATAGACTTGACGTCGCCATAGGCAATGTTATGTGCACTTGACGAACTTCGTTCTTCGGCTTTGGATCACATGGGAATTGAAATGACCCTCGTGCCCTTGTCATCCCGGAACTGAGCCCATATCCGGTAAGCCTACTATTGAAAAGAAAATGGTTGTGCGAAACGCTAAAGCCACGTGGAGCCGAACCTTAATTATCCTCAACCATGGGTTCAACAGGTGTGGGACGGGGTGAACATGCCCCCCCCCACTTTCAAAAGTGGGGAATATCCTATCGTTTGCCACCCCCCCCCATGAAAAAAAACAAAATTCGCGCGCCGCTTCGCGCGTGCTGGTACTTTCCACTGACTGATTGACTAAAATTCGGGCACAAATTGTCTGTTCCCAAATTGGAATGGTCCCGTACGCCTATGTATTTCCCCTTCGATCCCCCAGGACAGTTTCGGTTGACCCCTGGATCCCACGCAAACAAAGCCAGAGTAGAGAAGGTAATAAAAAAATTAACCGTGTGTGTTGATTCGTAAATCATCCTTATGCACAATGACAACTATTTTGCCTGTCTTTTACTCAAATCTCACATGTAGATGGGTGCTATTGAGCCTGGCAAGTGCCGTTTTCCGGTATCTGGGGAGGTTATGAGAATCTGAAATTTCTTGGTACTCTTCGCGCCAACTTATGGTGGCGCTCCGCTTGGATGGTCATTTACTTCGATGTGTCCCCCCCCCCATTTTTCAAGATGTAACGACGCCCTGCTCTTAACCGACATGGACTTGAAGCCAACGGCGTCTCAGTCCCATAATAAGTTATATTCCTAGAGAATGGCATCACTTAGGCACTGTCACTGACCTGGTACATTCATTCCACCGATATTTAGATATAGGGGGTAACGGCTAACAAGTGGGCCTGCTCTTCAATTGATAATCATATTTCAGGCAATCATGATGGTTTTGTAATTTTGGTTTTATTCCATCCTCTCCAAATTATCAGATGTGATTTCAACTCCGGGTTACCATGCTGATATATTCTCAACAACGATCACTCGTTTCTATTCCACTGCTTTCATGTCTATTCTTCATGTGATTTTTTTTTTTATCCAATATCAATCACCCCGTAGTGTTCAAGAGTCCATTGGGACGAGGGCGACAGTTCCCAGAGAGGATGGGTAAACACTAAGTGACAATTGCTGGTATTTTCTATTGAAAACGGCTGCCTGTGTGTGAACTCCTCCCCAGACGACAGTGGCCGCAGCGATGGGGAGGGTATAAAAGAGCAGTGTTTATACTTACCGATCCAGCCATTTGGCGTTCATTAAACAGACATGTGTATGGCGGGTATAACGCCCACGTGTATATCCCCACTTTTGAGCACTCTTGGGAAGAAGTTCTACACCCCATAAAGACCCACCCCCCTTTTGGTCAGAAACCAAGACAAACTTCATCCACCAAGTTTTGTTGTAATCCATGGGTTTGATAGGCACATGAATTTGCGAATTTGACACATGATGGGCTTTGAATGACTTCTAACTTTGGTGAGGAACCAATGTAGCCCCCATCCACAGTTTCGTTCAAATCTGACAAAGTTTGGAAATCGCATAAATTTTGCACGTTTGACCTCCGATGACTTGAAATGACCTCCACATTTTTCGGATTCAACTATATCGTTCCCACCAAGTTTCGTTCAAATCTCCAGAAGTTTGGAAAATCCATAAATTTCACAAATTTGACCTTTGATGACTTGAAAGAACCACCTCCACATTTTTCGGGACAACATAGTCCCGTACCCCCAGTTTCTTTCCATCCTGACTAACTTGAAAATTTCGCGAAATTAGCCATTAGCGGCCCTCAGCATTGCAAGCGATGGGCCCACTTCCGAACTCATCCGAGATTTCACTAGGGCGGACAAGTTACAAGTTTTTTCAGATCAATCGGATAAACTGTTAAAGAGTTATTGTGCTAACGGGGAAATCTTCAAATCGTGGAACTTATGCAACATTAATCGGACCCCTTCTGTGGCGACCGCCCCTTTCGAACTAAACCGAGATTTCACTAAGGCGAACATGTGGTGCCAAGTTCGGCTCACGGAAAATTGCTGGAGATTTATTGCGCTACGAGAAACGCGGCGAGCGGACGCGGACGCGTACGCGGACGCGGCGGCGGCGGAGACGGCGAAGCAAACCATATATCCCCGAAAGTGGGGATATAATTACTCGGTCACCGGGCTGTCACGATAAGTTTTTTTCCCGTCAATAGTTGAGCACATAGCAACATTGTCGACTTACATGACGAGTCATAGGTTGGACCTTTGACGAGACTGCTGTTGTTTTCACTACATTATTTAACGGAACGGCTCACATAAAGTGTCACACTGCCCCGAACATGGAGGCTACAAACTGACCTCGGGTCCGTTTGTAGCCCTGTTGTGATGGAATGGTCACCATTCTGAGATTCGGGTTTACATTTTGTTAAGCCAATTTTTGGAGGACGCAAAAAACCCTTCTCCACGACAGCCGTTTAGAAATGCATAAGTGCCCCTCTGCCCCATCTGAGGGTGTCTCATGTGCCAAAAAATTTCGTAGTCGCTCCGCGCCCCCCCCCAACCAATGGTGGCGCTCCCGCTTAGATAGAAAAAAAACAAAAAAAAACCCCCAATCCTCAACTGAAATCGACGCTATGCCAGGCAAATGTCCAGCAACAGGCCTGCTGCCTGCAAAGCAGTTTAGTTCCCTAGTGCTAACACCAGCCCTCTCAACGGTTGAAATGCTGGGACCACCAACAGCCAGAATTGACTGATATATGAAACTTTAGTGGAATTCCGTGTCAATCGAAACCTGACTGATTACTTGGGCTACTAGCAGCTGATTATACTCCTCCAGCCTAGAAAAGAACCTAGCAGCTCCACCCGAGATTCGATCTGCAACCATGGGTTTTTGGGGCCGAAAAATGAAACCGACAGATGATGTATTCTGCACACGTTTTTCGTCGGGGGTGGGTGGTCAAAATTTGATATCCAACTTAGGATTTTTTCTATTCGTTCTCATCGAGAACTCAAATTGAGACCTCGACTGTTTCACTGTAATATAGCGCTCGCAAATGTAGCGTATGTTAATGACTGTTTTGAGAACCCTGTGGTCCGTTATGATCCACCGTTGTTTAATATTAGGGAAAAGGACTCAATGTTAACTTGCGGCGAAGGAGTAAAATATCACTTGTTTTTTTTTTTTTTTTTTTTTTTTTTTTGTTTTTTTTTTTTTTTTTTTTTTTTTTTTTTTTTTTTTTTTTTTTTTTTTTTTTTTTTTTTTGGCAGCTGATTATTAATGGATATTCTGAATGAGACTGCTTCTAATTGGCTTTTCCTAGAGTGATTCTAGTTAGAATTACAGAAAAAAATTAACTAACAACTGGTCCATTGCCTTTTTTGTCTCGCCTGAATGAAATTCAGAAGAGACTTAGTGGTCACTATGTTGTGGTGTGTGTGTGTGTGGTGTGTTGTGAGTGTGTGTGTGCGCGGTGTGTGGGTGTAGTTGTATGTGTAGGTAAGTGGTGGTGGGGGGTGTGGGGGTGTGTGTGTATGTCACACTTTCCGTTGAGCAGAATTCTCACAAACCGTGACGCAGATTATGACGAAATTTGTGTGTTAGCCACCGTGGGTGGGTTGTGTAGGACAATATGATTAGATTTGAGCAGCAGTTTTTTTCATAATTAGTTAATAAGGGCTGGGGGATATACCAATTACGTGTAATACGAAATATATATCGCCGATATCTTTTGTACCAAACGGCCCGCTTGTTGTGTGTATACATTCTTTTGTGTGTAATCATTAATCGTACGGCATAGGAATTTCTTGTATGCCTACGCTGTGTGCGTAGATCATGTTTTGTGCGTAGATCATATTGGTGTGTGTAGATTATCTTTTGTATGTATATCATTTGTGTGTGTAGATCATATTTTGTATGTTTATCATTGTTTTGTGGATATATATTCTGTGTTGTATAGCATTTTAGTATGTTATACCATGTTTGTTTGGCATATCTTATTTTGTGTGGTATGTCATCTATCGTTGTGTGTATCACCTTCTGTGTGGGGTCCCTCCATTTTTTTGTGCTGTATATCAATTTTTTTCAACGCAACAGACACATGTACACGTAATTGGTTAACACACACAAACCTTAATCAATGCCAAAAACGGCGTCCATACTTAGAAGGAAAGGAATAACCGAGTGCTATGTTTAGATCACGGATATCGATAAACTTGCCGCTTGGTAGTCTGTCCTTCGTTTCGTATTGACGCTACCCGTAACAGCCTATTTTATGACACTGATCTGCGAAACCCGCACCAATCATAAGGGATGTGAGATAGTGGAATGCGTGAGACTCGTGGGGCTTTTCTGGCTACTCACGCGTACTACAGCGAAGGTCGAAATTATTCAGTGAATCTATTTTGACAACTCATCAAATCTCTTAAGTGCCTAGGGCTGACTCGTACTAGAAAGAAGTAGTGGGCAGTCCACTCCAGAGAACGGGTGCATAATCATTCCTTCGCGATGTTGTTATCTGTTTCTCACTATACGGGCAGCAGTAAGGCTGACGGGTGTTATTCTGTAAGATTAGCTTGTAAAATATCTTCACACAATATCATTATTTAATCGACTGGTGTTTGTAGGGATTACAAAATAGGCGATTACTTTGTTGTCGGTAGTAGGCGTTTAAGCTCTGTGGAAATACTACAACAGCTCGTCCATGCATCATCATCATATTATTATTATTTTATTATTACTAGTAGTAGTTAGTAGTAGTAGTAGTAGTAGTAAGTAGTAGTAGTAGTAGTAAGTAAGTAGTAGTAGTAGTTATTAAGTAGTCGATTCGTTTTGAAAAGTGTGGGCACATCGATGCAAATGACCACCTAAGCGGAGGCGCCACCACGGGTTGGCGCGAAGCTAGAAAGAAAATTCCTAGCTTTCATACCCTGCATATCGCGGGAAACGGCACTTACCATGCTCAATAACACCCATCTACCTGTGTGATTTGATTATACCCAACACAAAATAATCCATTGTGCATATAAGATGATTTACCGCCTATCACACATAGGTAAATTCTTTATTACCTTTTTCTACTCTGCTTCGTTCGTGGGATCCAGAGGTCTGCCCAACGGTCCCCTGGTGGGATCGATGGACAAACCATAGGCGTACGGGACCATTCCAATTTGGGGAAGCATAAACTATTTGGCCGCAATTTTCACAGTCGAGTCCATCAAGACTACCAGCGCGTCCAAAGCGCGCAGAATTTTTTGGCATGTTTTTTCCGGGCATTTTTATCGAAAACGTCAGCAGAAGATTCGGCATTTTTTCAACCTTGCCTTTTCCCTTTCCAAATTTCCACGACTTTCGCCCGAATTTTCCTCCAACAAATTGGGGGGGGGGGGGGGCAGTCTGCCCCCAAGCTTCTGAAACTATTCGAGTGAACAGAATGACTCGAGCAACCCGGTTAGAAAAACGCTAATGAAAATTTATGCACTTCCGGCCATTCGATTTAAAATTCGAGCACTTGGTATGTAACATGGGTAATCATTCGAATTCGGCCCTAGTGGGGTCCAGCTCTTCATCTGGGGTCCGCTTCTGGAATTAGTGGACTTAAGACAATTTCCAACCAATTATTGTCCGGTTACACAGTAATTTGAATAGTTTAGACGATCATCAAATATGATTTTACTGTGACCTACGCACACACTATATTAAATACCAGGTCACAGTACACGTTGCCCAGGTTCAGTAAAATTGGGCAGAACAACTTACCCAGACTTAAAAAAGTTAGTGGTCCATTGCAGTTTATAATGCATACGTCAGTACTGATGCGCGCGAAATTCGCCCAAAATCCTACTTGAAAACTTTCATTTTTTACTTTGTCCCATTTCTTCATTACTCTCCGAATTTGGGTTTTTCGTTCGTTTTTCACTCTCAAATTATCCTGCAACCCGGCCCGACACAGTCTCGGATATTATGACTGATGCCTAAGTTGGTTGGTCTGCAAAATCACTACTCCGTCCACCGGGTTTAATGAAGATATAGGGCCACTCAAGCCTTACTCTTTCTATAGTAATCAATAATTTGTTCGCTGCAGCACGCACTTGTATATAATTTCCTGTTGTAATTTTTACCTCCAGTGTCTAGTCATACGCTGACGAAGGCCGCCTAGGAGGGTCGAATTTCGTTTTTGAAAATAAATTGTACTACCAAAATAATCCGTCAACCATGTTTCTTTTTGGAGGCTCCTACTTTTATATCAGACTTGTAGTACACGTGGAACTCCTCATATATCGATATATATATATCTATATATATTATATATAATATATATAGGTGCTATATAGTATAATAATATATCTATATAATATATTATATATATATATATATATATATCTATATAATATATATAATATATCTATATAATATATATATATATATATATCTATATATATATATATAGATATATATATATATTAGAAACTAATTTGTGGTGTTTTATCGTTCTTTCAACTTCTTTGTCAATTGGGTCAGTTCAAAGCTTTCCTGCGTAGTTATATCGTGTTTCGGGTCTTAATTACGAAAGACTTAAAAACGGCACCTGTTGCCGTCTCGCTGAATGCCTCAGCACAAGGGATTGGCGCAGGACAAACGAGGGAAGCAATTTGCAGGGAGTTGCCGTCTGTGTGAGATTACCCCCACCCTCACATTAAGTATACGCCAGTGGCATTGCATAAGAGCCTACTTTTAGATGTTCTTTTTCCATGCACACCTGTGCGTCCTACACAACCGTGCCAGCCTGTCCCACACATGTACGTTCGCGTTCCGTCACGTCCGTCAATTTCGACTCACTTTGCACATCATCGCTGGCGCTTTCCGAACGGATGCGTTCCGTTCCGTCACGTTCAATACGTCAGAAAAAGTCGACGTAGGCCCGTACTCAACCTCCGGATTGCTCAAATTCCCATGTACGCTCAAAGCTTAGCCCTACAACCTGGCGCTGCGTGTTACGACTCAAATCGTGAATACGCCATAATCCTAAAATAAAACGAGACTGAATGGGTTGAAGTTTGATTAGGATTCTGCCTAATGCGTCACGCAAACGGAGGATTATTTGGATTACACCAGCTGACCATGCAGTAAGTGGAGGATACATAAGGGTGGAGTTTTGAAGCGAGCGCCACACTCCATGGAATCGAATGTGGTACTGAAGTCAGCTGTGTAATCTCATATCGAACGCGTTAAAAAAAAAAAAAAGTAAAATTTTTTTAAAAAAAATATAAAAACAATTGTTATTAATTTTATTTTTAAAGAAAATATTTTTAATATAAAAAAAAATATATATGATTAATATAATATTTTTTTATAAAAATTTAGAGTATTTTATAAAAAAATAAAAAAAAATTAATATTTTTAAAATAATTAAAAAGAAAATTTTTATTCAAAAAAATTGATTAAAATTTTTTTAATTTTAACCGAAAATATAAAAAAGAATAGAAATTTATTTTACTATTTTATTTATTATAAAAAATAAAATTTGTTTAAGTTAAAGGTTTATTCTAAATAAATATTTTAAATGATAAAAAATAACGATAAAAAATTTTAAAATTAAATAATAAATTAAAATTTTTATAAAAAAATTAAATATTTAAAAATTTTTTTTATAATAATATTTTTTATAAAAATTGTAGTGAAGCGTGACGTCATAAGGCAGAATCCTTAATTCAACGCTTTATTACATTTGAAAGGCCTGGGCTGATCCAGAAGCTAATATAGATCCCCGCACACTGTAGTGTTTTTTTTTTTTTTCGGGGATATTATGGTTTTGGCCGTGTGTCCGCCGTCGCCGCCGTCGCCGCCTCGCCGGAACTTTAGGCGTTAGCGCTCTCATTCTTTAACACTTTTATCGATTGACCCAAAACTTGGTCACATGTCCGTAAGTAATCTCGGATAAGTTCGAAATGGGCTATATCGTATATTTGTTGTCCCCTCTATTTTGCAGTTTTTCGCAAAATTTTTCAAGTTCGTGCGATTTACACGAACGTGGGTTGTTGTGGTAGTTGTTGGAGCCGACAAACTTGCACCATTTCAAGGTCAATCCGAGGTCAAGTTGCATTTCTTTTGGCCAGTAGCTAATTTACATAATGTCATGTGAATTTCAACTTCATTGGTTTTCATGAAACTTGGTGATAGGGCCCCTATCAGTGCCGACTGAATTTTCGCTATGTGGCCGAGGTCACTGAGGTCATTTGCGTGCAATTTGCACAATCGTTGGCCCAATTAGCGATAGGCCAAATTTATAAACTTTGTTGATTTCTCACGAAACTTGGTGATAGGACCTTCTAACAGGCCCCGCTAAATTTAATTCAATTGCGTGAATCACAGAGGTCATTATGTTGTTTAATTATATTCGTTAGCATAATTAGAATAATTAATGCAATTAATTTTTCTCAACTTTTAGGGATTTTGCCGAAACTTCGTGAATAGGACCAACTACCATCCTTATAAGTTATTCAATAGCATAAGATCACTGAGGGTAATTGTGTGGACTATTTTGCATAGTAGTTTGTCCTGATCAGTCAACATGATGAGTTTAATACTTTTATTTAGCAATACATGTTCATTGGCAGGGCAATATCTTCTAGGGGTGGATGCACCACATGGAGTGTACCAATTTCATAAAAACCGCCAAGCATTGAAGGTCTTAAGGTCACGTAGGGGTCAAACTGATTTTAGTCAATTTTTCGGCAAAGCACTGGTGTGTTTCATCAAATTCAAAATGCTCCTAGGAATTGGATGTATCACATGAGAGTAACAATTCTCATAAAAACTGTCATATCCTTAAAAGTCATCGGTGTCCTCTTAGTGGTCCAAAACTGTTTTTTGGCTATCATCGGAGAATTGAATATCTGCGAAGGCTGGATGGTTCACCATTGTGATATATTGTTGACCTGCATTTGTGGGACCTCCTGACTGAATTTTGACCTCTGTCGGGTGGTCATGTGGTTAAAGGTCGAATCTTGAATAAATTGCTATTTAAGGAGTTACGGCAAAAACATAGAACTGTTATTTTTGGATATGTGTTGAGCTTTGTGTGTCTTTAAGGAGAGACACAACTCCCGCTTCGATCGACACTTACTTTGGTAGTTTACAAGGGGTCAAAGTTCAATTTTAAGCCTTTTTTCGCAATAACATTGGACATTCATTGGAATGCATATGCTTCTGGAGGGATGCATCACATTGAGTGTGAACAATTTCATATAAACCGCATGTCCATTGAGTCATTACAGTCACTAGGGGTAAAAAAACGATTTTAGTACTTTTTTCGGCAATAGCACTGGGTGTGTTCATCAGAATTCAAAATGCTCCTAGGACTGTATGTATCACATTGAGAGTACAATTTCTCATAAAAACTGTCCAATCATTAAGGTCATTCGGGGTCACTTAGTGGTCAAAAACTGTTTTTTTTGGCCATAATGGGAGAATTGCATATCTGCGAAGGCTGGATGGTTCACATTGTGATAATAATTGTTGACCTGCGGTGTGTGACCTCTGACTGAATTTGACCTCTGTCGGTGGCCATGTGGTTAAAGGTTGAATCTTGGATAAATGTGCATTATTGAAGGACGCACCTTGTCCGGGCTATAGGGGTGCCTCAAATAATTAACAAGTGCTTATGGAATGACCCATCTACCTGTACAACGGTTCGCTTCACAATTCTATAATGTCCTTCTTTCGCACTGAATATTGTCCGGTTTCATGTTCACAAATTTCTTGAATAGAGATGCGGGGATATATACGTCTGGGGGTTTACCCGCCCGACATTTTCTAGTTTACAGTTGTCGACCTTTCCTTCGGTGGCAGTGACTGTAATACGAAACGCTGTTTGCAGGCGGTCTGTTGTTGTTGTTCATCGGAAACGACCCTGAGCAAGTCGAGTAATGTTGTTGTTAAACATCCTGAATTATAACAATCTGGCTGAACCTGACACTTTTTCTTCAAGTGGCAACACTGGTTTGCTGTTTTTTTTTTTTTTGTTGGTTTTTGTTTTTTTGTTTTTTTGTTGATGACATGTAGTTTTGGTGATGTCATGGCTATTACGTCATTGCGACGAAATCTTGTTTTCGCCCAAAATCAATGCTCGTTCGTATTATTTTCCATAGTTCTCCGATCTTTGAAAGTATTCGAAGGTATTCCATGCGTTAAAACATGGACCAGAGGGTGACGGCCATCACCGATAACTGGACGTCTCAATCATTACCTGCGAAAACTTCTATATGAAAGGATTGGAATGTGTGTTCCGTTAAGGCTTCCGTCGTGTGTTGCCATCTCGCGGTGGATTCCGAACTGACATACACACACAATTGGATAGAGTGCGTCTGTGTACAGTGATAGCGCCATGTTTGAGCGGTTTTATGTCTAGAGCGTCTTCAGTCCTGCGAATAATAGGACTCCACTAACTAGATACTCCTGTGACAATGAGCCGGGGGAGTACAATTCACAATTCGTGCTGAGTGAGAAGGCATCCCTTCCCATGATCCCACTGTATACTGTAACTGTATACACAGATACAGGCCCGCTGTCGTCTCCGTGAGTCAGTCACAATATGTCCAATCGTTATTCTCGATTCCGTCTTCGCTAGCAAATTTGATCGTTGCGTGAAAAAAGTCCCCCTGCCGTCATAACATTTGAGTCCAGTTTGATAACGCACCGGTAGAAATTGTTATGCGGTATCGGGAATTATCAATTATCATACACACGAAGGCTGTCAGGGATCTCATACAAAAAGATGTTCAATAGAATTCCTATTAAAAAATACTATGGAAAATCTGTACAATTTTCTAGGAGCTCCTCTATAAAAACGCTATAAATTTTCTAAAGAATTTCTGAAAGTATTTCTGAAGAATTTACAAAAAAAAATCTATAGATTTCTATAGAAACTCTATAGAATTTCTAAAAGAATTCTAAAGAATTCAGGAAATTCTATAGGATTTCTATAGAGTTTCTATAGATTCTGAAGTTCTAAGAAAATCGATTAAGCATCTATAGAATTTTCTAAAGAATTTCTAACGAAAATCCTAATTTATTTTATGAAAATCTGTGGGCGTCTCTAAAGAATCGCTGAAGAATTTCCTGAAGAATCAACACAAATTTCCAAGAGTAGCAACCGGTAATGAATTCTTACGTTGAACGTTTGGCCCACTTAGCCGTTATCTAATCATTTTCAAGAATAAGGGAACCTACCGTTCAGATAATTGTGATTGTAATTTTTCCTGCCAAAGGGTAGTAAATCATATTACATACACATGTCCAAACAGTTAATACCAGGAATAGGCCTAACCATACACAAATTAACACCATACTTGGCCTAGCTATTAGCAATACAATTGTGTGTACTAAACTTGCTAGTGTTACATGAATATGTAGGCTAGAGCCTACCCATTCACTCCACTTTAGGCTAGAATGTGAATGAAAACTAATGCCAAAATAAGGAGAAACAAAATATTTAATTTCCAATTGACGACTTGAAACTATAAATTCCTGGTCAATTAGACTACTGCATATCCAGGTTACTGAATAATAAACCAATTTAGACTGGAATGGCTGACATTCAGAACTACAGAGCCTAACTGCCACGCTGCCATTCGAATTAAGTAGGGCGTCGGAATCACAAACTGTCTCAAAATTCTGACTAAGTGTTATTTAAATTTATCCGAGATCGACAAGTAAATAAATGTTCAAATAATGTATAATAAAGGCTAATTAGCCTACCAATTTCATATAGATCACAAACTTTATTCACATGAATGTTTAGATTTAATAAAAGAGCGTACATTTTATAATGGCTAAATGTCAACCCCTAGAATGAATCTATAGAGATTCTATGGAAACTCTATAGAATCTCTAAAGAATTCATCAAAGCGGTTCATAAGGAAAATCAGTTGCTTAGTTTCCATTTTATGCATAGACATATAATGTCAGTCTTTCGGAGAGCTAACGAACGCCAGAAGACCTAAATCTTTAGGCCTCTCCACATATCTAAATCTCTCTTGATTGATATAACATAGAGGTCTGTTTCTTTAAAACTGGCGCAACAATGGGGGGGGGGGGGGGGGGGGGGGCTATACCAAAATAAAACAAAGTACCAGTTGGCAGGCAATTATTATTATTATTATTATTGTCATCGTTATTATTATCAATGGCATTAGATTTTTCAGTTTCTATAGAGGCTATAGAGTGACTACAGCTTACAACGTTTAATAGGAAATGTTTCTATAGAAACTATGAATTCTAAGAGAAATATGGGCTCAATTCATAGGAATGACATTTTCTATAGGGAACTTATAGAACTCTAGAGACACTTCTATAGAATTCTATAAAAAAAATTGTAAGGGATCGATACGTGTCCGAGCTACAATCCCCGAATCCTGTCATTGCAACAAATCCCGCCCCAGTTTACAACTGCCAATTGGCCCTTCATATAGGTGATGACTGGAGGAGACGCTTCCTCCAACAATTCGATAGAATCGTGTTGAATGACTTTCTATAGGTCACATTCGATGTTGAGAGTACCGGAATATTATCAATGTATATTGGAGGTATAATATAACCTTCATATGTTGCAGGTATACTATAACCTTCATATACCGGACTCTATAAAATGTTATCACAGATGGCGCCTCGTAGTACGGCTCGCGTTTTCACTTGTTTCACTGAGAAATTAGTGCACACCGATTAGGACCCTACTATAGAGAACAGATGAATGGTAATATTTTTGTAAGGGTTCGCTACGGTGTCCGCAAACGAGATACCATCCCCGAATCTGTCATTGAACAAATCCCGCCCCAGTTTACAACTGCCAATTGGCCCTTCATATAGGTGATGACTGGAGGAGACGCTTCCTCCAACAATTCGATAGAATCGTGTTGAATTGACTTTCTATAGGTCACATTCGATGTTGAGAGTACCGGAATATTATCAATGTATATTGGAGGTATAATATAACCTTCATATGTTGCAGGTATACTATAACCTTCATATACCGGACTCTATAAAATGTTATCACAGATGGCGCCTCGTAGTACGGCTCGCGTTTTCACTTGTTTCACTGAGAAATTAGTGCACACCGATTAGGACCCTACTATAGAGAACAGATGAATGGTATGTTGTTCTTTCACTGGCGAGTGAAGAGTCACTGTTGTTTTGGTGTCGAATCTTGCCAGGCTAATTACTTATTAGTATTAGGTCTTTCAACTCGAATTTCACTGTAACCACGTGTTCGATTTTCATTCCTTTCACGGAGACAAAAGGAATCGAATCTATACAGTGACGCAGATATTGTGTGTGTGTATGTGTGCGTGCGTGTGTGTGGGTGTTGAACATGTCTATGTGACGCTCACTGTGGGCGTGGAATATCTAGAGAACGCAAGCAAACATCAAGTTCAAATTAGACATGTAGGTTCGTTTCAAAGGGAGAGAGAACCCTGTTGTTTTGGGGGACGGGGTGTGGTCCCCTTTAAGATCAACAACTGTGAAAATCTTGATAAGCGAGTGAGCACGACAACTGTACAACACAACATTATCAAGAGTTCATTCTTGTTCATGAAGGTGCCTATAATTGGTTGGGGTCAGGGCCTAGGTTATAACAGAGGTCGAGTTTTTTAAAAAGCTGTGAGCATAAACTTAGCTGTTTGCAACAAAATGGATGTAACTTATTATTGACTTGGCACAAGGGGTTGCCATTCGGAAGTAGATGATCTCTATCTTTTGGTGGTCAGTCGAGGTATTTGAGATCAATTTAGGTCGGAGTCTAAAAACACGATAACGTTTCTTAATCAATAAATGCGTGGAGGAAGCATAGTCATTCACTTCCTTCAGCCTATTTTCTCCTGCTGAGGTATCTCTAGTGTCGATTTTCTCGTCTACTCGCCGAATATACTAGACACCACTTACGTTACGGCACTCGGTGCCGATCGAAATTTTCATTCTGATTCACTATAATGAACCACACATCACCTGGAATCGCCACTTTCGATTAACCACAGGGTGACATTTTCGCCATTTTTGCCAGAGGGATTTATGACCCAGGGAAGTGGGATGGTTGCGGTCAATTGCACACACATGCGCCAAAGTAATCACATATCAAAAAGTTCCTCAACCCCCCCATTTTTTATTTTGACAAAATTCCAAAATGGCACCAGGCGGGGTCGTGATTGGTCTCAAATGATTTACGCCATGCTTTTTTCAAAACGCGCAAATAAGTGACAAAAACGCATTTTCGCGAAAAAAAAAAAAAAGACCCAACATGGCCGCCGTCGGAACGGTCGGGCGCTACCCCCCGCCCCACTCGTTTAACCCCATTCAAGTTTTCCTCAAGTGATCATGTGTGCAAGTTTGAAGAAAAAAACAATATCAAATCTGCTGAAAAATATGATGTTAGCAAAATCAAAGTGGCCGCCGGGTGGGTTGTATGGGGCGGAAACGAAAAGTTGGTCTCTAAACGACGCCATGTTTCAGAACGAGCAAGTAGCGAACTAGAATCCAAAATAGCCGCCGCCAGAGTTGTCGGGCAACGCCCACTTTTTGATCCATTAAGATTTCCATTGACGATCGGTCCCAGGTCGCGAATCAACGATACCACTTCACCAGTCACAAAAACAACGGCATTACGGGTCTAATATTGGTTGCACTTATACGGCGGCGCCTCGAATTCCCTACAATCGTCTGAAAACGTGCATGTTCGAGCGACTATTTTGTATGTGTCAAGAACGCAATCTTCATAGTGATTCCTTGTCTTTCACGACCTATTCACCTTACAGGGCTCATGCAGCGTAAACGAGGATGATTCAGCTATGTCAAACTCTGCAACTCAAACCAAAAAATATCAGGACATGTGGGCATGGAGAGCAGAGTCATTGCAAAGTGTTAAAGAGTCATTGCGCGTACAACGACGAGTGGCGCGCTTGGCGAAGGACTGGAAGGAGATTGCGAAAAAAAAAAAGTCTTAACAATACAATCCCATGAGGAGGGATATAATTGCATTGGGGATTGATAACTGTTAAAGGAGATGATACTGCAATGTATCCGGATGGCGTCGCAATAGTGTTCAGTATCAACCAGAAAGCCAAAGGCTTAGTGCTCTGTTACAAAACCGATAATGAATCACTAACCGATAATGATATAAAAATTGACCGATAATGAATCACTAACCGATAATGATATAAAAATTGACCGATAATGAATCACTAACCGATAATGATATAAAAATTGACCGATAATGAAGTAACTTTTCAAACCGATAATGAATCACTAACCGATAATGAAGTAACAATTTTCTTAACCGATGATTAATCACCAATTTGACCGATAATGAAGTAACTTTTTTTTTATGAATCACTAACCGATAATGATATAAAAATTGACCGATAATGAATCACTAACCGATAATGATATAAAAATTGACCGATAATGAAGAACTTTTTTCATTTTTTCGAGGAATGGGTGGGGGGAGGGTGGGGGGTCACGGAAACCGTAACCATAACTCCGTCAAACGAGGTTCGATCGGGCTGAAAATGGTTCAAATCGATTTCTCAATGCAATTTCTATCCGACTATGTATTTATAACCCTTAACGGCGGAGTTTACAAAAAAATCAAAGTGGCGGATTTCAAAAAAAAAGATTGTAACCAGGTAATGCGGACAGTAGAATCCGAATGGAGTGTCCCCTTGATGAAATTTGCAATTCTCCGATTTGACATGCTCCGATTCGCATAGTTGCTATGTCAAATAGGGAAGTGCCACGGGGATGGTTGGTCATTCTGCTTTCTGGGGACATCCCACGAGACCGAAGGTCCGCGAGACCGAGGGTTCATGAGACCGACGGCCCGCGAGACCGACGGCCCACGGGATCGGAGGTTCCTATAAAAAGGCCAGTCACAACAGCGGATGAACGCAGATAATAGTGGCGGTCGGGTGCCCTAGCCGTTTAACACGAGTCTGCGCAGTTTGTCTTCGTACCATGGCAATCAGCTTGTCACGTGGTTTACTCGATAACTCAGGTAACCGGTCAGCAGCTCGGTTACTGTGTTGAACTATGGCTACGTGGGTTGTGATTTGGTGACATATATTAGAATGAATACGGTGTGTATGTTTTGCATAGTAGTTCTGCTATTACCCCGCCGTTCGGTGTTGGTTGTAATATTAGTGGTCTGCAGACATTCGCATTAATTTTACATGAACCTGTACGGCCGGCGCATATACCAATCGATACTGAATGTTGCGCAGGACACGTGACCCACTCATGTCAATTTGTCGTTCGGGTGCTCAACGCCGCACGCATGCGCAGAATGAGCTAATTACGTATACTGTGTTAACCGTTAAGGCACCCGAACGCCACTAACGTGACTTCTTGAGCATACACAATAGGGCATTTTGCTTCCTGTTTTTTACTACACAGAGTGAACGGGACTAGCTCCCATTGGCAGCGTCAGGGTCATACCGGAGCGGATAGGGGCCGATAATTCTCAAGTATTATGCTGACACGCACATGTCTACATGTAGGTCGTTGAGTATGGATCCGTGATCGGTTGCGTATTCATTACGAACCAATCGATTCACCCCGACATACTTATATCAATATCACGGGCGTAAATCGCGGGGGGGGGGTGCGGGGATTGTACCCCCCCCACCCACTTTTGAGGGGGTAGGGGGATGGCTGTACAAACATCCCCCCAGTTTTGTCAGTCCCAATAATTATTTTTGACAATGATATTCATTCATAATTAGACCAATTCTCCACTTTTATTACAACGAAATATTTGTATAAGTTGAGGCGACCAAACTATAGAGGGAGCTCAGTAGCGGAGTCCGTAGTAACCCAACAGCCAATAAACTGTCATTACCTGACAGTCCTAAAACTTTTCCCTGAGCGCGAGCCGGCTGGCCGGTTGCCATGGATCCGCTGCACTTGCCCACCTGATAACTTTGAAACAAAGGAGACAAGAAATGTGAGTTCCATAAGTTCGCGGCCGTCCGCCCACGCGTGCGGTAGTTATGTGCGCGGCTTGGTCGTTGTTATAAAGTTCGTAATTGCTCTTCGCTCCGTTATAATTATGGACATTATCATTAGCGTCTTATTAGGCCAGTAGGCCGGGATTCCATAGAGTCGGATGGTATCCGGCTCGATGTGAAAGTCGCATATATACGGAAATGAATGTTCGTTCAAAAAGAAGAGAAACCACTATAACTGTATGCAAAAAGACTATAAAACGGCAGTAGCCCATGAATATTGTCGTTGTGAGTGGCTGTTTGAGGAAGATATTCCACAGAATTCATTCGCAGTGATACGCATCCGCATGATACATTTGTTTTCTTCGCTTATTCGGTGTTGGTTTGCCTTATTTCATTAATTTTTAGCTTTTGTGGAAAAAATATCTATCTTTGCAAACTAAATAGAACATATTCAAACACTAGCCCCCGCTCAGTTCACGTGAAATAGCGATTTTCCACATACGCATACGCATCTATGGAATCCCGGCCTTATGCGGGCAGTGTACGGGCAGTGTACCGGGAACTCTCATTTACTGGCTGATGAAACATTTATTCGGGCTCGGAGACGAGACGAAATGTGTTGGACGATTTTAAAACCGGAGCTCCATCACACGCCCATGCGCATGGAACTTGATCGTCCTATCACTTAATTGGATGTACTTGCCTGTGATGACTGTCGGTGAGGTCGGCCCTCATTAACATAACATGTTATGTTGTCGTACACATTTACTGGTTCTTGCGTCATTTTAACCGATCAAATGTTATATAGCTTTCAAGATGCAACAATGCTCTTTAACAATCCACAAATCGAGATAATATATTCATCTTGAAGGCTGATAACACAGCAATCTAAAAAAAAAAAAAAAACCTCAAGTGACCGTTCCGGGCGTATGGGGAGGTGTGAAAAGCAAAAATTTTCTTGTACGCTCCACGCCCCAGCCTATGGTACCGCTCCGCTTAGTAGTCATCTAGCAAAATCATCCCCCCCCCACTTCAAAACAAAAATCTATGCCCCTGATCAATATCGATTGCGTTTTCGTACGAACTAATTGACTTACCACTGGCATATTTAGATCAATATCGGTTACGGTTTCGTACGAACCAATTGACTCATACCTGACACACATACATTTATATCAGTTGCGTATTCGTACGAGCTAATTGGCTCATCACGTACCGGTACATAATTTGATCAATATAGATTCGTGTTCGTACGAACCAATTGACTCACCACGGGAAATACTTAGGAGCCTATCAATATGATTGGTATCCGTACGAACTAATCAACTTACCACGGACATAGATGTTTATCGAATTCCCGTATACGTTCTCGTACGAACCAGAACCAATTGACTCACCACGGACATACTTATATTCCAAATCCATTCCTTTTTAGAGAAAAAAGCGTTTGTCGTAAAACCGCAGGCGTGTAATTGCCTACGAAAAAGCGCAGACCATCTGAACGGAAGCGCCAGAATGGGAGGGCAAAGGGGGATCGTACAAGAAAATGTTTTTTTCTTCCATTTTGACACCACAGCTCGATGCAAATGACACTTTCTGGGCATATGGCCGCCATCGTACACCATGGTCCATGTGTCACGATTACGGGGGCGTATATTCCGGTCCGCGGAGCAAAATTTATGAAGAATTATCGCGTATCGCGAATGCCTATTCAAAACGCAGCAAAATCCTGGTAAAGACCAAATAATCACACCTCAAATTTTGTCAAATTTCTACGAACGACTTAGTTTTGATATTGTAAAATTGAATGCAGCATTTGGACGGTACACACCTATACCCAAAGTCCTATTTCACGGGAGGCATTTTATATTGCGCAATGATGACAGGCAATGATTCAATGTGTGAGCTGAGGAATTGAACATTCCGACCAGTGTTTTTGCAACTACAGATGTAGACAACCCCATAGGCTATAAAATGGCGGGAAGTCAGCGCGTCAAACTGTCAATTGGTTTTGCCTATTGGCGTTTACCATTTGACTGCACACCAAGTGTGTGGGTGTGGGGGGGGGGGGGTGAACCCACACACCCCAGTCGCGACGGTCGGGTGGTTGAACCCCCCCCCCCTCCCCAAACACACACACACACTCCGGTGGCGGGGGCGGCATATTTCGGCACTATGTTTTCAGAATCAGGTTGCCACTCAAGATCCAAATGGAAAGAACAGAATGAAGGCTGTTTGGGGGCGGCAAACACAATGGCGCAATTCATTTCCCCATATCTTGTTTATTTTTTGAGATATATAAGCGACGGCAGCTTAGGAATCTTGCTTTTTGAGTGACAATAAATGAACTCGGGTATAGCTGAATTTCATAATATATGTTCGATTGTGGTATATTCTACTTGGTCGCTAAATATATTCCAAAAACGCCGTTTGAAGCCTACCCTAGCCTCATATCGGCCTGAAATAGCATTTTGGAACTGTTAATTTGAATATAACTATGTAAATCGGAGGTTGCCCGTAACAATGAAGTGTAAATTTCATCACCTGAACACTTTATTCGGATTTCACGGATCCGAGAACCCGGTTCCATTTTCTCGCAAATCCACCATCTTGTCCGCCATTTTAATTTTTTGCGTACTCGGCGGTAAAAAAAAATACATAGTCGGATAGAAATTGGCATGAGAAATCGATTGGAACCAATTTCAGCCCAATCGGACCTCGTTTGACGGAGTTATGGTCAAATTTTGTATCATTATCGGTTAGTGATTCATAAAAAGTTACTTCATTATCGGTCAAATTGGTGATTATTGTGGTTAAGAAAAGGTACTCATTATCGGTTAGACCCATGATTTCATTATCGGTTTGAAAAGTTACTTCATTATCGGTCAATTTTTATATCATTATCGGTTAGTGATTCATTATCGGTGGTTACTTCATTATCAGTCGTAACAGAGCACACATACCATGTATGGGCCTCATCAATCCAAGGGAAGTTGAGATATCATGTTTACAAGCCAAAATTGGGCAAAATATCAACTATTCACCAATTTTCAATTTGGAACCAAGTTCACTCCGAACTAAACCAAACACAATAGGGTTCCTGTACTCCCCATATAAAAGCTACATACCAAATTTCAACCTGATCAGACTGACTGATATTCTGTTTACAAGGTTTTCACCTTTGACCTCTGGTGACCTCAGACGACCTTTGGCCTGGCCCCCAAAATATAGCATCATGTACTCATCATGGGGAACACACATACACCTATGAAACTGATCCATCTAAGTGGGTTCGTGTTAACAAGTTAAAATTGGTCAAATTAATCAGTTTCTCACAATTTCTCCTGAATCTGACACCCGAATTACACCATAAACAATAGGGTTCCTGTACTCCTTCTAAGAAAAAGCTGAATCAGTTTTAGCCCGATCGGACCAGGGCAGTTGGACTCATCGTGTTACAAGATCCTCAGACTTTGACCTTCTTGACTCAGATGAACCGTGGATCGACCCAAAACATCGAGATCATGTATCGTTATGGGACCATATCCCAAGATTATGATGACCTTGATCCATCGAAGTGGGGATCGGGTAGAGGTTTGTCGAGTTATAGTGTTAAACGATCGGAAATTGGCCAAATATTTCAAGTTTTCACAATTCCTTTTTGTTCTCAAATGATCCTCGAGGAGTTACACAAAACTTATAGGTTCCTGTACCCCTCATGAGAAAAGGCAGACCGAGTTTCAACCTGATCGGACCAGGCATTTTGACTTATCGTGTTGACATGGTTTTTCGACTCACCTCCTGACCTCAGATGATCTTGGAACCCTGACCCTAAAAACAATACGGATCATGTTATCATTATGGGAACCCATATAGTAAGTATGAACTTCATCCATCTGAGTGGGGGATCAACTTACTGTATAACAAGCTGAATTGGCCAAATATTCAATTCTTTCCCATTTCCAAAACTTGTTCCTACAATTGCTACCCCGATTCCCAAAAAACCAATAGGGTTCCTGTTACTCCTCATAAGAAAGCTTGCATACCGAATTTCAAACCGATCGAACAGGCATCTGGACTTACCGTTGTGTAACAAGATTTTTCAAAAATTCGGACCCTCTCTCGACCTCAGATGAAATCTGAAGCGACTCCAAAAAAGTAGGGATCATGTACTTCATTATGGGGAAACCCATATACAAAGTATGAACTTGGTCCAGCCAAGCGGGGTTGGAGGATCGTGTAACAAGGCTAAGAGTCACACACACAACAACACACAAAAAAACACACACATTACACACACTGTCATGACTGCAGAGATTCTTGGACTGTCGTAGGGAATCAAAAAGTGAATATGACCCCCCCCCCCCCCCCCTCCTCTCAACCCTCACCCTGATCCACACATGTTGACGTTTCCTATATTGCTGCATTGGAAAGGGCATTTTGAACCAGGTGGTTCCTCTTACGACAAATGTAATATAGTACCGGTATGCTTGTCTTTGGCAAAGCCGAACAATTGCGTGTCTACCATGGGCTTAATAATAATCCCTAAGTAGATCAGGCCTACGAGGCTATGCCTTGTCGGGGGCCTATAGGGTAATCGTACGTCGGGGCCCAGGAGTGTAAGCCTATGTACACTGTTGATACCCGCTAGTCTCGTGACGAGGGAATGGGTGACGCGCTTTTATGGCGAGTGAACTGGGGTGATATAGAGGGGATAAAAGAGAGGGGTTCCCGCTGCAGTCCCACAGATCCTGAAAGGGAAATAGTGCACAGATAACTGGCTGTCAACCATTTTTCGAGATTTAATTCACTTTTTGCATGATCTTCCTCACTGTCTTTCCATGAAGGTCCGCTGTTCAGCGACGGGTTCCTCTGTTTCTTCCCTCCTCCTCATTTACATACAAATGGGAAAGTTAGCAGTGGCGTAGCCAGAGGAGGGGGGCAGGGGGAAGACTTATCCCCACAAAATTTTTGGGGACGCAGTGGAAGTCGGAAGAAGAAAAAGAGAGGAGCTTTTTTTTTCGGTGAGGGTGGGGATGGGGTCGGAGGGCAATATATGATAATCACACTCAAGCAATAATCATAAACCTTTGGAAAACCCTGTAACATACAAAAACTATTACTAGAATGAGAAAATAGAACTTTTTTTTCTTTCGTTTGCAAAAATGGGACTATTGCCGCGCTGCTAAAGTGCTGGTGAACGCCTGACGCATTTAGTGTGAGTCTATAGTCATCCCACATTGCCCCCACCCCCAGGATGCTATGAATCAAGATGAAATTTATTAACATAACGGTAAATTAAAACAACTCGACGAACGAATATGCCAGGGTAGTAGAAAATGCGCTTTTTTATCTTGCTAGTTTTGAGAAAATTGTTACATGATAACGTAATTTTGAACAATTTTTCAAAATTGCAAAATGCCCACCCACAATATGTCCTTATATCTGTCAAGTACATACGAGTAAGAAGCATCGAACATATCTGCTCACATTGCCTTAAAATTAACTGAGTATTCTTTATATTCATTAGAATTGTGACATCTATACATGCAGTCACATGTGTTTGTTGTTTTATTTATTCTAGTTTAAAGTATATTTTTTTACATGCTACTTCATCTTAAACAATGTTTACAAATGCCTCCCTCAATATGTCTGCATATCTCTGTCAAGTGCATGTGGTAAGAAGCAGTGATCATAACACCTCATAACATAAATTAATTGATATTCTTTGTATTTATCATAATTGTGACATCTATACATGCAGTCACATGTGTTTGTTGTTTTGTTGTTAACAAAGCTATTAAAACACATACTGATTGGCCTATTAATTGCATTTTAATGAATTTTCTCATTTTAGCTCAAACCAGCTATGCTGGTTGAGCTATTGCGATGCCCATGTCATTCTATCATCAGTCCTGTATGTTACCTCTGTTTTTTGGCTCCGAATGTTCGTGCTTCGATCGATCTTGGCCAAACTGGTCACAATGTGTATTGGAGATTGGTCAAATGGCATTAAAGTGGCACAATGGGTCATGAGGTGGGAAGCTGCGAACGCTACTTCTGCAGATTAGGTTGGTTTGCCAATGATACATGACCAGTGTAATCATGGATTAGTGGGACTAATGCATTGTACAGGAATGGGAGGTGAAAGGTCATTAAAGGGGTAGTAGGCAATTGTGTTCAAATGTAAGAATATGCAAATTGGCCCATTTTTGGACCCTTGAATACCATGCTTCGATGTATCTTGACCACACTTGTCCAATGTTTATTGACCAATGAGTCATCATTGACCACCTCGATGTCAAGGTCAAATGGCATTAAAGTGGCACAATGGGTCATGATGTGGAAAACTGCAAAACAATACTTCACTGCAGATTGGTCAGGCTTCATAAAGGGAACAATATAATATTGACGTAGTACGTAGGGGTCCCACAGGATTGTAGCGGGAAGGTCACAAAAGGGGGGTACTAGACAATTTTGTTCGAATAGTAGAATAATATGCAATTCGCATGTTTTGGCCCTCAAATGCTCATGCTTTGATGGACATTGACCAGAGTGGGACATAATATTCATTGACTGCTGGGTGACATTCGACCACCCAATGGTCAAGGTAAAATGGTCATTGAGGGAGCCTAATAGGCCATTGTGTAAAAAAATATGTATCTCCTATTTATCAAATAAAGTTGGATCTTCATGATGCTCGCTTAGTGTCATCAAGGGTCAGCATAACTGAAATCAATGTACAATACTATAACACATCATACCAGTTCATTACATATTGAAAATTTGTCTGGGTTTGAGCTTACTGAAACCATTGTTCTCTAGTGACTCCTGAGTCGGACTTGACGAAAGTCAACGAATCATGTAGTATGTAGGATGTGATACTGTGATGGGTGTGATGCCTGGCTTGTAAACACAATAACTCGACCCCATTTGAATGGATCAAAGATCATTCTTAGTGTGTGGGTCCCCCATGATGAGTACATGAACCCTATTGTTTGGGTCAGGTCAAAGTCATCTTAGGTCACCAGACTCAAAGTCAAAGTTAGTAATCCCAAAGTCTGTTGCCCATAATAACCTAGTACATTATCCCATTTGTTCTTGTGTCTGGTCATACGTCATAAAAAATCAGTCAAGTAATCGCTAAGATTCTCAGGTCCTCAATGAGAATTCAGGACCAGGCGTTGTTTCTTAACAGCAGGTGGCCCGGTGATTGAAGGCGCAGTTCAAGTTGACAGTGCCTCCCAGGCATTGCTCCCATGAGAGAGTGGGTGTGTAATAACAATCAGGAAAAAATCGGCACATGGAACAAGATTGATCAAGAAGCAAAATATTGCACCATTTCGCATCTGAGCCCTTCAATGCCTAAAAAAAAATCAAAAGGGGGATTTGATTTGATTTGTGATTGAATTGCTACGGGTTCAGGAAGCCAATTTGACACATCGTGGAACCCTAACCGAATTTTTGATCGTGGATGAGCACCGGCGACACTCGGGCATTCTTCTTCTCGACTAGTGCCCCGATGATGTCGAGGCAGAAGTGTAACCAATTCCAACATGCTCCCGGGACCGCAATTTTACGTCCCCATCCGACGGACGATCAGTGAACTCCAGGACCTGACCACTTTCTCAGAACCTGGAGGAGCGGGAGATGTTCGACGCGACTGCTCGCAGCCGACCGACGAGACCTATTGCAAGTGCCCCCGAAAAAACCCCCGAAATTACCAAGCCCACTGCTCAACAGCAGGACCAGGAACCTAAGACCAGGAACACGCCAGTCGAACTGCAAATACAGCCACTTCTGGAAAAACGCCGGTGCTGATCGGCTGGAATTCGAACCCGGGACTGTGCATGCAAAGCGACAATGATACCGCTTACTATCTCCCGCAAAAGTGGGGGACACCCCCGCCCCTTATACCCCTCCCCCGGGCCGCAATCAATAAATGGGACCATCAGTCCAAAACTCCCCCCCCCCCCACACACACAAAAAAACGGGCTACGCCCCTGTAAAGTAGGTTACTAGAGCTAGCCTATTGTTAAGCCTATTAGGTTCGCTCAATAGTTCTAGCCTAGGCGAGGCACCTAACACTTGGTTCATAATTATAAAACATCACTCTATTTTGATATTCAGAACATCATGAGATTATATTTGAAATATTTGTTGATGACACGTTGCCTCATTATATCCCCGCGACACGAGTAGTGTCCGGGGGAAATTTTGGTTTCTGTGTGTGTAGCCGCCGCGGCTGCCGTCCCGATCCGCAGCACCGGAAACGTTAGGCTGGGATTCCATAGATGCGTATGCGTATGTGAAAAATTGCCAATTTACGTGAACTGAGCGGGGGCTAGTGTAAAAATATGTTCTATTAGTTGCAAAGATAGATATTAGTTCCACAGAAGCCAAAAATTCATAAATAAAAGCAAACCAATGCCGAATAGGCGAAAATAAGCACATGTACCAATGCGTATGCGAATGCGTATCACCGCGAATGAATTTTGTGGAATATCTTCCTTAAAAAAGCCAAGCAACGGCAATATGCACAGGCTGCTGCCTTTTTATGGTCTTTTCGTTACACGTATAGTGTTTTCTTTTCCGAAATAAAACGTTTGTTTTCATAAATATGTGATTCTGGGACATCCCGGCACGGATACCATCGCATCTGGAATTTCCTAGAATCCTAGCCTTCGTCGTTTGAAGCCCCAGTCACACCGGATCGTACGATTGTTCGATCGTGCGATTGGTGGAAACCAGGCTGGCTTACGACTAGTCGGAAGCTCATTGCTACGATCTCTAGAGCCGTCGCAAGCCGCGACTGCCCTTGAGATTGGCGGTAGGTCATCGTACGATTAGTGGTACGATTAGTCGTGGGATTGTAGTATAATTTCCCTTCTGGCAACATCATCGGCGGTGTGACGGGGTTTTTCCATATTTCAAATCTGTGGAATAGTTGGGTATGATTATCATTGTTTACTGTTACCACGTTTTTAGTCGGTCGACAACGTCTGTTGGCGGATGAAGCTGCAGTGCCCTCGTTCCTATTGGAATTTCTTGTGACAATAGTTATTATTCTCCGCTCCATTTGGACTCATTTCCCCATCGCTACTTACTAGTAAACATTAGGAAAGGATCCAGTAAGATAGATTTCATCAGTTTTACCTAGGTCGCCCTCAAAGAAGTTTGACGAAGGTCAAAGTTTACTCCGCCTTTGTTTCTATACGCTAGTTAGGCTACAGACGGTTATTCTGTGTCATAATTCACATAGTCCTTCCAGTTATTTTCGTAGCCTGGTCGCCTAGACCGCAGACAGTTATCTTTACAGTTTTAGTGTATATATGTTTCGTGTTCGCATTAGTTCTGTGTTCCTAATTATTTGAGATTGTAGGTTAGGGATTCGCCGTTATCTTCTTACTCGTAGTCGCGTTGTGCAGCTGAGTGTAGCCTAGTTGAGTTGGCCGAGGCTTGTGCATTGGACGGTGTCGGTGCTACTCAGTGCATGGCCAACGGGTTGGCGAAATACCGACCACCGATCGGCAGAACCGACCAGGACGTCAGCTGCGCAACGCTGCCAGAGGATTCACCTAAATCGACGGCATTTTCCAGGACGGGATATATTCTGCAACAACCAATGTTACAGGCATCGATCTTATTTGATATAACTATTATTATTAGAGCTAGAACTCCAAAGGATCACCAACGATTGTCGAATATCACCTGCAAAAGCAATCGTAGTCACTGTGCCACTAGTAATGGAGACCAGCGACCGATCGAACGCTCAATCGTGGCGACAAGCGACTGTTCGTTCGATCAATCTTGGTGACGTGCGACCACCCGTACGATCATTCGCTGTCGGTCGTGATCAGTCGTGCGGTCAATCGCATGATCAGAATGGAAGGTTCGCGATTATGGCGTTCGCTTAAGCAGTATGTGAAACATGCATGGTCCCATGCGCAAGTAGTTGATAAAAAAATAACTGGAATATTTCATCAGTTTGTAGTAACGGAAGAGTATCTACGCCTGTTCCGTGTTGCACTGATTTCTTTGTCCAACTAATGTGTGCGGTTGCATGCAGCCACAGCACTAATCTGTTGTTGTTGCTCAATCTGCAACCACAACATCATACGCTCAGCTCTTCTCGCCGAAAAGGTACGCCCGCTATTTTGATAGGCGCTCGTACCATTGTTTAAAGCTAACGAGGCACGAACCAGGAAATCCAATCCGAATATGCCTTGTATCGAGAAGCTGGTGGTATCACCGATCGTAACATCGTACGACGAGTCACGACTTGGTCGTGACTAATCGCACGGGTGATCATGTGGTGAACGACAGGTGGCACCACCAGTCGTCATGAGGCACGATCAATTGCACGATCAATCGTACGACTGAATTTACAGTGGATCAGGCACGACTGGTGGTGCGATCATGTAACGATTGGTGGTACTACCACGTAAAACCTTTGTGTGGTCACTTGAACTGGGGGGGGACCAAGCCTCGATGCACTGATTTTTTTGGGTCGTACGCGCTCATCACGAACTGGCGAAACTTGGTACAAACTCGTTTTTCGCCCTAGTGAAATCTTATATGTGTTTCGAAAGTGGCATCACTGATGTCTGCTTGCCTCTTTTTTGCATTTTACACGAAAATCCTGAGTTTATCCGATTCACATCACACTAACTGGGTGGGGACAAAAAGTTGGTCCGAATAACGATGTTGATTTCAAGGTCACCATAGGTCAATTTTGTTGTTGTTGCATTTCTATAACTTCGTCGAAGTTGAATGAATAAAACTCCGTGGATGTGGACCTGCTGTTTAGTCCTAAAAAACAGGAAGGTCAATTCAATAATCACGGAGTCAATTTTGCCTGCGATATTGTCGTATTCCAACAAAACTTGGGGAATATGGACAACAGTTGGACCTGAGCAACGAGTGGGGCATTTAGGTCACTCAATGAACAGAATTCGTGGCTTTTCCCCTCTAACGATGATTGCTCAACGGCGGGGATATACACGTCGACAGCTTACCCGCCTGGGACATTTCCTAGTTATTGTTTATAAACGCTACTTAACTGCTGGAATCAACTGCGAGTTAGCGTACAGATGAACTGCATGCAATTACAATAACGGAGGTTGAAAACTTTTGGCCAGTGCCTGGCTGACGATTATTTCCAATATATACGGGGGTGATGAAAAAAAAATCGTGAGTCAAACATTATACGTCAGACTTCTAATTTATAACGATTCGTGTCTAGCATCAGTGGAAACCGTTCAGTAAAATAATCAATTACAGAATATCACAGCAAAGGGCAACAATTTATCTTCATGACTTATTGCTGGCACTCTATGGAACCGACCAATACCGGGGATATAAAGTTCTGTTTCCGTGCTGATTACTATGTCTGTTATGTAACAATAAGACAATAAGTTTTTTAGTCAGACATACGATGGAGTTATGAAGAACGAGACGTAAACAATCGCAATCGTAAACTTCTTACATCGTAGCGCAGACAAATATGCCGTAGGTGTAGGAGATCAGTTAAACCCTTTGGGGATTAAAGACTTTTATTGACAGTATTTGTGGTGAGTGTGTGTGGCTTGTGCGTTGTTTGTGTATGTGTTTGCCTGTGTGTGTGGCGTGTGTGTGTTGTGTGTGTGGTGGTGTGGGTGACGCCTATCCCTGTTAACACGATAACGCACCCCCACTTGGAGGGATCAATTCCCATAACTTCGTATATGGGTTCCCCATAATTAGAGTACCTGATCTCTATTGTTATTGGAGTCAGGTTGAGGGTCATCTGGGGTCAAGAGATGGTCAACCCCAGCACACACGAAACATTTTCGAAATATAGTTCTTATATGTTTTTTGGAAACGTTTTAATGTTGAGTAACACGAATGTTACGGAAACGTTTCCATACCATCCCAAAAATGTTTTTGGGAAAATATCCAGAAACATTTTCAATTATTACTTCAGATTTAGGAGTTTCAGCAAACTTAGAAACAAACAATAATATAATATCTTCGACACACTAACACAGGCGCTTATCCAGGGGGGGGGGGTGCTTGTGGCGCGCGACCCCTTGGTAATAGAAGGAGGGAACAAAGAAAAGGGGGAAAGAAGTAAAACGAGGAGACGTGAAAAAGAAAAAGAAGAGGGAGAGAGAAAAAAGAGGAAAGAGGAAGGGAGGAATTAAAGAGAAAGAGGGAGAGGAGAGGAATAATAGAAAGGTGTAAGGGTAAGTAAAAAATAATAACGAGAGCAACCAAAAAAATGAAAAGTGACGAGGCCTAATTGTTAGTCATATAAACCGGTCGAGAATGTTCCCACAAGGTTAGCACTAGCCCCCCCCCCCCCTCGCTGGTAAAATAAGCGTTAAATCATCAGCTTCTGGTATCCCGGATGATAAATACGGAAGGAGGCGGAAACCCCTCCCCCACCACTTAAAGCCCCTATCAGGGAGAAACGACATGGTGTAACAATGATTTTCGGTGGATCCGCCACCATTAGCGCGCTATAAGGCATGAGTTGGAACTCAATTTCGAATAAAATTTTTATGACCTTCTTGTCGAGAAGATTGACCATAATCTGCTACGGCAACACCATTTGTCACACGGCATTCGACGGCAGGACTGTCAAGTTGAGATCGAGTGGCGCAACTCGGGCGAAGAATGGGCGAAGTAAGAGCGGCACGGCGTCGTGAAGAAAAGTGAAATGTTCACACAAAAACGACTGAGTGCCCACAAAAAATGCGTGGTTTCTTGTTCAACTTCAATGGAATTCAGGCGGCAACATTTGGATTTGCGTAAGTATATTGGATAATCTGACAAGCTCACATTTCAATGTCGATTATAGCGCCCCTACAAAAAGTAAGTCTGTAAACTAAATCAGGGAGGATGGGAAGTTGTCTTTTCGAACATCTGGGAGGCCTCAATCCCGAAATCGCTGTGTGAACTACTCACCACCGATGCTGTCTCTCTGATCAGATATGAATCAACGACCCAAATGAAGTACTTTAGCCAGTAGCGTTGCCAAGGGGCGGGGGGGGGGGGGGGGACGAGCCCCCCTCGAGAACCATGTGCCCATCCCCCCCGTTTTTCCGTCTCGTGCCCCCCCCCCTAATGCAAATTGAAATTTCGAAAGAAAAAAATCTGTAGTCATATTCGACGACCAGTTTTGTATATAGACCTAGCTAATTTGTTGATTTTCATGACAAGAAAGGCAGTAGCCTAATTGTGCCAATGTGCATCAATGCACTAGGAAGTGTACTAGTCGTTGCTTCGCGAGTTGGTACTATGGGGAAGTCTCCGTTGCTCTCCCGTCTCCCGACATCTCTGCAATCTATATGGGAATTTCTTCCTCTCGGCCACTAGCTTATACATAAGTGTGAGGTGAAAATATATACAGCACATTTCTCTTGAATTGACAAAACTACAATCGAACTCTTTTGGATTACTAAAACCTTTTAGACTCTTGTCCGTTAATTCCTCTCTCACCACGCGTAATTTTGAACTGCAAGTAGCCTAGGTTTCAGGACTTCTCGAAATTTCAACGCGGGCGCGTGTCTCTACGGGGGAACTTACTACTCGGAGGTTGCCTGGCTCTCTATGGATAACGGTTAGACTCTGAATTGGGACAGTAGAGCTTAAAGGTGGCAAAATGTTCTAAATATTCTGCTGGGATTATGATTTTTCTCAGATGTGCTGTGGAATCTTGAGAAAATTGCGCGCTTCACTCGCATGGTGGATAGTATATGAAGCAGCAATTTGGTGAACATTCTGGGTGAACAAGTTGAAAGTCGGGGCCAACGATGGACCGAGGTCTGGCAAAATGTCAAAATTTCCCACCGATTACAAATTTGTGATCACAAAATGATCATTTAAAACGCCGGGGAAGGCCATTCCCGGCCATCTGGAGGCTGCACAGTTAAAAAAATCGTTGTACGCTCCGCGCCACCACATGGTGGCGGCGCTTCGTCAGATAGTATTCTGTTCCCCTGTGCCCTCTACCAAGACGAAAAGTAATGGCGACGGCCACTGATCTAGCCCCCCTCCTCCAGCGCCCCCACTGGAAAAATCCTAGCTGCGCCACCGAAGTCGAGTACGGAAAGTAGTCTACTATTTCCTGCAATCTGAGTGATCAATTGCTCTTGAAACTTTCTCACGATTTCGTGCCAAGCAATGATTGGCTCCGTTTTGATAGCCGGCAAAATCTCTCCCACATTTCTAACGGGGGTGTACCTCACCGACTTCACATATTATCACATTGCTGATCAGATATTTATAGCTAAAATGAAGGGGGTTTGCTTTCAATCCTAGCTCCACTGTTATCGTAACGGTAATTTGGCGTAGGTTTTTGTATTTTAGTTTGAAAATCACTTGCTGACGTATCCTTCCATAAAAATATAGGAGATGCCGTAGATGCTGTGTTGCTTATTTTCTGCCCTTATCTGCAGAGTGACAACTCTTCAACATTCTATTCTTACTACTGAAATTGCACATACATTCCAGATTGTCGCAATTAGGCCCGGCGAATTCCATTTCCGGCGATCTTGGAGTATAAAAAAAAGAGCAAAACATTCCTGGGTGCGCTAACGACGCCACCCAATAGTGGCTCCCCGCTCAGATAGTAGATTGCATTCCACATCCCCCCCCCCCCCCACCGCCGCTTTTCGAAACGATTGACGGCCCTGATTTTGCATCCAGAGACCGGTGAGGAAAGAAACGACAGAGAGAATGGGCTAAATAACCACAATATTAGAAACTTTCTGCACAAGGAACGCCACAGCGAGCTGCCAATTAATACCCTTATATATCAAAGCATGGAGGTGGGAGCGTGTCGAAAGGTGCCACTGCTATCCGGGGCATGGAATATGCATGATGTTCCAGGGCGATGGTTTTTTTTCGTTTCATGCACTTGGTAGCGCAGTTCCTAGCTCAGTTAGCGCATCTCAGCCGCCAAAGCCCGAGCAGTTAGCCTCTGCCCGGAAAGGACTAAGCCGTTTTTTGAATGGTGCATCAGTGATCTCACCCTGATATTAATGTGTACGTTTATGAAGGAGCGAATGCATGTCAATACACTCACAATCAGGTTTATTCCATACATGACCTATGGTCCCGTTCATTTTTCTCCAGATTCGTTCTTAAAGATTACAAGTAACCTATACTGCAACTGTAATTATAACAGTGACCATAAATGAGAGGTTGTTTCTAGTATCGGGCATATACTGTATGGGCTAACGGCAGAGGAATCGATGCTGTCACTCGTTTTCGTTGGTTTATATACGTGTGAATATGTAATTGGTTAAGGAAAACCCACCCTTACTTTATATTCAATATATTTCAGTATGAGTCATTTTGTTCTCATGTAATTCCAGGCAAGAAGGCACTTATTTTTAGCGATAGTGAGTGTGAGTATATTAAAACGGTCCTCTCATGCGCCCGAGGGCATTTTCGGCATCGGGAGGTGTTAAAAACCTCTAAATTTTCCCGTGCGCCAACCGCGCAGCCGATGGTGCCTCCGCTTAGATAGTGCCCGCGCCCTTCCCCGGGTTGACAAATGCTGCATACGCGCCGGACTAACATAACTTAAATCAGTTTTGACGCAAATCTTTTGCCACCAAAACCCTTTTAGAACACTTTCAGAAATTTTTGGAAATGTTTTTCAAAGCGTGTCTTCGAAACGTTTTGTGAAATGTTCTGAAAACATTCCCTAACCTTCGTGTTTACTCAACAAAAAACGTTCTCGAAACAATCAGCGAAACATGTTAAAAATGTTTTTAAAACGTTTATGTGTTTGTAGGGAAGTTTGAAAATCTTTTTAACACGATATGTCCTGGGTCAGACTTGGCCAATTTTTAGCTCGTTACCCGAAACTCGACCCCACTCGGATGGACAAGTTCATACTTTGTATATTGGGTTCCCATAGGAGGACATTGACCCCATTGTTTTAGGGTCAGGACACGTCATCTGAGGTCAAGAGAGGTCAGAGTCTGAAACATTCTTGTTTAACAAGATAAGTCCAGAATGCCTTGGTCGATCAGCGTTAAAACTCACTATCAGCTTTCTCATTATGAGTAAGAACCCTATAGTTTTTAGTGTAAATCGGGGGATTTTGGGAACAAATGGGAAGTTGTGAGAAATTGATAATTAAGCCAATTTCAGCGCATTACACGATATAACTCGACCCCACTTGGATGGGATCAAGTTCCCATTTGTATGTGTTTTCCCTCTATGATTCATGATGATTTTTTAATCAGGTCAGAGGTCATTTTCTACTGCGAGGAACGACTGACAATAACCGTTTGCGGTGAATGGGGTGTGGAGATCAATATGCCCCGTTGTTTACAACTGTCTGGCACTAGATGAGCAAGGCCATTTTAGCTATATGTTGGGGGCATTCCAGGTCGTACGGCGACTGTTTTCACCGGGTAAAACGTACTGACCTAAAAATAGAGATTTTTGTCTATGGTAAAACGCCGAGCAATGGCAGATCAGATGCGTAGGAGTACCATAGAGAAAAATAGGGCCTACACTTATTTTTAACTGTCCGGCTATATGGCGAGAAGAGGTTGTCTAGGCTGGCGTCTCTCTTACCCATGTAATAACGTCTGGGCATGACCGTGCACGCTGGGTGTGAGTATGGTGGACACGGTTGTATTCTATTATTTTTTTTAACTGTTAATAAATTCCAGCTCGCTAGCCCTAGCTGTGTGGTGAGGGGTCTTCTAGGTCGTTTGGTACCCACTTTCCACAACGTAAAACGTCTGACAACGGGTCACGGGGTGTTATATGGTGAACACATTGCACTTTGTTCCAACTGGTTAGCTAATTTCCATTAATATGTTAATGATACTGATATATAATCATTCCTCACACATTCTGATATTCCTAAAATATCAACGTTCTAACTGTTTTATTTATTTTACCCTACTTCGCAGTTTATTATCAGCTTTTCGACTGTTTAACGATAACGAAAAGGACGAAATCTTCCGCAAACAGGCCTGAATCGCCTGAGACAAATGCGGGGAAATGGGTTTTCTATTATAACATAACTACTATAAGAACTTGGGTAATTTTGTATTTTTCGGGGGAGCGCCATTTTGAATGTTCACAATGACAATTTTCAAGAAAATTCAATCGCCGTTGGGTTTCACATTCCTGAAATAATTGGCAATTATGGGAAATTAGAATAGTGTTGTTTCGACTCTTGAATCAGTTATTCTGTAGGCTACAATATCTCAAATCTCAGCCAAAAAGTGACATGAGTGCCATCAATTATACGAGTAAAAACTACCCTGGTCCGTTTTATAATAAAGTAAGTAGGCTTGTTTCAATTGAATGCATGTTACCTTTATCTGTCCTGCTGTTCGTATTTCATTACAGCTCCTCTCGCCGACATTCTTAATCGGTTCTTGGACACCAGGGTAGTCGCTGTTCTTGGCGGATTGCTGACATGTGCCGTGTTCCACCTTTCCGAAGCATATGCTACCAACCAGGCCTGTCCTGGGAACTACCCTATACATCACAGATCTTCTGGGAATGACAAGCGCACGTACCGTTGCTTGGTAACTTCTCGACGAAAACACTCAAGTATAAACAGCAGTAACAACTGATGAGGATAAATTGAGCTAGAGCATATATGCTATACCGAACAACGTTATTATAGATATGAAGAATAATTATTGTATTACAAATGATTAATGTTGTCTTGGAAATACTTGAATGTTATATATCAAGAACTGCAACACCGTTTGAAACTTCTTCACTAATATAACCCATATTCCAGAACTTTGTCAATCAATACTCAAAGAAAAATTAACCCGAAGAATCCAAAAGGCTTCGTGATTACTTGACTAATCTGACTGATTCAAGTAAGCATTGCAACTACACATTGCTCACAAGAATTTACAATTTCCAATTTTCTCCCGAAACTAACCCTTGTTCTTGCACTTCCCATGAGAGTGCTAGCTGCATTACCAATTCAAACATGATTGGTCAATTCATGCTAGACTAGGTGGGGTCACAGTCGGTCCCTAAAGCGGTATTGGGCCTCGGTCGTTCCCCCCCCCCCCTCCCCTTTCCTCCAACCGAGTGGTTGACACAGTTGGTAGATGGAGGCCGGGGGGGGCGTCTCGACCTTCCATCTGGGATATCGGGGTTCCAGTCCCGGTCGGATCATACCAGTGACTTAGATCATGAGACTTCGTGCAGAGGACATCTACAAAGAACGCAAGTAGCATTGAAGTTCGAATTGCGGGAATTCCCCTATTGTTTTTGGTGTCAGTTTGGGTCATTCGATCAGCCAACGAAAAATTTAGTTTGTCAAGAAGCTGTAATCAGTATCCGTTGCTCCGAGTGTAGCATAATGTTTGAGATATAGATAGTTTGGTAGGTGATAGAAATATTGTGGCATGTACTGAATTAATCGGAAAAGGTCAATAGTGTAAAAAAGGGTCAGGCGATCTTCTTTTATCGATAACTCGCAAGCGATACATTTTAGAGGGATGGCGTAATGGAAAGTTCTGTGGTTTATGCAAAATACATCTGATGATCTACTTTGACCTCATTTTGACTGTGAGTCGTTTTTGTGATGACTGGATTCGCCGCTTCAAGACGAATAAAAAAGTCAATTAAGGTACTCTTGTGTGAAGGCTGTAACTCAAGTTACTGCCTAAAAACAATATGGTACCAATTGCCTCGTATAATAATCCATTGCCAAACACTCCATTGACCTGTGCTACTGGCACTTAACTAAAAATAGATTGACAAGCAGCCATTCCAATGACCTGGGCAGGTGCCAGGAACTTTCTCTCTGAAATGTAAACATTGAACCTGGGAGTTCAGGAGATGCACTGGGAAGTTCTGCGGACTATATGGGAAGTACAGTAATGGCTCAGTCACGTTGTGGAACTATTGGCTATAGTTATAATCTGGAGGGAAAAGGGAGGGAGGGTGTATTTTTTTCATGGCATACCTGCGATCCTATTCAAGGCACGACAAGGGTGCAGACCTGGATATTGCATCTAATTATCAGCTGCGAATCCAATTCACCAGGTACACGGAATAAGGCAATGCCATCTTTTTCGGTACCTTAACTGTGGGTGTGGGGGGTAATCACACGCAGACGGAACGTGCAAATGCATACCCCTCGTTGTTCTTGACTGCAATCTGAGCGAACAGCAAGAAAGCAGCAGGTTCCATTCTTTGGTATGACCCGGAACGGGGAATCGAATCCCGGTCTCCCGGTATTGAAAGGTCGCGCTCTACCGATTTGTGCCAACACTCGGTCGAGGGGGGTGGGGGGACATCTTTGGGGAGGGGAACCAGAGGGAACAAACACTTGACAAGGCTCGTGGTCTTACATTGACTTACTGGGGGTTGAGAAAGTTTTTAAGGCACTGGTCATTTCAAGTGGGGTTGTAACGTGTTTGATGGTTACCATTGGCTACATCGATAATTTGAGCGGGAACCCGGCCCAGGGGAGGACGGGAGGGCGGGGCGTTGTTGTGGAACGGGGGTGGGGTACATAATCGGGTAATACCCCTTGGAGAAGATTATGGTGCACGGTAAACGTTCCGAAAACTTCACCACTCCCAGGACACCTCAACATCAATTTGCCCTCGACTGAACCATTCTGCATACCCATTGTAAAGCCATGCGTAAAACCATTTGGTTGTTCAGAGTAGCACGTCAAGGGATTACTGAGCCCTTGTAATCACCCTCTCCGGTCTCTCTGATTAACACAATGGTCAATATCGACCATCTCGTGGTTGAACTATGCCCCTGAATTATGAATGGTCAAAATATGGACCATGTTCTCTGTTTTTAGAGTGCAGTTTTTGTCTCGCATGAAATGAAATTCAGGAAGAGACTAGTGGTCACTATGGCGGGGTGGTGGTTGATGTCACACTTGCTCGTTAGCAGAGTTCTCACAAGCCGTGGGGCCGATTATGAAAACATTGTGTGTGTAGCACCGGGGTGGTGTACACCATCTGATTAGATTTTGTGAGCAAAGTCATTGATAAGGTGGGTAATTTAGCTTATGTATGTAATTCATTGTTAGCTTCCAACTTGTGAGAATTTCGTCAATCGTAGGTATGCCGTTAACATGTGTATGTGCTACAGTGATGTAGATTGGCATGTAGAACCTGGATGACAGATAGATGAACTGATGAGATTTCAGGCATTTGCATTTGCTAATGAAGTGTCTAATTGCTATTCTATGGAATTTTTCAAGTTTTGTAGGATTTGCACGCACTTGGTGGATGTGGTCCACCGGCATTGTTCCCGAGCAATTCAAAGTGAAAGGCGGGGGTCACTGGGTCATTCAATGTGTCTAATTTGCGTATTTTATGAAATTTCGAAATTTTGTTGGATTTCCAAGAATTTCGTCAAACTCGGTAGGTATGGTACGGTCCGTTAACAATTTCTTTTCTGGATCTGGTGGGGGGGGGTGGTGTTTGTTGTTCAGGAATCGAATAGATGTCCTCATATAATAGCTTCTGTTAGAATAAGCACGGAGGAACGAGTTAACCATAGTTCCTGTGACAATTTACTCTGTTCTAGGCTCATTGTAGTGCCTAATTTGCATATTTATATTCCAATTGCCAACTTGGTCAGAATTTTTGCCAAATTCAGTAGGTATGGTCCGTTAACATTCTGAATCTGATGTGTTTGATGTTCATGAATTTGATTGAATTCCATCATATAATAGCTTCTGTTAGAATAAGCACTGAGGAACGAGTAAACCATAGCTCCTGTGACAATTGTGTTGTTATAAGCTGCCCCACAAGCAAACTCCTCTCACTCAACCATTTGATTAGGTTGATAGACATTCAAAAGCTGTAACATTGTCTTTACTCTCGTCTTGCCTGGGGACTGGACAAATGTGGAGGTTTCCTGAATATATATTTTGGGACATCCTTGACTGCTGCGTGGGAATAGTTTGTTGTGTGTGGGGAGGTGGGGAGGGTGTTTGCTGCTGGCAGGGTGGTGGTGGCATGTCCTGGCTGCTTGGAAAATGAAAGGCAATGAATAAGAAGGAAATGATTTTTTAAAAGGCAAAGAAAACCAGGGCTGCTAAGGGGATTTAGAACATTTCAAGTTGGATTTGGGTCAAAGAAGTGAGTTGACTGAGCGATAAATAAAGAAGAAAAAGTAATTGAGGGACTTTTGTAATAAGAGTCAAACTATTGGTCAGTTATTTTTCATTACTTTTTATGTTTATATGTGAAAATATGTGATGTTCGTTTGACATGACGATGGTATGCAGCAGAACCTAGTTGGTTGCGTATCGGTGTGTAGTTGAGTGAATAATTCGAATCCACTGATCGCGCAACCAGGCGAGACACTTTTTGGCGATCGCCTTGTTTTCAAGTTGAGGGGCGAGGTTTTAGTTCATCATCCCATGGTTCCGCTTCACTTTTTCTGGGGTTTGTTCGGGATATTTGCACCCGTAGAAATCAAATCCATTTACTTACAGGGGAGGCTCAACCGAAGCTGATCTCCACCAGAGCCCTTTAATTGAACATAAAGAGCGCGAAAAACATATGGGAGGTATATTGTTTTCAATTGAATTGCTTCGGTTAATTGCTTCTCCCATGCGTTAACTCATCTCCCTCATCTTCACAGGTATAGGTTTCGGCTTGCTCAATGTTGTAACACTGGTGACGTTTGAACGCGCCTTTGGTTCGTCGTTCCCCGCCGCTCAATCACTAAGCCAGCTTTCGGGTTACATTGGAATTGCCATTGTTCCTCCGGCGTTCGGAAATATTCTAGTAAAATATGGACAAACGAGGCTGTCCTATTCCTTAGCCTACTCACCTCGTTGTTAATAGTGATGGCCCCCTGCACCATCGCTGACATTGCTGAATATGATCCCCTCAGCAAGATCAGCCCGATGTCGAAGCTAAACTCGACGGTGAACGGGAGGGGCTAATGGAGAGCATTCCTGCCGAGGACGGCGAAAGTTGAGGACAATGAACTGATGCAGGAACACGTTAGTGAAGAATCCCTGGATGAAGACGTGAGCTTCTTCGATGATTTAGTGTCACTATTGTTCGCCATCCATCATTCGTGGCATTAGTGTCCCTCACTGCTGTTGCATTCGTACAATATTCATGCTGGGCAATATTCCTCGTACCATACGGGGGGAAGCCTGGGTCATGACCCTTCCGCGGCCGTTTGGTTCTCCTCTTTGGCGGGATTTCGGGCACTCTAGGAAACTGTACAGTTTTTGTATTTTCGCTTGGGGATGAGCCACTCTCCTGAACGGCTACATATTCCCGACGAGTTTCGTGGTACTTGGATACGTCATCAGCTTCTTTCTAGACGGGTTTCTCCCGATTGCTATCATGTCGGTCTCAGCGGATTCGGTCTCTCTGTGCAGTCTGCGCGGTGGTAATCGTGGCTGCCAGCAAAGTGTTTGTGAAAGGACATTGTAAGACGGGCTTTGACTGTGTTTTACTTCAATCATGGAACCTCGTCTCTTCTTGGATTATTTTGTACAGGTGAGAATGTATGTATGGTATGTATGTATGTATGTAATGGATGTATGTATGGTTAGGATGTGTATGGATGTATGGATGTATGTTAGTATGTATTTATGTATGTGGGTATGTATGTGGGCACAATTAGACTGACTACAAACCACAATCTCAGAGTTAGTTTGGTTCTTAGGCGTTCAGTTGGAAAACTCTCAGGGAAGTCATCCGAGAGGTATTTCGGTCGTCCGTCCATCTGTCTCTCTGTCTGTCTGTATGTAGATGTCGTATGATGTATGGTATGTATGTATGTAGTATTGTATGTATGTATGATGTAGTTTGTATGTATGATGTACACTAACTTTATATCTCTTATTTGTCACAGCTACAATCGTCGATATAACAGAGTCTTACCGTATCACGTTTGTGGTTTCTGACAATACTCGCCTGTGCAAATTACATCAGTGATAGTTTGTTGTTTTTGCGTGGGTGGAAACCTTTCGTGAATCATCCGAGAGGTTGATTGTGGGCGGACAATGAGGAGGCGATAGGTCGTGGAAATCTGATGCAACATTTATTACCGATTCGTATCTAAGTGAAACTGTATCGACATCAGAGAGGAGCCTGATATTTTTTTTTTTTCGACACCGGAAGAATTTGAACGCTGTCCAAATTGGGGAGCTAGTGTTTATGGTAATCGCATCTGAATTAATGCAAGGACGAGATATACAGGTAGGCTATATCTAATTTCTGTTTTAGTTTCACTGGTGAGTAGTTTTCACATGGTAATCGTGAGGAACAATGTGTAAGCTGTGTAATGTACTTTAGAGACTTGTTAACTGAGCATTTTCGCTTTGAATAAATTTACTTTGAATGATGTTTTCTAAGTATGTTAAACGAAGCTAGACCATGCACCACCCTATTAAAAATGAAAAATGCCATTTCGAAATATACATCGCTATAGGGAACATGGATCGTCGGAAAAATTAGATGCGTGCACGGTTGAAAAAAAACGTGTTCAAACACATACCTTATTCATTCCGCCACCTGCATGTTTAAAAAGCAGTATGATGATGTGACTATTGAATAATTTAGGAAGGGTTGGACGCTGGGTAACCATTCAGTGTTGCACTGGAACCGGTGAGCAGGATAGTTGGATTGTATAGATGTATGGGAGGCAGCCCGAGACCTTGAAATTCGATCCGTCATTTGTGGGCACGCACTATAGGCAAAAACCACTTTTGTATTTCGTGGCGTGGTGGCCTTAGTTGAATGCCAGACGGGGAATTGTGCTTAAATTCCCATTATATTTTGTCTAATTAGAGTTTGAGACTGAAAGCAAATGAATTGGGTTTTTGCAGTGTTTATATTAATTCTCCATTTTGCACTCCAGACTCAATTGAAAGTATTACTTTTTTGAAAGAATTTAGTGACCGGTCGGGGTTTGAGCCTGAAAACCATCAGGCAGTGTCATCTGCAAATTGACTAAAACCAAAACCAGTAGGGGGTGTAAAGCAGAGGACTCAGGACACTGCCCTAGGGGTGCCGGCCAGGAGGGGAGATTTGCGGGACGGAGAGATTATTGAAGGTGATGTACATATGTCTGTCCATGAGGTAAGAAGAAAGGAGACGAGTTGTATTAATGGGAAGCTGGAATTTGAGTAATTTGAAAGGAAAGGCCGTTGTGCCAGACTCTGTCAAAAGCCTTTTCGATGTCCAAGAAAATTGCCATTGTCGTTCTGCCATTATGAAAGGCGAGTTTAATTTCTTCATTTAGTCTAAAAATTTGGTTTATTGTACTCATATTTTTTCCTAAAACCAGACTGGAAATTGTTTAAGATTTTGTACACGAATGACCTCTAATCGTGATGTCAATAATGCGTTCAAAGATTTTACCTAGACAGGGGAGAAGACTTGTGGGGCGAAAGTTTGTGGGATCTTCATTTGGCTTAGGGAGGAGAATTGTTTTAGCATTTTTCCAAGGTTTGGGGAAGTAACCGATGCGGAGAAGGTCATTGAATAACCTAAGGATTAGGTTGAGAAGATTTGAGGGAATACGTTTTAACATTAAATAGGTTACATTATCATAGGAGGGGATGAACTAATTGTACAATTTGAATGGGCCTCATTCCAATCAGGAACAGTGATATTATCATTTAAGGCATTATCATTATCATTAACTTGGAAGTCTAGAAAGGACTTGTTGTTTAATACAATTTTTTTTTTTTTTGCCCCAGGTTCGGGTTGGTTAAGGGGGAAATTATCTTGTTTAGTTTTCGCCAAAATAATTGGGATCTTTTTCATTCGGTAAATGATTGTGATCATTGAGCAATTTGTCATTTTTTTGTTTATCAATCAGTCTATTGAGAATCTTTTTCGTGCGGTTTAGTTGAGTTTTAATATTGTGGTCCATAGTGACTGAAAACCGACGCCTCAGTTTACCCCTAGTTTTAATTAGAGCTATGATGTCGTTTGTGGGACGCCAAGGTTTCCTAATTTGTCTTATTACGGGGCAATTATCATAGAAGCTGTTTTTTTACGAGTCCACTGATCTTAGTAACTGTATTATCAATATAAGCCAGTGATTTGTGTCCGGAAGCCTGTAGTTGAGATTTTCAGTTACTCGAGGAGATATCAAGATGCGAATTTCGCCTTCAATTTGGTCTTCTGGGGTTTACAGTTAGAAATTATTTTTGGATAGTCGGTGTTGGTTATAATATCTGTAGTGATGTGATGGTGGTCACTAAAAATATTATCATCTGCAACTTGAATATTCGTGATGCGGTTGGAGAAGGTTGAGAGGTGATTAAGTGGTCAAGGAGTTCAGTATCACCGTTAATGGGGTTAGTTCTAGTCTTTGTATTTTGGTTTAGGATAACTAAATTTTCAGTATCACACATCAAGTAAGGTTCCACCTTTTGTAGTGGTTTTATTACAGCCGAAACAAGTATTGTGGGCATTTGAATGATAGTGAAAATTTGGTCAGGTATAATTTAATTCTAGAAATTGGTGTTTGAGTAACCTGGATTTGTAGTATTGTGTGCCTTAAGGGAGGAGTTTACGGCAATAAGGCCTCACCGTTTCCCTATTTGTCTTTTCTGAAGATTTGGAAGCCAGGAATGTCTAGGTGCGGCGTTAGGGCTAGTTTGGTTTCATTCAGACAACTTATATCCAGTTTGAGAAAATCAACACGAGTTGAGGGCATATTAATTTTAAAGGGGGCGCTATTTATATTCAGGTAGAATATGGTGGGGGGGGGGGGGGGAGCTATTCATCATCACGAAGGAGGGAACCTTTTCTCGAGCGAGTACTTTGAGGATATTTCTTTGTTTGGTGTTCATGTTTGGGTTACCTGTCTATGTCTACGGCATTTAGAAATGTTGAAGTGTGGGTTTTTGTTGCTGAGGTAGTGGCATAGTCAGAGACGTCTTCTAAATTTGGGACCGGATTTGATTGGCTACAGATGCCATTTATGACCTCCACCACAAAGCACAAAGTCCACGAGATTTCTTTTTTGAGAAGGGTGTTTTCGATCACCGTGGGGGGGGGGGGGGGGGTGGGGGGGGGGGGGGGTTGTTGGTTTTGCATTGAGGCCGAGCATAAGTTTGTTTGGATTTCTGATTTGTTGTTGCAGTGTCTTTGGCCCTCTTTATACTCTGGACAGCCTTTGTAGGGGGCGGCATGCGCCCCCACAGTTAGCACACTTGGCTTCTCCTTCAATTTAGGTTTTGGGCAGTCTTTAATTGGGGGCCCTTCCCGCATCGGAGGCATTTGGTTTGATTGGGACAGTCTTTGCTTTGGTGACCATAGGACTGGCATTTTTGAGGGGGTTCAGGTAGGGTTCGACACGGTTGTATTTGATAACCTAGACATACTCCATCCTTAATTAGGTCCTTTTCGTTTCTTCTTCAGGGACTTAACTTTGACTTTAAAAGTGGGGTTTCCTGTTGCCTTGCTAATCAATCTGGTTACTTGGGTGGGGTTATAGGCATAGTCGTCTAGTTCAATTTTGGTTTCATCGGTGGTGAAATTGGGATGAGTTCCACATATTACTACGACATGTACGATCGTAATTCATCACAAATAATCCCCGTCTGGCATTCAACTATTGCCACCACGCCACGAAATACGAAAGTGGTTTTTGCCTATAGTCCTCGCCCACAAATTCGAGGGATTGAATTTCAAGGTCTCGGGACTGCCTCCCATAACAATCAAATCTCATCCTGCTCACTGGTTCCGGTGCAACACTAGATGGTGACCCAGCGCCAACCCTTCCTAACACATCCCTCATCATTGCATGAGTAGGAAGCAGCATGATGTTGTGACTATTCACAGATTGAGATACTAACCGGTACTGTTGATATCTGGAGAACTTACGTATTCCTTTGTATGAGAAATGAAGTGAAAAACGACGTTTCAACAGTGTGCTCTCTCTTTCATCTCCACCTATTGCCAATCGACTGACGGAATGGTCATTGGGGCTCGAGCGACACTATTCTTATCCAGAAATGGGGGTGCAGTTCTCAGAGAGCGGTATGAATATTCCTCATTACAGTGCAATTCATGGTCAGAAATGCTAAATACTTCGAAGAAGCATTATCGTCTCAGGCGCGGATCCAAGGGGGCTTTACCCACCATCCCCCCGATGGAGCAGATATGCCATTTTTACGTGTCACCCTTATCGTGAATCATTCCGGGGAATATCTGTCGTCTTGATCACATACCTTATACTTTTCCTCGGTTCAGTACGGCCTGTGCCGATGACAACTCCCAAGACGTCTGTTCTATGATGCACAGAATTATATGAATCGTCTTGAATAAATGTCCAGAATATTTTCAACCGAAATCACGATAAAATGGTCCCGAATGGCCTCACATTGCACTACAGAGCATCTACAATTCTGGACAAAATAGATGGGACAAGTTTTCTCTTCACACGCATATATAGTATCATGTCATCATACGTCTCTCCAATCAATGTTGGTTGTGAATCATGCGCGCTCTCTCAATATTGAACAGGGGGTGTCGGGAGAATCGATGGTGCCAGCTATTTGGTCCAGGATTGTTCAGTCCCTGGACAAGGTAGATGGGACAAAAAATATTCTTCACAGGCATTTAATAATAATAATAATAATAATAATTAATAATAATAATAATAATAATAATAATAATAATAATAATAAGAATAATAATAATAATAATAATAATAATAATACGTATTGATATAGCGCCAAATGCCAGAAGACCTCTTGGTGCTGAACAGCAGAAAATAAAAATACAACACCACAAATGATACAAAACAGCAAGTGAAATGAAAGAGATAGTAAAAGCAGCGTTGAGAAAAACGATAGAGGGATGAGATTACTAAAACAATATAAGTTATACCATGCATCGTACGTCCATGGCCCCTCTCTCTCTCAATCAATGTTGGTTGCAAATCATGCGCGCCCTCTCAACAAGAACACAACACTGCGTTGTGATTCCTTGCCTTTGGGGGGCGGGGTGGTGATTGAAGTATTGAGGGGCGTGATCTTATTTTTGAGTCCGTAACATCAGTGTTTGAATGAGATGAAAACATTTAAACAGCAGAAATGAAATGACCTCCAAAAGAGTTCAACAATTTCCGTGGTGTTAAATGTCGGCTGTATTGTCCACGAGACCTGTCAACCTTCAGAAATCCAAGAAATCTGGAAGTGGTGCTCGAAGACTTGGAGGTTCTTTTCAGTTCTGGAAACACTGTATACGTAGGTTACTACATTGTGATAACAAATAAAGTCCACATGAGGTCAAAAGGTTCATTGGGGGTCAAATCGGTCATCAGATGTATTATTTCGCATTACGAACAAAATCTGTCGATTAGGCGTCCTAGATTTGTTACGTTCAACTCGAGGTAGGTAGGGGATTGGTTTCAATCACAAACTTCATTAGTGCTTATCGCATCAAAGTCTGGTGGATAATAATTTTCACGTTCATTTTCTATATTAATGTGGCACTTTGACCTTTGGACATTTACCTTCGTTGCCAAAGGTCAATAGGTAGAGGTCGACAAAAAACCTATTTTTCAAAGCATCAAATGGCACATCAACGGCGAATGGCACGAGACTTTCAGAGGTCGTGACCTTTAATGACGTTTCGCTAAAACGTCAATAAATTGAGATTATGAGCATCGTAGAAGGGTAGGATAATTGCCTTTTTGGTTCGTCTCTGCGAGACGAATCCAGTCGTCTCAAAAGTCCACAATGGTCCAAAGAGTGTCCATGAGGTCAAACTGGGTCACCAGATGTAACTTCGCATAGACGAACAAGACGACAAGACTTTGTCATTAGGACCATTCCCCAATGTGTTTCGTCATGAAATTGCCAAAGGAGATAACTTTTTTACCTTTCCGGATTATTTCAGGTAATATCACTATATCTCCATCTCCTAATAACTATCTTTCATAAAAATATGCCATAGTTTGACGAACGGACCCCGAGTAGGCTGCTACAGAAAAATCACTTTTTCCTCTGCTGTCCTAATGACATTGACATCTCCGAAAAACAATAGGGAATATCTACTCAATACGGGCAATCCATCAACCAAAATATGAGTACAGTCCGACTTTGCGTCGCCCACTTATCATGTATACAAGCAGTGTCACAGCCATACACAGCACACACTTACACACACGCACACACCACACACACGCACACACGGGGTGGTCGGGGGAATCGATTTATTCCAAGCTAATTTTGCCCAGGATTGTAGAATCCTGCAGCTTCCATGGGGCCTAAGGCGGGCCCTGGACTGAGGCCACATTTCTCTGACGTTAGCTATGTGGAGGTGGGGTGGTAGGTAATGACACGGATATGATAATTCACAAATTGCCTATCCCCGATTCTCCCTGGGTCGAGTCTCCGTACTGGTCGTACAGCGAGAAGGCAGAGGTCGAGTGGGAGATACGAGTGTTGAGGCCGACCCTGAATACTTAGCCTATATAGGTGCTAAAAATTGGAACGATGCTGGAAGTTTGTAGGCTATCTATCTATCTATCTATCTATCATCTATCTATCTATCTATTATCTATCTATCTATCATCTATATATCTATCTATCTATCTATCTATCTATCTATCTATCTATCTATCTATCTATCTATCCGTCTGTCAACAATTCATTCAAATTGCCACTCCTTCCTTGCGTGTGCGGTCGATCATGATGAACCTCGGTCACAATGATCACCGAGTGAAGGGGGAATCTGGGGTGTTTACTACTTTGCGAAAAATGCAAAATGGTTCGTTCCCTACAGTTCAAATCAGATGGTCATGAAACTTGGGCAGTATTATCAGGCCAGTGGTGATACGAGGTATCCAGGAATTTGACGTCAAAGGTCATCCAAGAGTCATTTCGGCCAAAAGGTCATTTATCCCATTATATCCCTCATCTAGTAGACATAACACCTTTATGAAACTAATGTACAGCAACATTCGATGTAGAGGTCATATTGTTTCATTTTGTATTGCCAAAACGTCAATAATTTGTTCACGTCGTATGACAGTTAATGAATACAAACATGTCCCCTATAAAACATCCGGGGGGAGGAGAGTAAACTGAATATACCTGATTGCACTCACTATCATACTTCCTTGGACTGCAACATAAACTCAATGGCACCGATGTGCAAAATAGCCTCTCTTAAGATTTTGCACTAATTCATATAACAAGGCAGCATATCCTCTGAATATGGTATGAGCCTCTGAACCATTGGTTCTCTAGTTATAGTTATACAAACCAGTGGTACGTTTTTAAACGGAACCAATTATACGAATTGAGACTCACAAGGAGTACGGGGGAAATGTAACAATAACGATCTCCAACGACTTAGAAGTTTACAAAAACAGCAGACCACTTGAATATGACCGGAGAGCTCATGAAAATGTTGATATATTGCAATGGGACAGCATTGATATCAGAATCAGTATGTGAAGGATGGTCGAAGTCACTAAACGGAATTGCTCCCACGTACAAAGGACGCTATGTTCATAATTAGTAGAGATCATATCCGTTCCTAAGATCAACTACGAAAACCGCTCCATTTACAGAGGGCGGAATCAAATATAACTAAGAACGTTTCTCATACTCGGCTGCTGAGGAATGGAATGTATTGACCAACATGTGGAGTTTGGGTCACAACTTGTGATTCATCATCCCATAATCGTCATCACCATCTCATCTTCATCGTAAAAAAGGGAGAATATTCAATCCAATATAGGGTTTCGTTTGCCAAAACCAAAGCCACCAAACCATATCCGAAGGTCTGCGGTCCTTGATTACCATGATGAGTCTACAATCGGAGGATGCCCTGAGTGACCGGCGGGGTGCGGAATTCGCTTTCCTGGTATCGACACTTAACGTCGTTCGACCCACGGGGTCAGGACCCCCCCCCCCCAACCACCATGACCCAAGTTATCAATAAATTTTTACCACAAAACGTTTTTTGCAGTTGGTTTCGTAGCTGTTATTTAGCACAAGATTGCAGCAGCATGTATCTAGGGGCTCATAAAATTGTACTTCTTGCAATGAGAGGTGAGGCCATCAATAAGGGCGCACTTCCTTGGGTTCCGACCTCCACCCCCCCCCCCCTCCCAACTTACAAGTCTCTCGGTCAGGGGCGTATTTACATAAAATTCCAGGGGGTATTAAATCATTTTGAGACCGACCAGGATTTTTAAGACCGATTATTATTTCGGCATTTACCAGAGGCGGACGGCGGCATGCGGTTCGAGGAGGGTGCTCTTGAGTACCGACGGGGTGAGGTGGTTGACAATCGTTTTCGTAGTGATCTCGTTTGTTATACTGAATCTGGGGGAGGGTTCTAAGGGAGGGGGTGACCCCCCTTGGGATTTTTGCAAACCCCTCAGACGCAAAAAGGTGCTATCCTAGTGTATCTAGCATGAATTACCTATTTAAAAATATCATTTATGCCAATATATTTTCCCCCGACTACGTGTAACTGTTTGTGTTAAGATAAGTGTGTCAAGACGGTCTGTAACCTTGCTACATGAATAACAGTGCACTCATGATTTGGTAGCATATTCGTTACTAGATTGCTTGACGTGGATATGAGTTAGACACGTGAGTTTTCAAGTGATTGAACCTAAATCCCTTGATGATGATGGTACATGGAAATACTGAGGAGAATTGGATTCATATCATGGTCTTTAAACCAGAGCTGCTACGATATTTAATAATTGTCGATGGGGCTGAAAACGTGGCACACATGTACCATTAGAGTTAAATCATTCGCTGCACGCCTGGACGTGCGACAGGCCACTATTTTTCTTTACTTTGCTCGCGAACTTTCTCCGCTTGGCTCCCGACAGGGGGGGGGGGGGCACTGCTCCCATGTATGTTACGTTCGATATTTCTAATGAGCGTTTACAGGTGGTTCGAATATATCGTAATTATAATTCAATGTGAGTTGAAAGATTTTCATTTTTTCAAATAACTCTCGTCTTACACCAGGAATTCCAGAATGTAAATCGCAAAATACACTACAATTTAGATATGTGCCATCAGTTAACCGACTTCTTAAACATGGAGTTGGACATGCAAATTAGGGGGGGAACACAAACCCAATACACTTACTATATATCCCACATAACATAAGGTGGGAGAAACAGCTGCCGATACGCCGACCTCCATATCGGGGACCCCCGACTCAAACACTGATAAGGCGACCAAAAACTTAGGCAAGTCTGCCCACGATAACAATTGTATCCAAGTCAATACCATGCTGTGAGATCCGCGCGCACCCGTGGTCAATAGGTCCCGTAGTCGTTCTTGGCCAATGAAGAACGTAAGAACGTCTTCACTAGGTTAAGCTCAGAGAAACTTGTCTCATGCACTCGATGCCGAAGTTACTGGTAAAGTCATCATCAGGCAGAGGCACTCTCTAGTTAGAAAATACTAGGTCAGGGCTATAAATCAATTAAGTTTTCACCTAACTCGACGGAGAACCCGAATTTTGTCGCCAAGGAGACCCGACTTCTGATTTCACAGGGGGTGTCACACCCACACCCCCACCCGTATTTGCCCTACTTCGGTTATGCGCCGCCTGATCGTGCAGCCGCTAGCTAATGGGCCTTCCTCGAGGAATCTCTGTAATAGTGGGACTTGTAGCACCGAATTGTCAATGACTGTCAATTACTGTTCTGACACTTTGGGTCAAATAATTCGCCCACAATAATTAGAATGAATGCTCATGTTCTTGAGAGTGTTTTATGGAGAATGGGGAGGTGTAAGAGTAGACGGGCTGCACCGGGCCCACTAACACAGGAAACCCGTGACCTGCGCGTTTGCAGTTGCCTTGAGCAGTGCAGTCTATGATGGCGATGGATACCCGTCTTTGAATCGAAAGGACTCCAGAGGCAAATCATGGTTATCTGTAGACAAGATATGTTTCACCGTTTCAATGTCACTTTATAAATTCGTTGAAGCTTTCTCATGTAACCATTTGGGCTGTGCCGGAAAAAATAGGAGTAGATTTCCGTATGTTACAGGATGTAGCTACATTCCCAATGCCTGGGTCGGAGGTGTCGGTTGTTTTTTTTTGTTGAGATTTTGTATTCAAAAGGTGCCTGGGCCGTGTTACCGGCTTTCCTGCATTTGTCTTGACACACAATACACGCCGCCTACTGTCCTAAGTAAAAATCTCTACGCCCCACAAAGGTCACCTTAGTACTGGACTGGGCAGAGCTCCAAGTTTATACTGCAGCCTCCAAGCCACCCATATGACCTATTTTGCAGGAATGGGACCAGGATCAGCCTCTCTAATTACAGCTGTTTCCATCCCCCATCTGTAGTAAATTATCAGAACATATTTTTTCATAGCCAGAATCTGGGTATTGGGATAGTCAGCCGTTTATGGTGCTTTCGTAATGGGACATTCATGAGTCCCAAAACTTATTGACGCCCCAATTCAGGACTTGGTGAGCCTTAGACAAGAACATCCGAGTTAATCTGATAATCAGGGCCTTTCCCAAGGCATGTGAGTAAGTCCCCCAGTAACCGGCTAATTTTCAAACTCTATGGATATGGCATCGGGACCAGTACTAATATGGATATCAAGTTCATTCAGCATCCGCCGATCTCAAAGGGAAGTAGTTATAGTGGAGAATATGTCGGAGGGCGAAGGTCATTGTGGTGTTCCCCAGGAGTGAGTTTGGGACCTCTCCTTTTCCTATATAACAACGACCTCCCAAACAACATCAGTGCCTCGTTGCAATGTTGCCGAGGATTGTATCATGACCGGTCCGGGAGTCGAGAAAAGAGGACCTCAGACTGATCCGGAATTATTTTTATAGTAAATGACTGGCAGCAAAGTGGCAAAAAGAGGATTTAACACCGACAAGTGTTTTTTGTTATGAATTATGAGATGGCCCGAGATAGGTCACCCAAACTGTATTTACACTGGTGGTAAACTCTATCAGTCACAGATCATCAGCCATATTGGGAATCACCGGGTAATATCATCGGGGGACCAGCCAATAGAAAGAAATTAGGTTAATAAAGACAAATTTTCCATTTTGTAATCAGACTACAAAGCTTGAGGCTACGGGTCTCTCGGATGCCCTAAACTTGATTACACTTACAGTCTGGGTTCCGTAACAATAAAAAGAATATGATTCAGCCTGAGTCTGTCCCAAAAAGAGTTGTGCCGATTCTCTTGCGGTGAACGCGTGAATAATTCAAGGACGCCTGGGTGGGCCACGAGCTGGTCCGCATTAGGTCTCAACCCTCTTGTCATCAGGAGAAACGCTGGTGTTTGTGTGTATTAGAGGTTAAGCACTCAGTAAATTCTGGACACATGTCTTTACCAGTGGAGATCTCTGTGTGAAATTCCACAAGGACTCGTTCGTGCCAGGACGATACGTGATTGGAATGCTCTTTCACACGAGAAGAATCGCAGACTCGCGCAGTTGCAGTCACTTGATATCAGCGAGCACGAGACTGATAGTCATTTTTGTTTGGTTGCCACCCTACCCTAAATCCCTACAGAACGTTGGCCAGTCTATGGAGGGGAGCAGGTATAGCACGGCAGCGGACACGTACATCAAGGGTATCAGCGTGGGCTTACCTAGAAGAGAAGACGAGAACGAAAATGAGACATTATCTCGTTGGGTTAGAGTGAACAATCGACCAAAGGCTGTCAAATAGTCATATTCTTTTTCATGTTAGTCTCAAAGGCACCTCATAAAATATTTTCGGGAAGTACTCGACTGGTTTCGACTCGAACGTTCCTACTATGGAACCTGACTGAGGGAAATGATCTGAAAATATCTCTCCTAATCAATGTGAAATTAAAACATGCAAATATCGCCACAAAAAACTGTTGAGGCCCTGCCAAAATTCACCGGGAGAAGGCGACCTAATTTGAAGAGAGGTAAAATAAACTGGTTTGTGAACACCTAGTTCTCAGGCTCACAATGAAAAAAAAGCTTCAAGTTGATGATAGATTGCCTGTATGTAAATTAACAGGTTCTAAGCCGCGAACTGCGAAAGGTTTCTGCCGTTAGTGTGGTAGTGTGTTATGTTAGGGTTACTGTCTTGAGGATTCAGGTCTATCACACGTTTGCACTTGCACGTGCAGCCACAAGAAGCTTTTTGTACGTGACGGTAGCCCTATTAGTATTGTTTACCAAGTGGCGGACAATCAACGGTGAACATTATATACAGTGAGCGTTTGAAAAAGTGCTGGAACTGTGTGGTAATTGGGGAAAAGATGTAAAGAACCTTTATGCTGGCTATAGTTTTGTGTACAAACTGACTGCTAATGCTATGCACTTCCAAAAGTGTGTAGCCTATGTATATGACCGCCAAATCCAGCTCTCCCCACTTTGGGAAATGTGCACCTTTACAGGTGCCTTTGATGCACTCTAGTGCATTTAGCTCCCTTAAAAACATACACATTTCGAAAGATAATTTTGCATTTTCACATGTACTTAGAGCAATGGCCTGCTCTGAATCTTTAATGCTTCTGCCAGAATGTGGTGAGTACAAGAGCGACGGTGCCCTTGTTGGGACTGGGGAGCTGGTCGAAATCTCAATTTTCAGGGGACGTCAAGATTTCTACAGTGAGTCCATTATAGTGCCCCAGGTTATGAGATTTTCTTTGTGGCAGGTTCCTACTACGAAATAAATCTTTAAAGAGGATTGCCCAAATATCATAAAGTTCGATTTCATTGATGTTCACAGATGGTGGAACGTAAAATACACCAAAGAATATGCGTGCAGAGCGCGCAAATATTGTCCCAATTTTGTGATATTTGATTAGACGAAATAGTTTCGTCCAAATCTCTGAAGTTCAATTTGGGTAAAAAATTTTGATCAATTTTGCTTAGTCTTTCTCTCCAAGTTTTTATATCATTTAGCTGTCTCCTTTTAGACCTCGTTGTTAACTTCTTTTGTCGAATTGGAGGGCTGAAAAGGAGGACTGTGCTTCTTCTCATATGTCCACGGCTTCAGCGACTTTTTTTTTTTTTTTGTTAAAAAACCCCAAGGATGCTCTATGATATTTATTCCCATGCAGATCTACAAAATTGCACTAGCCAAATGTAAATAATGCTTGAGGGTTAGGCCAATTAAAACATGTTTAGAGGCCCGCTTTTTCGAAAATGAGGACGGAGGCGCCCCCATTTTCGTTCTTTTTTTTTTTGGCGGGACCCGACCATTGCTGATCAAGTGTTTATAGACCTGATGGTGTCCATAGGTAGCTGGACTAATACAAATAGCTATCATAACCAGAAATTGCATATAATATACAATTTCTAAAAAAGATGCAACATGAGAAGTACCAGACTTAGAAAGGTATAGAAAAGAGGGAGAAAAAAGAGGGTTTCGAAGCGAGGGATGGCCAACTTGACCCTCTTCAGAGGAGGAGGCCTCTTTATTCTTCTTATTTTATGGTTCTACAGGGTCTACTAACCTAAAACATACTTCAAATAGTTCCTTGTCAAGAGCCAATGATTCCATGGAACGTAGACTCTCAAAATATTCTTGTAAAAAAGTTTTATGGCAGAAAAAGAAAAAAAAAAATTCAGAATACTCAAAAAAGGAGGCGGCTCTTTAACGGGGACGGAAGCCTTAAAATGAAATTATTTTCATTGTTTGGGTGCCTTAGTTGTTCGGTACATTATTTTTTTCAAGCTAGTCCCGTATTGGTCATACGGCGAAATGATCCCTTGCCTAATATCTATTCAGAATGAGGAGACACAATTGATTTGCATACAATACCGACAGCCAATCATTGTTATGAGCGTCTTCTCAAAGGACATGATTACAGCTTTCCTTGTGCTGCCCTTCTTCAGGAAAGGATCAGTGAAATTGGTGTCGGACTTTAAAACCAAGGTTTGAACAAGAACCTGGGCAACGTAGGCAAGCACCCTTCTACTCCTCCCTTCGTCTTTCCCAATGCTTGAGTTCATCATAAATTCCTAATCTTTTCTCACTCATGGACCAGGTCCCCGTGGAGAGAAACTGCTATGGCTGGAGCCAAGAATTCTGGCCAGTTCGGCCGTGTCAGCATCATACAACATGGTATTACAGGTGGGAAATCAATGCTGTGATTCACATTCCCAAATTTATCCGAAAAAAAAAGGGAAGATTGTAGGGGACAGCTGTTCTAAAAGGCAAATATTGATACTGTGACACAAAATGGACTGTCTCATTGTGTGGCAAAATTATTGGTTTCTATTGACTTATCATAGGATGATACTGTATGTATTGGATTGAGGACGTTCTGGCCGTGATGTCATGCAAATGCCGCCCTCGTTGTTGCCAGTTGCACAAAGGGTACAAATTATGGCATAAAAAAACCAATTTAATCCTAAAGTATACGTCCCATTTGCATATTGAAAATTAACAAACAGGGTAGATTGCTAGTTGTACTACGAAAATGTGAAGTGGTAAAGGACACCATTACTCCAGACGAGTTTCAACTAGGGAAAAACAATCAAGAAGGCCAGACGGGAATATATGGTAAGTTACGTTCGCAGTCTGCGTAGACAGATAGATTAACAGCGATAACAGAACACAGGGATGTATGGGATGATGGGGTTTTGAACTAAGGAAATAAACAAGATAGATTTAGATGACATCAATCCATGCGCAAGTATGATTGGTACGGCTTTACTGTCACATGACGGCATACTAGGAGGAATCCACGGTGGGAAGAACATCTTCTCCCCCGGGCCACTTGCGGTGTTCTTCTCAAGGTGTAAACTTTGTCTGGAGAAGGTCAAACCAAAAAATGGGACGCAGTGCTAAAATGTTTTTTAATTAGCAAGGGAGTATGGAAACCAAAAGAGGGTTGGAATGGTAGTGTTCAAACTGGTTGTGTAGCTGTACCTCTACTAGTTGAAAGTGTACAGCGTTTGCCTTTTCTACTTATTGGCAAATATAAAGTACAGTACTCAGCAATGAATTCGGGAGGGTACAAGCCGTCCCGAACACTGGACGACCAAATTGCGCCAAAGCATGCACAAGTGCTCATGGACTGGTTTCCAGAACTTCCAACCATTTAAACGGATCACGTAAACTGTGAAAGTGTTTTGTTTTTTTTTGACTCTTCACCGATTCTTAGTGCCTGTACGCATGGCTTGAACTGAAATGGTGGAGTGGGGGAGGGGTTACGCAGAACTTTATCCATGGGGTTAGGTTTTTTAAGTTATTAACTGTGAATAGGGTAAATTAGTTGAAGCAAGTTTCCGCAAAGCAGGGTGTATTAAGCAGGTAAAATAGTATCATGTGAAGATAACGTCATGGCAACTGTGAGTCATATGGTGATCGATTTTCTTGAAACAGAGAAGTATTGAGATTATTCATTTCATTCAGTAAACTCTTTGTAAAACATTGGTTGCTGGGATGAAATTGACAGCAAGCTCTGAGCATGATTTTTACAGTATGGTGACCTACACGACCTTTCGTGGTGTATTTGATTAAAAAAGATTAGCAGTGCGTTGGCTCGGCTATGCGGATTCACGGTGACAGCACTGGCGAACGAAGCGGCTGAACCAGAGGGTTCTGGCGTGTGAACTTATGCACAACGGCAAATGCAACCAGTCGTTTGGCTTGTTTATTTCCCATTAAGGTTCCATTTGTTTTTGGTGTTAGACGCAGTCATGTTGGGGAAAAAATTGGGAATTGGGAAAAAAATTATATTTTTGCGCAATTTTAACTTGTGAAGAGATACACTTGTACCCAATCTAGATGGATGAAGTTAATACGTGGTATGTGGGTTACCCATAGTGAGTAATGATCCCTAGTGTTTTTGGGGTCAGGTCAAAGGTCATCTGAGGTCATTAGAGGTTCAAGTCTAAGAAATCTTGAAGAGAAGAAGTCCGGGATCCTTGATCGATCAAGCTGAAAACTAGGTGTGGTAGCTTTCTTCTGGGCGTTAAAGAAACCCCCATTGTTTTGGTGTAGACTAGGGTCATTTTGGAGAAGAATGGAAGAAATGTAAAAAAAAAAGATAATCGGGCAATTGCTTTTGTAGAGCATACTTGTAAGACCCCACCAGATGGATGAAGCTCGTTGGGTCTATCTGAAAATCGTATTGTGTTTTGGTGTAGACCAGGGGTCAGTTATGGGGAGAGAGTAGAAATTTGGTTGAAAATTTTTGAATTTTTATACACTGTACCAAATTTCGGCTTTAACACAAATAACTCAGCTTGGTATGTGGGTTCTCTCAAAGAGTTACATGGTCCGTATTGATTGGGGTCGGGGCAGGAGAGGTCAAAGTTTATATTTGCTTGAAGGATCTATGAGTAATCCCTCCAGAATTACAGTCTGTAATCCACAATTCCTTGGAGTCGGGTCTTGGGTGAAAGGTCCCTGGAGGCCAGTCAAAGGGAATCACCAAGCCTCTTAGCTTCTGGTGGGTAATCTGTCCAGTGCTACGTTCAAGCAACTGATATTTGGTTCCAGGAGGATGTATCCACTTATGCATCATAGATATGCAGGACATTTTTTTTTTCACAGGTGATGTGTCGTTGTGTGTGCTGACGTTCATGCTGAATGCTTTTGTGTTGAGGAACAAGTATGGGACAGAAGACATGCTGGTGTGGGGAATGTCAGGTGATTAGTGTGTTAAGTTCTTTGGTTTTGAAGTATACCATGGGTAATGTTCACACCCCCCCCCTCCCTCAGGATCACGGGTGGATACTGAAGTTCAAGACCTTCCAAAAATACCCTTAGCTATATTCTGACACACATAGTGGAAAGTATCAGAGTAGCGGAGTGTTAGAAATTTGTGATGCCGGCGGTCGGAATGTAGTAGTATGGGAACATTGTCATCTTCACTCAATGGCTTAAAGTTGCACTTCTTGCTCATGGCATTCTCTTTGAAGTTTTTGGTTTTGATGAAGTAGTTGCCATGTGCATGCGAATGTGTCTAAGCAGCAAGCTTATTGAAATCAGACTTGAAAGGACCTCGGCTTTGTAAGGACCCGATTGTAGTTGCATCCACCAAGTTATGGGTCATCAGGTCATTGAAGGTCCAATTTTCACCAAGGAATGTGAACATGCTTAGGGGATATTTTGGTGTTCATACAGTTTATCCATCACGTTACCCAAGATGATTAGGACGTCACTTGCAAAGGGAGTCGGGTTGATTTTCAGCTTCATATTTTTTTTCTTGTCTTGGTATTGTTTACAAAAAACCACCCCAGGGGGCTACCTCCTCACTCGACGGTCCTTTCGTGGCGAGAGAAGCATTCAGGAGCGGCTTGTCTCAGTCAGACAGGCGCACAGATGGCAAAAGCAATCAACCATCATTGGTGCAGGTAACAAATATATCGTTTTCAAAACTAATAATAATAATAGTAATATCTCGTTCATATATAGAGCTTTCCCACGTCAAGGACAGCCAAATTGCTTCACAGAATAGAATCCGGATCATAAGTGACTTGTCACACCAGACTATACAGCAGGGACTGTTACTGGTTCTATCCTGATGCACATCCATAACTTGCCTCATCGGTCCCCTGGGGTTATCCCAATAGGCTGCCATGTAGGGGTCACTACTCGTCACCAGTCACATCACTGTAACATGGGTTGAAGTGGGAATTTTCAGGAGACATGCCTGTGGTCCAAAAGCACTGCAGAAAAGTCCTGGGGCTTCCAATGGGTTCCGTACTCGCATGATGGATTTTGCAGTATGGAGCAGACTACAGACTGAGATAATCCGACCAATGTGGTCTCAAACATAAAGCTGACCCGTAGCCAAGGGCCCAATATTTAGGTACAGGTATGCTCATATGTCTAGATGGGTGAAGTAGGCTACTAAGATGGCCATTTATCTCATGGATTATTCCAAATACTCAGGGAAGGTGGGGCCATTCTAGGGCGGCGGGCACATCATCAACATCCAGTTTTATGGGGTTGGCAGTTCATGACATGATTGGACACACTGTGGGTGGAGTCATCTTGAAGTTGCATGGTCCCTATGTTTGGGTTCAGGTCAGTGATCATCTGGCCTCAGGAAAGGTCAAAACCTGATGCTATGCTATTCCTTGATTGGAAGTATTATAAATAACCACAGAATGATCAGGTGTAATCCACAATTCTTGGAGTAAGGTCAAAGGTATAATCCGAGGTCAACAAAACTTTTAGTGAAAAGTTATGATGGCAGGCAAGGAATTCCATGAGCTCTTGGCTTCCTGGTTATGAAACCAACGCAACCCATTGTTGGCACCCTCGACAGTAGGTGGAATTCCTGCCAACTCTCTCCCTGCAACCTCCACGAGGATACTGCCCCGAATCTTCATGGTTCAAGGCATGTCCACACCACATCTTCATTTATTCCATATTGACATGTGAGTCTGTCATTGCCAATTCTGCTTTCTACCTTTGTTAAACCGTTCATCAAATCCTCAATACTGTCTGCACAGATGACGAGGTTGTCAGTATACAAAAGCTCCCTGGGCAGCCCACACAAAAGTTTTGAGCCAGTGCTTCAAGTACAATAATGAATAGAAGTGGACAATTAGACTGCCCCCTGGCGCATGCTAACCCCAACATTGTTGGGCTCACTATAGCTCAATACAGTAGCATGTTGAACTATCTGGCCTTAGCTCACGTAATACTCTAACATTTTCAAGAGTATTTTGTTAAAAAGAAATGAAATAATACCCAATCCCTATAGAGGATGTAGTCTTGTGATGATTCTTCTTCTAACCCTTAAGAAATGGGATGGTAGGGAACTCCTTGGTGTCAGGAACTGGGAATTTTCAACCTAGGCCAAGAAAACAACTTTTCAACTCTAGTTTTGGCCATAGAGAAGTGTGATGAGATGGCCAGTTTGTGATCTGGTAAAATTAACCAGAATGGGACTAATAGGCTATCTAGAGGGAGGCACTGTGTGCGTATAGGAGAAAGTGGGCCCTGTTCAAGCAAGTTATGTTGAGGCAGAAGGTGCATGGATACAGTGAAATGCTATCCCAGCATGCTTCACCACAAAGGAGTGAGTTAGTGTATTGTCCCAAAATCATTTGAAAAGGTGTTCAGTGAAGCATAACGGATCGCAAAATCAAGCCAATTTAGTTGTATCAATATTTTGGTATCATCAATAGATCATAATGGCTTCACCTCATGCAATCTTTCTAGGAATCACAATCGATGAAAAATTGAACTGGGCTATGCATGTCGTATTATTAGCGTTGAAATCTTCTTCAAGACGAACGGCTTTTAGCTAATTGGCTAAAGAATATATTGCCCGTAGTACTCTTTTAACTCTCTATAACGCATTTGTGTTGCCTTACCTGAATTATAGTCTTTTTCTGTTGGGTCTTCAAACCAACACCCCAATAAGCTTATATATTCTACAGAAACGTGTGATAAGCAACTTATGTAACGTGCATCATACTCATGCAAACTGCACATTTTTTTAGTGAACTAAAGTCCTCATGATATATACAACCTCGATGACTATCATTAGAATAGTATTGTTACATTTTCACAGAAAGTTCTTCTACCTGAGGTTTTCAGTGGTTAACTGGTTATTATTCTAACACTCAAGCTTCCACAATTTTAACATCCAATACAGACATTATTTGAGCTACAGGTGTACCCCTATTCCAGGACAGTTTCAAAATAAAAATGATGTACGTAGCACTGGTGTTCACTTGTGGAATTCTCTCCCGGATACCGATTAAAAACCGCTAGTTCAGTTAATGTATTCAAACGAAAAATTAGGCCGCATCTTCTTAGCAAACCTATTGACCCATAATAATTAAGGCTTATTTTACTTCCCCATCATACTGGATCTTGGGATGTTGCCTGTTCCTCTCCTTTCTTTTTGTCTTTTAGGTAATCATATGACGTTAACTAGTTGTGATATTCACTCTCTCCTTTTCGATGCCATCTCTAAGTTTTTTAATTTATATTTTTCTGGTACCTCCCACTCTTAAGTTTTGTATATATGAACAATCATGTATGTAGTAACTACTTGAGATTTGATAGATTTGTGAAACTTGAACATTGAAACTTGATATGTGAAACGTACACTATTCCAGGTTCCTCAAACTTGATAGTTCAGTCTGGCAGCATCGGACCAATATAATTATTCCATTTTACTTTGTGCATAATTTTTCTCCAGCGTACCTTTAGGTGTCATGACTGCATTGGTGCTTGGTTTTGTTTGGTCCACCCTTCTGGAGGTGCCTGACCCCGAGGTCATACCCCCACTACCCAATCGCAGTTGTGGTCTTTGGCTCAGCGCTGTGCTGGAACTTCTCGCAGAGCCTCTCTGGGTGCTCGGACAAGCTTTCCTGTTTGTCCGACTAAAGGTAATCAAGTTTATCAGCTTTTTGAAAGATATCAATGTTTAGTGATAATAATCTGACACTTTTCGTTACAAGGGTAATAGTAGGATTTAAATATATAGTAGAAATGTATATATAGCACAGTAATAACAAAATTACACACAACTGCGTTGAACAACAACCTATAGCCTATACTTGGAGGAAGCCAAGTTGGAATAATGAGTTTTGAGTTCGATGTGAATGACGCAATTAATCACTGATGCACGGATATAGGCAGAAAGGGAAGTGCAGGGTGTGTGGACCACTGTAATAAAATCCTCTTGTACCCATTGTAGCGTTACACCTGGGGATTCTAAGTTTGTTAGCGGATTCAGAGCGGAGGGATCTGGTAGGAGGTGGTAGGGATGTGAGCGATTATATGATTGGAAAGATTGGAAGGAGCTCTCCCATGTAGGCAATTATAGACTAGGACACAACTTAAAAAAGGATTCTATACTTTACAGGAAGCCAGTGCAGGGAGTGCAACACCGATAGTGAGTCCAGATTTGTTCTGTGTGTGATACCAGTGGCAACTCTGCAGCAGAGTCGGAAGGTTGCTGCAGTTTAGAAAGATTAGATTTGGTGACACCATAAAGTTATGAATTTTAATGCAATAGTCTGAGTGACTAGAGGACAAGAGCAGACTCAGGGTAATTAACGAGTTGTTGTCAAGGTATGGCCTCACTGACCTCATTCGCTGCAAGTGAAAATAAGGGTAAGTGGGGGAGGGGGAAGGTTGGTGGGGTTTTTGAGGGCACCATTGGGCGAAACCACCAAAACTTGGGCAAATGGTAGACAGTTTGGTCTACATATAATCTTCTGTGATGCTGCTTGATAGTACTAAAGGTACGATACTCAGCCAGATTATTTTCTCTTCACCAAAGCTCCTCCGACTACACGAACTTTCATGGGGTGTTTTGTTAGGGTACCTGTATACATCAGTGATACCTCAATCTGATAAATCGGAGCACCCCAGCTTCACATATCACACCATTATATATGCCAATTCTTTGCATAGGAACATACTGCCATGTTGACACCCTAAGTGTGCCTCTCAAAACCAATCCCTAATTTTCTAATGCAGGTGTGATAGATAGGGTCGGCCATCGCAGGCAGGGGCCTCAGCACGGTCGCTCTCGTTGTGTTCTTCCCACACCTGGGTATACTTTCATTCTGCTTAGCACAGGTAAGAGGTGATGTACAGTAATTGCTCTAGTAACTGCTCTGAAACTCTCCCCACTCCCACCCTTCATGGGCTGACAAGGGTTGTGATATGCCCACATTGTTACATGACTGTCAATTAGGAGTCAACTTTGTTGCGGAGGATCCAACCACGTGTAGAAATGTTAATACTCAATTACTGCCAGCTGCCTAGGAATTCCTGAGAGAACAGAGTGAAACTGAGAGATGAAAAACCTGCATCATTGCCACAAAAGGTCAATGGTACCAATGCCGGATGATTTAAACAGGGGCTAATCCAATAACTGGATAAAACTGAATGCGCCAGTCCCAAACCTGAAGTTCATAGGACTTTCGTAGGAGTTATAGTCATCATTTGCAATTGTGTATTGTGAAGCATGTGTAGGTGCAAGATCGAAATGATCCACATCATGCAATAATAAAGTTGTATACTTTGCACACTCTGCAAACATTCTTTGTTTTTTTATTGGAATTCAAACATTAATTCACTTCGAAAAACATTTTTGTCTTGGGAGGATGAGAGGATTGTTGTTAGGAGTTTGTTTTGTTGTAGTTGTAGTGGGTGGTAGGGTGTTGATGGCGTTACTGGGTGAGAGGAAAGCACCAGAACTCCTGCTAAATGTTGACTTAAAAACTTAATCAACTGAATGCAACAATCAAATACAAACATAATTTCTTGTGTGGCCATGTGTGACGTCATGCGTTATTGCACAATGGGAAATCCCCCCAATTTCTCTACATACTGGACCAAATTTTGAACGCCAATAACTCCTCATAGGAACATCCTATTGAAACGGGGTTTGGAAGCTTTTATAGATACAGTTTTCCATTCTCCAAAATGAACCTACGTGTATTTGTATCCAAAGGCCTTTGCAGTTGCCCTTTTAAAGTCCCCCATACATGTTTAGCGGAAGGATTGTCCAGGTGCTGAATTGGAAGTTTGTGTGAGGAATTGAGTACGACTGGCGAGGTATTAGCTGCTGCCGCACTCTCTCTGGGATTGTCGGAGTGCGTACAGATCGGGTGGTATCTGCGAAAGCGTTTCAAGCACTACGATTGGAAAAGTGCTATATGAGTACTCAGGTATTAATATCATCATTACTCCCAGATGAACTGAATGTCTCCAGGCTTTGAAAAACACTCTGTATTACTCTTCAAAAAGCTAATTAGCGGAGGCTGATTATATATGTTAGTCGGAGTTAGTAGACTGCAGTGCAAAACCATTGATTGTGAGTTCGGAGCATATTGGAAGCCCAAAGACTTTCCCCAGACGTTGGACAAGGCATGTCACCTGAAATGTCCCAACGCCATCCCACATGTGAAATGCGTACCGTGTGAGGTAACTGGAGAAGAGTGTGAGGCCGTATGTGGAGCCCTATTGGAAGTCCTCCAGGGAAAATGAGGAAGTTGTGTTACTGGAATAGTATGTTGGGAGAGAACAAGCAAGAGGTGCGTGCTGTATAAAACGGGGTGCGATAAGTCACTAATGATCAGAGGGTAAAATATGGTAAAGCGCTCTGAGCATGTTCTTTGAACATGGAGAAGAGAAGTGCATATAGGAATGAAATGTCATTAATATATATCAGTATAAGCTCCTGTGGTACCAGGCAACGCCAAGTGTCACACCTGGGTTGGCAAGATCAGAACCAAGGATAGACCAATCTACTAAGTTCTTGTATATCAATATTATCCACACATTTGCAAAATTAGCACAAATGAGACACACATTGATGACTCCAGTGGCCTTGGCTTAACCCTTAAAACCATCAAAGCCATAGAAGGACCACAAGCTGTTTTAAACTTTCATGGTAATCGGACCAACTTCCCAACTCCTGCGTGGAATGATCTGTAGGCTTATCAGCAGAGAACCATATCAGCTGACGCTGTAATGAACGATCATCCTTCCAGATTATTATTTGCATGAAGAACATGGTCTACCCAAATCAGATTTAACATTTTTTTTTCTCGAGCTCTGTTTCACAGTTATCTTCGGCGGCATCTACTATCTCTATTTCGTCCAGTACATCACCAGGATCAGCAGCAAGAAAGATGATGACTTCCACTAAGGAAGATCCAAGATTCTTCCGAAGAAGGATTCAAAATGAGGGTTGTATATCAATTGCTCCATGGCACCATTGTCTTAGTATCAGTGAGACGACTAACGAGGGCTTGAGTTACCACCAACCTTCATACCCACCTCCATCCTGTCCCATAGTGACCATGCTGTATCCCCTGCCACTGTAACATCACTGTAGGTCTGCTATTAGAGAATAATTCATAGCAAATACTACACGTTTCAGCCCCAAGCACATTGTTTGAAGACAAGGAAAGTGGCCTATCGGAGGGTCATCAGACCGGGGCATATTCTTTATTATTACCCCATAATGAGTTTTCCTGAGGGGGGTGGGCGTCAGTATAATCAATGTTGGCTGCCATATCATCATCTTTCTTCTTCAATGTCTCCATTTCCCCATCCAGTTTGCTTCATCTTCCTATTCCCGGTGCCACATTTGTCACTCACCAATTTTCAGTCAATCAGACCACAACCAGTGGCATAGCAGCGGCTATCATTTTCGTTTCCTTAAGAAGGGTAATTCATGAGCAGATTGATGAGGATTTCCAGGAAGATTCTGAGATGTTATTTTTAGTACTTCTCTTGAAAAAAAGATGAATGAAGTTGATGCTCCAATTTCGGCAGGATGTGTGTAGTGCCTCTGTGCTCCAGAGAATTGCTCTGTGTTCTATTAAATCAAAGGTATGAGTATCCATCAAACATCGCGATTAACATAGATGAAGTTTTGTGACTATTCAGTTTTAGCTCATTCAATTTTTAGCATCACACCAGCCTGTGGCTGATTTATTCATTGTTTTATATTAACTCTAATTTGACATTTTTTTTATTCCTTGACAAAGTCAGAGGAACCCATGCAGTCATGTCATGTTTGTGTGGTGTGGTGTGATAACTTGATCAGGTCTGATTAGATCAGACTCATACTTGGTATGTTGTGGTTCCCCATGATAGTACATGGACCCTATTATTTTTGGAGCTCAATCAGCGGTCACAGGGGTGGAAACTCTGGAAACCCTTGGTACACAGACTATAAGTTCCCAAATGGTTGGTCCACATCAGGTTGAAATTTTCTGTCTAAGGCCGTTAGGGTTTCTTATGGGGAGTATGTACAAGAACCCTATTGCTTTTGGTTCATATCGGGGTTGGTGGCTAGTGTTTTGGTCAAAATAGAGAATTTGTGAAAAGTCAAGATTTGGGCCAATTCATACTTGGTACGTGATTTCCCATGATTAGGGGAGTACAAATGCACCCTCGAGGTTGGGGTGTATTTGGGTAGTCAGGTGGGTCATGGCAGGGTCGAGGGGGAGGCGGGCTAGAAAAAACCGGGGTTGAAGTCGAGTTTGTTACATGTATAGCTTCTTATCAAGAGTACAAAAACTCTATTGGTTGGTTGGAAAAACTTGGGAGGTTTGTTGTCAGACGTTATGTTGCCCCTAATGAGCTGGTACAATTCCCATTCGTCCTTTGTGTCTGGCTATAGGTTGTCAGAAAGAGTCAATGCGTCACTAACCTTTGGCTCTAGTTCTAAAAGCATTCTATTCAATCACCCCTCCTTTCCTTCCATATTCATACATAATAGCTAGTGGTTGTATGGGTGAAGGGTGCACTGGATTCTTCTTTCGCCTGCAATTATTATCAAGTGTGACTGAATGATCATGTCCTATGTTTTTTTCTAGGACTAAACTGATCAATGATAATCTTGTTTTCTTGTGCAGCATTGGGACCAGTACAAGAGTTATATCTTCTTACGTGGATTTTTTCAAGCAGGGATTCTGACGCAGTTATTACCAGAAGGTTAGTATGTTCTTTGAAAGTCCATCTTTTCACATGTCAAGAAAAACTGAATGACTGCACAATAAAAAGGAATCTGATGTAAAACCAGGAGCCGCCATGTAATTTATTTCAATAAAATTGTAAAACTGCCAGGAGTACATTGTACCATGCTGAAGATACGTGGTAGATATACCCATGGTCAAATTAAAATAGATTAATTATTTCATTGAATGATTCCTATCACAGATTCTGCAATTAATGACATCCGATTCATACTATTCAGCATATATGACCTATTTATTTACACAAGCTTCTTAGAAGAATATTTACAGGTCATTATCTTGGGATCTTATAGCCAGTAATAACAATCAAAGTCTATTCTTTATTACTCCCTGTTCCAGGGGAAAGATATGTGATGACTCTCTTCAACGTGCTCAGCTTTGCTGACCAGGCATTACGAAACAAATTATAACCTTGGCTCATGGCTGCAATTTATATTCCAGCCAATCGAGATGATAGGATACCGGGCTTGCTCAGACTTTGTCAGAGATGTCCCAGTCAGCAGCAACCCCAAAGTAAAGTTAAACAATGTGCTTGATTTCCCATGTCAGGGAAGCAAAGTCAATCATCGAGGACACCTGGCCATGACTTGCATTCCATTTGAACAAGTACCTAGAAGTTTCCCAAATAAGCCTGTACCATAGGTTTCCAGTTAATGAGATGATAGGTGTCCAAAGGTCATAGGGGTACACTAGCAGTTTGACGTTGCCTGAACAGTGTGGCAAATGATCTTTCGAAACTCCCCTGAAGGGTTAAACATCTACCAGCACCAAAAATAATGCGTACAAATTCCCCCTCCACTTATAACAAAAACATAGTGGAACATAGAATCAATCATTTTCGTTTCCAAAAGAGTAGTGACAGTTTGAAGATGAGCCATAAAGATAGAACGAATTCATCTATTCCCCACCCCCGTAACTGTTCAGTGATGAGCATGTTCACTTCCAAACGACCGATCATCAAGCCAGCGGTGATGAGTATTGATGTTTGCACGGGGGAAGAACTGCTGTCCAGTAAGCCACTAGCTGTTGTCGAATTAACAGTAGTAGGGGGATGGGGAAATAAGTCATGTAGACCTTTGTGAAAAAGAGGGATTACGGGATAAAGCCTAGTGGACAATCAAATGGAGCCCAGTTCACAGGTCAGAGAAAACACTTGATCAAGTCTCACCCCATCAATAATGTAACGAATTTCAGATATTAAACTTACCCATATTGGCCATGCACTCTATACCCCCCTGCAATTGAAACAACAATGTGGTAATAACACAAAAAGTCTGGGTGGCAACCCCAACGCCCTTCTAATTTTGCCAGACAGTCGTCTACATTGAGCTCTTGGCTTAGAAATTCCTCCGGATTTCACCCTTCTAGATTAGGTCTTAAGACTTAATCAAATTTGTTATTCACTTGGATGAAAGCTGTCCACAGCTGATTTACACCTATTCCATACGAGTGATCCTTGCAGATTATGTTGTTTTTGAAAGATTTGTTCTCTCTCTCGATCTCGATTTGCGCAAGTCCGCATTTTAGCCTAAGCGGCATCTAGTTGTGCACGTTCCTACTGCCTAACGTTCACGTGTGTGTGACTTGTGGCCGTTAAACTAAAAACCCATAATATATTATCATCCATTTCCTTCTCCTCTAGGAATCTATTCAGCCTTGCATCATCTGGTTTCCAAACCCGTTTGAAGGTGGGTGTCCTGAATTGGGACACTATAGGGGTGTTGGTGATGCCTACAGCTATCTTTTACTAGACATAATAAGCTGGGTCACTACTCAGCTCTGAGCCAGGTCTGTATGTGTGTGCAGGCATGTGTGTGTGTGTGCATGGCTGATGCGTTGAATGGACGTGTGTATGTGTACAATTAGGTATTGTAGCAGGGTATAATATGTAACAAAGAGACCTTTGGGTCTGTGTTGTTCAAAGGGGTTATTCTAGGATAGGAGTGTAGGATTTTGGGCCTAATACCTACCTGACAGAATTTAAACTCCTGTCACTTGATATCTTTTACCAGTAGGTGACCGATCTTTGAGGTGTTGACCATTTTATAGGTAGTAATTTGATATTCGGCCATCTGTCCTTCAATGGATTATAGAGTGTTTGGTGGTGAAAAATAGGAGATTGTTAATTATAATTACACAACTAAAGCCAATATAAAATTACATATCAGAAGATTCAGTGAAAATGTGAATGGGTAAGCCCACCACTGCTGTGCTGTTCTTTTAATGCAAGTTTACCCCTCACAACATTGCGGTCCTATCCTTAAAAACGTTCCACTGGAGACTGTCAAGAGATCTTCCTTGTTTGCTTCTGTTTAGGGTATAATCTCAAAACTCACGTCGTTCAAATAGGGCAACGTTCCTAATTTTCCTTGCGCGCCGTTGCATGCCTCTTATATTTGGTGCTAATGAGTAATGTATCAATCTATTAATAGATTATCTTCTTGTCAATCTTGACATTTCCTCTCAAATGCCTTCCCACTTTTCAACCCTTTGAACGAGGTCCACCTGTTGAAATGGTTTTCCTTTTCTGTTCTCCCTGCTGGCGGTGACGGTACCACAATGGCTTTGTGTTTGCAGCAATGAGTCAGCACCAGTTAACAGGTTAAGAATACTTTCCTGATTCTTGACAAAATCAGAAGTGTTTGTTGTGGTTGTGTGTGTGTGTTTGTGTGTGTTGTGTGTGTGACACATGGGTGTGATGCCTGGCCTATTAACACAATACCCCCTCCACCCCACAAAGAGCGAAGAGTAAATTTGCGGAAATTTAGGCTTGTTAACGATAACTTGACCCCGTTAACCTGGTACTTTTGACCTCAAATTGATGAAGCGTCCTATTTGATATGGTGGGTTCCCCATGATGAGTAAATGATCCCCTTATTCCCTGGGGTCCGGTCAAAATATGTTCCTGGAATCTTCTCACAATCATATGTTTCAGAATGGTTAATCTAATCACCTGCTGAAATTCCTTATGAGAAGTACATGGACCCTATTGTTTTTTTTATTCCTGACGAAATCTATTCCGTCATGTGGTTTGGGTTTGTGTGTGGTGTGACGCCCAGCTTGTAAACACGATAATGATTCAGGTTGAGAAGATCAGGCTATACTGGTGGGTGTGTTCCCATGATGATACATGATCCCTATGTTTTGGGATCAGGGTCAGAGAACACCAGAGGTCAAAGTTTTGAAATCCTATGAACACGATAAGTCCAGATGGTTGGTCAGATCAAGTTGAAATTTGGTGTATCGCTGTCTTATGGAGAGTATGTACAAGAACTATTTGCTTTTGGTTTAGGTCCGAGTGAATTTTGGTCCGAAATAGAAAATTGTGAAAAGTTGATATTTTAGCCCATTTTGCTTGTGAACACGACAACTCGACCCCACCTGGATGGATGCAGAAAACTGGGGAGGTGTGTTTTCCATGATGAGTAAATGAACCAATTGTTTTAGGGACAGGTTAGAAGTCATTTGAGATCATCCGAGGTCAAAGTTGTGTAGCTTCCTCATCAAGAATACAGCGAAACCTATTGGTTGGTTGGGAAATTTGTCAGATGTTATGTTGCCAAATGAGCTGGTAGATCTCCAATTTGTTCCATGGGGGTCTTGCGCTAGGTTGTCAGGAAAGGTCCAAGAAGTACAAACCCTTTTGGCTTTCTGTTTTGTGTAATCTCAGGTCCAGTTTGAGGGAAAAATATGATATTTTGTCGAGTAAATACAAGTAGAGAGTAATTTTCTTCTTCCTTAAACTTATCAGGGGGGAAAACCAGAAGTGTGCACTGGGGTAGAAGACTGAGATGTTGAGTTCAAAGAATGTGTCAAATCTATGTCTGCAACATATTCTGAACATTTTTTATTCTTGACGAAGTCAAAGGGGTCTATGCAGTAATGCCAGGTGGCATTGTGTGTATGTGTTGTGTGGGCTTATGTATGTGACGCCCAGCTTGTAAACACCATAAACTGGACGACGCCTGGTGGATGAAGTTCAACTTGGTATGTGTGTCCCAGATTAGTACATGAATCCTATTGTTGGGGGGTCAAGTCAAAGGTAAACAGAGATCAAACTCTGAAAACCTTGTAAAGCTGTATGTCCAGAATGGTTGGTACAATCAAGTGGAAATTAGGTGTGTAGTTTCTTGGGGGGAGTACAGGACACTATCTTTTTGGTTTAGGTCGTGTTGAATTTTGGACAGAAGTGGACAATTTGTGAAAAGTTGTATTTTGGCCAATTTGGTTGGTAAAGCGATATCTCGACCCCACGGGGATGTGCTCCCCATGATTAGTACATGAACCCTATGTTTTGGGGTCAGGTCCAGAAGCACCCAGAGGTTCAAAGTCTGAAAACCTTGTAAACGGATAAGTCAGAATGGTCGTTGATCAAGTTTTTTAAATTTGGGTATAGCTTTCTCATTGGAGTGACGGAACCCTATTGTTTTTGTCAGGCAGTGTGACTTTTGGAAAAAAATGTGAAAAGTTGAATTTGACCTATGGTATGTGTGGTTCCCATGATGGGTAAATTAACCCTTTTTTTGGGTCAGGTCAGAGGTATTTGAGGTCACCATTTGCAGATGTTATGTACCGATAATGAGCTGGTACATCTCCCACTCCTCTTGTGTCTGGCTAATGTTGTCAGAGAGAGAGTCAAGGAAGCACAAGCTTGGGCTTTTGGTTTTGTATCTGGAATATCTTCTGCAAATTCAAGATTTTCATCAGGAATATTTCATGGGAACTTGGGAATTTGCTTCTTTATGTAACCCTGCCAAAGAAAGGTACGAGTTCCACCGCTAGGAAGTGTTATTCCAGATCTTTAAACATGAGGATTAACTGCAATGGTGTGTGGTATTCCACAGAGGCGCATTTGTGCCCACTAATTAAGGGCACAGACCTTACTATATTGTTTCCATGTAGCACTGTTACAAATGTTTATCCTAAACACAGGTACAATAGAAGATGTGGCTATTCCACATCCTGTTTCTGCCTCCCTGGTTACCTCACAACGATGCGGGTAGTGTGGGATTCATCCTAGCAACTGTTCAAATATGTCTGCAAGAATCATACATAGGTGAGCATTGATCATTTCTTATGGTTACTCACTAAGTGCTGGGCAGTGTGATCAGTCTAGAAAACTGGTTTAAAAGATGTCTGCAAGAATCAACATAGGTGAGCATGGATCATTTCTTATGGTACCTCACTAAGTTGCGGGCAGTGGGGATTCATCCTAGCCAACTGTTTAAATATGTCTGCAAGAAGCATAAATAGGTGAGCATTGGATCTTTTTCTTGTACCGTACAAAGAGTGCTGGGCAGTGAGGGATTCATCCTAAGTGTCGCAAACTATGTAAAGATGTCTGCAAGAACGATGTGTCTCTGGGGATGCCACCTCTGCGACAGCCATTTCAACAAGCACAGTCAGAATTCAAAGCACTAGTTGGACAACTTCAAATTTGCGATGAGTGAATTCATTGAAAAATGAAAACAATAGCCCATCACCATTTTGAATGTCATTGTAGAATTTCTGAGAATGCTTACTCTTAAGTTTTGGATTTTTTCATGGGATTTTTTTGTGCAGGCTTGCACCTAGTCCCGAGTCATCAAAGCCTGAGACTGAGTCCTTCAAAATTTGCGTCTCAAGGACCAATCTCAAGCCCAAGACTGGACTCGAGTCCCACACTGGGAGAGGGGGGCTACGTAGTGGGTTGATAGATGGAATGATACTTTCGTGAGGAAGACAGTAGAACCTCTGCGGGATGTTGAGTTATTCAACACAAATGAAAAGTATGTTAACATTCTCTGGGTTGTCCAACCGTAAGGTCATGCCATTAGTGCCACAAATAGAGAATCTCTCTAAATTGTCTATGCAAATAGGATCAAAACTTTGAACGGTAAATAACATCTGCAGCGGAACATCATATTGACATGAAGGTCGGACCGATAGATATAGATCCCGAAAGAATTACCTCTGTAGGTCAATCTGCATTAGGTAGTTCAATGTACAGCTCGAAAAATGATTCAACACAGATTTACATACCATATTCATTATGAGGATGCCCCTTGTAAGTGCCTACCAACTTTTTTGCAATGCAGGTTCATTACCCACTAGTTAAGTGGGGTAGGCTGGGATAGGCAAAAATACAAATGGAGTTAGGCTACGCTAGTATTTTGGGGTTAAATAAAATTAACCACTGAAGAAGTTCATTTGCTCCTTTCATTCCCACAAAAATATATCAAAAATATATTTTTGAACAATAATCTATAAGCACCCTCCTAGAACTCGATAAGGGCCTCGGAAAGACTAAAGTCTTAGTTGAGGGCACTACAAAATGGATGCTTAATTCTTGTCCGAGTATTGAACCCTCTGACAGCAATCTTGAAAAATGATTACGATGAACAAGAACACCAAAACAAATTTCCAGTCCTGCCTTTTTTCAGTAAGGTCAATTAAGCGATTGTTCTCCTGCATACTTTCACATAGAAAAGTCGTGGTAAGTTGTTCTAGTTTGCCAAGATGAGTAATTTCCTTCCATATAGAGTACTTCTTCAAGCTTGAATTGAATTTACCCTTTTGTTCTCCAATTCCAGCATATATTTTACAAGGAACTATTTCATGTGGAAGCCAACAAACAACTCAGGGGCCTTTTACCGTCCTGACCTGTCATTGGGGCCATTCGGTCTTCGTGGCTGATACAAATTATCTAGAGGTGGGTCTACATTGGAAATGATAATGCCACTGTGAGTTATATGGAACACAACCCCCGTACCCAGATGGGGGAGTCTTGTCAGAGGTGGGTCGTACAATTGTTGTACATTGATGCACCCCAACTCTAGGGCACTTGAATGGACTTACAGTTCTAAAAAGACCCCCCCCCCCCCCATTGGCCAATTTTCTATTACTTTCTACATTATCCGAGTGATGTACGCACCTCACAGTCATACGTTTTGGTTGAGGTAAGTGATGTACATATGGGAGGCTTCGCAAGGTTTCAGTTAACCATAGGCCCGATGCTATAATATTTCCAGAGACCCGCACAGGGATTTAGACTGCGTCCCTGGGAGGCACATATTTTAATATCAATGCAATGTGATATGTTAGTCAAGTTGTGAAAAGTATGTAATAAGTACTTCCACTGATGTAAAATTCTCACCGAGAAAGATATGATTTTTGTGTTAACTCACATCAGAAAACAGACTGCTTGATTGGCACGACGTGACGTGCCTTGGTACAGAACGGGGTGATTTTCTAGCAGACACAAGGCGTACACCACAGCGGCTCTATGCGTTACGAGAGCACCAATATGCAGGGACTTATGTACCGTGACTAAACGTCTGCCAGCATTTTTAAACAAAAAATTGCCAAACCTGTAGATCACATGAAAGCAATAAACTGCTAAGATGTATACACATTTGTTGAATAAGAGGTTAGGATGCCTTCTACAACTCTCTCATTAAAGAGTACCATTTTGCATTGAGGGGCTTACTCGATATGATTTTAAATTAAGTTTGAAAAGATTTAAAAAATATGTTCTGAGAATTAGTATTTAGGAAGTAGACAATTGCAAAGGATTTATACAGCGGGGGTGGAGGAAGTGCAGACGAATAATTGAATAGTTTTGCAAAAGGGTGTAGGCAATGCTGCACGGCATTTACATGTACAAGGTGCAGAAAGATGGTTGGAGTACTTAACACAATGTTCACTCAATTGTTTTGATGCTTTGTATGTGACATGTGATGTTTTTTTTTTTTTTTTGGGGGGGTTATTCTGCCAAGTGGTGTTCGGCTCGGGCATGCTGAGTTTGAAACATTTTTGTGTGCGGCTGAAGTGCCTGAGGGGTAAATCATTTTTGCAGGTGGGGGGGGGGGGGGGCACTGTGGGGGGGGCAATGGGGGGGGGGTGGGGGCGGGGGGGGGCCACGGGGGGGCAGGGGGGGGGCCTGTTTTAATCAGAGTGGTTGCAAAAAAGCCATTAGGATTGTGGCACTGCTAACCAAGACAAGAGTAATGCTTGTGATTCAAATTTGTGTAGCAATATGCTAATCCAATGACTCATCTATTTGTTCCCTCGCAAGGGGGAGAGGAATTCTGTTGCAATCGATGTTAGAACTTTACAGTATTAGAGTGTTTAAAATGTTAATGTTTATGATATGACTATCACTGCATGCTTTTTACTGTTCCTTTCCTGAAAATTGGGACCAATTGAATTTTTTTATTTCTGTGGACTCCCAGGACTCTTGAAAGCATGCAACCATTGCCTCATGCGCAGCCAAACTACTAAGAAGCGATGGTTAAAGAGCATAAGATCCAAGGGCCCCAGCGGGTTTACAGCCTCTGGGGCCCTATGCTAATTGGCAAGTAACAAAGTTGCATTATAGAGGGCGCCTTGGCTAATGAATGAATATGCAGAGATGGGAGAATTGAATGTGTGATGGTGGGTGATTTCCTCCAATATTGAGGGTCGCCCAGTGAAGATTAGCTATTCATTACCTATATCACTTGCTTACGAACGTTTTCCACTGCGACTCCCCAAATCATCTGGTGAGTAACACTAAACACACACAGAGTCAGGCCTCTAACCTCCAAACGTAAGACAATCACCCAGCAGTTATCAGGTTTCTTCTCTTTTGTCAACAGAGCCAACTATGTTGTGATAGGGGCTGGGCCTATCGTATCGCCCACATGGGTGTCGGTTGGGGTGTGTTCTCCTGGCAACGGGTGGTGGGATACTATTGTCAGAGAGGGATTCTGGTATCCTTGTGATGGAAACACTGGAAGGAGCAGACAGAAGACGAAGGAAGAGAGAGACACAAGTGATAAAAAGGACAAACAGAGGCAAAAACAACACAAAAGAAAAGTGAAACTGCTGATGATATTTGGAGGGTTCAAAACCTTGTGTGGTAACAAGAAAAGGGATGGGAAGAGACACTGGAAAAAAAAACCATACAAAATCAAAAATCTATTGTATAAGAACATTGGGAAAACAAAAGGTGAACATTCCCAAAATTGCAGGATTCATCAGCATCCTGAAATTTTGGAAAATGTTCAGCTGTCTTCCACTAATATTCGAAAAAAAAACATTTGCCTAAATTTAGCCGTGAAAATCAAGTCAGCAAATTATCTGAAAAATAATAGTGAAAGAATTGTAAAAATAGAAATTGGTCCATAAAAGAGAAAATGTTGTTCGTCACTATTCGAGTGCGTTTGGAAGTTGACCATGTTTTGACTACCCCAAACAGAAGATTTTTGTGGGAAAATCATGATTAATCTGCGGACACGGGAACCCACACACCCAACACACTAAACGATCTCTCGGGGGTGGAACCATCATCAGGACCCCAAGCACTCAAGGGTACCCAACCTGGGTAGCCCTCCATAAAGTAGGCTACAGTGGATAGTTCCTGACTGCCACAATTGGTTAACATAGCAACTGTTGATAGGCAACCAGCAACAGTGAAATGAGGGGTAAGATGGCAAAGTGACTACAGCAATAAACGAAACCGGCCTTCCGGGGCCATGATTGGATGAGAGATGAGAGGTGGAATAAGTGGTGAGGAAGCAGGATCGTGCTTCTATTTTGAAGGGGGTCCTTTTGCATGCGTAATGTCAATTAAACGCACAGGAAAAAGTGCGCAATGTGAGTCCTTGGGGTTTGAACAATACCCATTTGACTGACGTCCCCATGGTATTGGTTGGTGCGTAATGCCTATGACCACATGTGATTCCCTTTTGGATTTGCACAATGACCACCTTGACGACCGTCCCCATGTATTGGGGGGGTATTGCGTCATGCCTAATGACGCCACATGTGATCCCTTTGGATTGACAATGACCACATTTGACTGACCGTTCCCATGGTATTGGGTGCGTCACGATTAATGACAGTGCATTTAATAGTGATTGCTACTAGTTGGAAACAAGGCTATGAATTAGTGTTGTTTGTAATAACATAACCGACTTCATAGCATAGCTGCGACTGGTCTGTCACATGGAAATCCTTGTTGCAGTTTTTTCACTCCAGGTGCATGAAAATTAATGGTGCTTGGGACCAGTAGCATAATGTAATGAATGATATATATGGGACAGACAGTTGGGGGGACGTCATAATAGGTCTAACATAAAACATTTGCCTTGAAAATCCATGCCTTCATGTAGAAGTCCATATTAGCACTTTCAAACTGAGAGATGTCTCCAACCCCCAGGGTTGGGTCTAATGAAAAAAACTGAAAAAAAATACCAACCTATTAATAAAAAAATGGAAACCCAAATATTCTAATTTGTGCAATATTATGTGTGTTGATGGACCTTGTTTGAAGAGATGCTCCGATCTCTCAAACTGTGGAATTGTTTCGCCATTGCATGTATTCATAAATAGTAAATGCACGCCAGTATGCTTGTTTTGAAATTACTATAAAATTATGATCAATCTGAATTTTTGACCGTCGTAATTAGTGTGAGTAATGATAATAATATTGTGCAAAAAATAGACACATCTGTGTCGAAGGACTCAGTTGTAAGTCCAATGACTTTGATAATTAGGGGGGGGGGGGGGGGTGGGGAGGTTGTTTGCACTACTTACCCTGAACAACTACCCCTGGACATGTACACAAATTCAAAAAAAGGGTAAGGTAATCATCGGGACTTGGGTCTGGTACACACAAGGGTTAGGGGGTCTGGGGAAGTTATTGTCAGAGGTTTTGGGATATTGCCATTAACACCAAGGGTGGGGGGGGGGAGGTATACATCATGTAGGTTTTCAGTAACTATTTGCTTAGGTGTCAGTGGCTGCTTTTGAAGTTTTTCTGTCAAAAAGTGTAACAACCATGGAAGTCACTGAAATTTTTATATATTTATAGATAGAAAAAATTAGAATTCATGTCATATTTGCATTCCAAAGAAAGCTCCCTTCATAAACCTGAACAAATTATACTGCGATTTGTAACATATTTTGTGTATGAAAATCTGGACTGTGCAATTCAATTTTAATCGATTTGGGGGGTTTATACAGTTGATAAGCGCTGCTTCCCACCTCGGAAATCATAGTTTTTAATCCTGTTGTGGTCATAACCAAAGAGCATGGACAAACGAGTGGTATAGGACTCTGTATGTGGTTGTTCATATTTATTAACACTGGCCACATTATGGGTACTGCCAAAAAGGCGGTGCCTTATTCTGTATACCGTCCGGATTGCATCTGACAAATGTGCAAAATCGTGGAATGCACTCATAGAATGTTCGGAGTCTCACCTGTGAACAGCGCCTGCTGCGGGTTGCTAATGATCCCGACACCTTGGCCTGAGCCCACCTGCTGAGAATTTCAATCGACGGGGCGCATGCTGCCTGTACAGCAGTTTCGTACCCATTGCTCCAACATTCTTCACATGGGTACAATTTTAGATTCCTTGATTAAGTCAGAGGATGCCATGCAGCCTGACTGTGTGTGTGTGGTGTGTATGACCCTAGCCTGTTAACACTAACAGACCCCACTTGGGTGAAGTTCAGACTTGGTATATGGGATGCCCCATAACTAAGTACTTGATCTCTATTGTTTCGGGTTAGTCACGAGAGTCAATTCCGGAAAACTCGGCAGCCCTTTTATGGGGAGTACATGCTCCTGTTTTTAATGTAGACCATTTTTGGGGAGACGGGGGATGTTGTGAAAAATTACTATTTTGGATAATTTCAGCTTGATAACCACCAAGACCTCACAAAGATGAATTTATATTTTCATGTATGTGTGTTCGCCCATAATGATTACTACATGATCCTTATTGTAAATCTTGGGTAATTATGCGCGAAGTTGCACCATGCTCCGCTTGATCAAGTTCAGGATCATCCAAGGAAGCCAACTGAGTGCCCTTGGCTTTTTTTTTCCTGATCACCAAAGACCTTGGCATGAAACGAACCAAGATGCAAACCCTGAACCTTGAGGTGTAAAGCCAATGCCCCACCAATTGTGCCATTCACTTGGTTCCCCCTCCGTTGTCCCCTTGCTTGACCTGATAGTTTGGACCTTGAAAAATGATGTTAGGTCCCTTGCATGGCCAAAATGAAGTCTGGTAGTAGTGCCCCACATTGGAACTTTAGACATTCATCACAACAGTCATACAATATTCCACATCCATTAATTTTGTTTATAGTCACATGAGACCCTGTCGTACCGTCAGTAAAGCTGCAGGGTCAGGTGATCCTCTGTAGGTAATCCTTGGAATTTTGGCTATTTATGGAAAACAGGTGTGTAATAACTAAAATCACGTTTTTTTTATATCTCTGTCAGTGTCAGTCATGATTCCAATTTGACTTGTCAAATATTCTGCATATCTCTCAGAGCTGCTAGAACTGTTTCCAACTTCCCTTGAGGGACAGTTTTCAAGAAACCTGGGGCAGGTTGCTAAGAAGTGTGATCGTGTAGGGCACTCGACTGTGTTGTCAATTCCAACGATTATGTGCAACTGCACCATGCGTTAAAGTCTTTCTCACGTAAAAATGGCGGTTATCTTCGTTATTTTCGAAGCCTGAGTTAGGCTGAAGGACAACTCCCAGAAATTGCTAATAAATAGTACTGCACATCCATTGACACAAAGGGTTGTCATGTGGGGTATGGGATCCCTTTTGAAAGGTCAGGGTGGAGGTCACCAAGGTTGGCTGAGATCAAAGTCAGGAACCTTTTAAACATGATAACTTCTCAGAAAAAGATTTAGAGAGCTGGTTGTCATGTAGCGTAGATATCTCTTTTGTACTTCTGTTGGGTGAAAGTCACCTTGGGTCGGCACAGATCAAAGTCTGAAAACCTTGTTACCATGACAACTTCTTAGAGAAAAGATTAGAGAACCTAACCTTGCACGTGTAGTTGATCATCTCTATTGTTTCTGAGGTCACGTCCAAGGTCACTTAAGGTCACAGTCCAAAGTTTACAAACTTGGTAAACGCTGGCAACCTGCTAAGCTTTCCAGTGAGAAGAAGTAGAGGGTTCATACTTGTCTTGTAAGTTGGTCATGTGGAATAGATGAAGGATCAACAGGTGAAAGACTAGAACCCCAAAGGTTTCCTAACACATACATAACAATCTTGAAGTCCTCCCTTACACAGAATGAAATATGGTAGGTCTTAATGGCTGTGAGGGTTTTCCTATACACAGTTAATGCAATAGCATATTCTTCAAAGATTAGTTACAAACATTTAGGTGAGGGATCACAACGCAATGTTGCGTTCTTTATGTATTCACATCCCAAATTCAGTGCCCCACACTGTATGTATTCCAAGGTGACATGTATGGGAGTTCACACTACCGCTTGGGGCCTCACTTCCCATCTCCGACTGAGAATTTCCCCACAATCTATGGCAAATTCATGTAAAGTACAGACTTAGTGGAGGTGTGAATGAGGCAATTTGGGATTTTATTCCTACAACCGCTATTGCCTTTAGTGTGTAATCTTCCTATTTAGACACTGTGTCGTGACAGTTTTGACGGCCATCTCGCATTCTCTACATACCGGACCCCAGGTTCGAATTGTAGGCCAATACATGGATTGATTGACCTCGAAAACCTATCAATTCAATGGGCATGAAAGTTTAATGCTCTTTCCATCGTTCAAGAGATAAGTCAGCTTGCATTAATGTCCGCGTCTACTCACATGCTACGAAGGTATTACAATGATTGCTGGACCACTGGAATTCTTCAGTAGTTGTGCCCATTGGAGTCCGCCCCCCCCCCCCATTGCCATAGACAAATTGTAAATTAACAAGAACGCAACTCTGGCGTAATGAAATTCCTTGCCTTTCCCCGACATGTTCGTCTCACAAGGTTGTGGCATCATCATGATGATTCAGCTATATCAAACCCTGCAAGATGCGTGTTGCCAACTCAAACCACAACTTGACGCAAAACGATCACCTGCAACATTTACTAACCGCGCAAAGAGTGCTTGTTGCTTTTGACCAAGATCAAAAAGTCATCTGAGGGCAATTGAAGTAAAATACTGAAAATAAACCTGGTAAGTAGTGTATCTTGAAGAGGGAAGGTAAAGTTACGATTCATAACCAGTGAGGTCCAACGTTTTCCATTCAGTGTGGGAAGTACCACCGACCGTAACACTGAGTCGGCAGACTGCAGGCAAGGTCAAATGATGGAGGATCACTTTATCTAAATTTATCACTCATAAGTGACAGGTGTGTTCAAAGCAGATAGATCGAATGAAACGTGGCCAGTTCTTTGAATCGGACGATCAACATCTCACATGTACAGAAAAAATCTCCTTTTTGGGGTATATGTGAGGGGAAAGAGAAGTGCAGTCAGGCCTATATATTGTCAATTGCAATCCCTCCACTACCCTGGACAAGGTGATTCATTGTAGTACACAGTGCTCCAATAGCACGGTGTCTCACATGTTGGTCATTGTAACATAGTCGTTAATTCACTAAGGTGACGAGGGGTAGTCCATTGCCAGTCAAATCATTCAATTTGACGCGAGTTTGTCCTGTGGTCTTTTAAAGGGTGACTATGGTTATCAATTTTTCATTATTTTTCAGGCACAAAAGTACTGAGGGGTGCATCATTTTTTTGACCCACCTAAGTGCAATGACTCACCTTCAGCCATCGACCAGTGCATAACTGTTTAAAATATGGTATCAATAGCTATTTTACCAGTCCATCAAAATGTCTTATTGCCATTTTTAGGGTCAAACTTTTTCACGAGGCTTTCAAATCACATATCCCTCTACATTGGTTGGGGTGTTGGGCAAGTCTCTCTATATGGACCCCTCAGTGCAGCGCCTCCCATAATAAATATATCTGGTGCATGATACTAATACAAATAGAAATAGAAAGCTATATATATATATATATATATATATATATATATATATATATATATATCTATATATAGATTATATATTATATATATCTCATATATATATATATATATATATATATATAAGCCTAGCTGAGACATTTCTGAATTAGTGGGCTCGTTAATGTCGATCCAGTATGACTTCTGGCCAATGTTTAAAAGGTGGATATCCCGCAACCACTTTCCAAATAGTAATTCATGTGGACTGTCAACAGCGATAGAGACGCACTGGGGAGGAAGAGATATACTTTATAGACTCAAAACCCCTACCCATTTCAGGGTAATGCCCTCATTTGCTCAATAACGAAAGAAATGCCACAAATGGGTGCCCTGCCCCACTTTCAGAAGCTTCCTTGACCCTTGCTTCTTCTTCCTCCCAACTCACAACCCTCTTAATGCTTCTACACACACCACAGTTAATCCCGTCATTAGGGCTTGTCCATGAATCACAGGTAATAATACCCAATAGTCAGGTCCTGCCTGTCAATAATTTACATCCTGCAAGTGTTGCTTTGCATGAATAAGAGAGAAGTGTTAAATCAATTGTAAACAATCAGATAATCAGTAGACTGAGTGCACACAGAGAATATTCGGATTGTTAAACACTCGCAGTCCTCTGAGCATTGCCAGTGCCAGGTACCATTCACATGAATGTCGGACAGGCAGTCAAAAGTTATGGTGTGATTTACTCACAGTCTCAAACACACACAAATTAAGAGCTTAAATCCTTTTTTGGATGGGCCGGACCACTGTTGACAGCCAAACTAAGGGCTTATATACACACAACACAATGCAGGAAGTGGTTGAATAGGATTGTGGCCCAGCATACGTGTTCTAATTGAATTCAGGTGCATTTCTGCTGTTGCATTTCGGCGTTATAATAACTAGTAAATGGGAACATTTGCAGATCTATCACCCGTTTTCAATTAAGTCAAGCAACAAACACGGCATTCCTCCCTCGAGTAAATATTAATATAGGCCTATGGAAAAATGCCAGTTTGTCCCCAGCTCGCACCTCCCATGATAATCCAGGTTTATTATCCCAATTTTGTACCCCTTAGAAAATGCCACTGGAATTAAATGTAAGATAAACACTAACATGAGAGGGGATACGCAAGAAGAGGCGTTCTGCCTGGCACAATTAGAATTTGTCAATGAATGCAGGATGCAGCTTCACATAGGCTACATTTTTCAATTTTCATTAGCTGCTATAAACCTGGGGGGAGGAGGGGGGGGGTGCGGCACGACCAAAATTGCACCACCACCCGTACCATCACCACTACTGATAAGGAGGTACAAGACGGTCACTGGTGCTAGTACCAATACTCAACATAACAGGCATAATAATAAAATGAAAAATTCAAGAAATTTGTACTGTCTTCACTGGGGGGAATATTTGGGGCTAGTCCAATAATCCAAAAATATCAGGAATAAACAATTAAAATGAAATCAAGAATTTGTTACTGCTTCACTGGGGGAACTATTTGTTTGGTTGGGCTATATGCTGTTCATCCTAGGACAATGAAGCGTGGCACGAGCTATAAGGATTGTCCTAGGGTGACCTGGAATGCCTTACCTGATACCAAAAACAATAGGGGTAATCTTAATCATGTGTACAAGCCACACACTTAATGAATCTAATAGATACTGCATTCAGTAGAATATCCTGACTGGACGAGCAGAGTTCAAATGCCAAACTTATCAAAATTTCAGTGTTTTAGACTTTCTTGACCTTCCACATTCATTGTGATAGTTTGTGATAGGAGTAGCGTAGTCTGGTAGTGTCATTCGACCTCTTTTTTGTTTGTCTGAACAAGACGCATCTGGCCAACACAAAAAAACATGCAAAATCACCAGGTCAAAAGAGTCAAATGAGGTCAAAAGTCGAATGAGGTCAAAGTCGGTCACCCCAGATGAACGAAACTATCCATTACGAAAGTCCTCCAAAATGTTACGTTGCGGAGATATATGACGATTTCTATAGTGCCCTTGAATTGACATTGACCCTGACACCAAAACATAATAGGGTTTCATCCTCCCAATAATGTACCCACATACCCAATTTGAATGTGATAGATACACACGTTAGTCAGATATCGTGCTGACAAGGCTTTTTAACTTTGCCCTCTCGTGACCATAAGGAACTTGAACGGGACCCAAAACAATAGGGGTAATCCTCACCGTCTGTGCAACCCACATACCTAATGTGAACTTGATACCAGTTGCGTACGTTAGATATTGTGCTGACAAAGGGGGTGTCACCACACACACACACAACACACACAAAAGAAACACAACACCACTCCGAAAGTGCATGACGCCATAGATTCCTGGTGCCTTACGCAAGGAATCAAAAAGGTATTCTCGAAATCAAGAACTAGAATATACAGTCAATTGTTCTGATAAACGTCGCAGATCCCCCCCCCAACCCCTCCCCCCGAGTTCCCCCCCCCCCCCCCCCCCCCACACTTCAACTTGAACATATATTGAAGTTAGTAATGGCATTGCTTCGAATATGTCTGTCTAACGCGCGCTTGGATTCGGATTAAACTATTACAGAGCGTCCCAATGACCGACATGAGGTCATTACAGCTCAAGATTTACACCGGCGAGAGACGCTGCGAGCTAATGCATCAAAATGTGCGTAAATTACACGCTGGAAAACCCTCTGATATTGTTGTGAAGATTGTCATTCATGGAAATGTGTTCAATCACGCACAAACAGCCTCTCGGGGGTCCCTAAATGGCGGTCCGCGGGCCAAATCGGCAGCCAGATGACGAAATCCAGCATTACCATAAATACCAAGTAGGCAAAAAATATGTGTAAGGTGTTTCAGACACTATTCAATGAATCGAAATCACTATTAGTCCAATTAATATTGTGAACATAGTCGGGGAATAGGAATTTTTACCTATGAGATTATTATATTAATGCTCATCTAGAACAATTTGCGACCCACAAATATCCTTAAACCACCACACATGGGAAGTGGTCACTCACGCCACTACAGATCAATGACCCTGTTCTGTTTGGTCGCGATATCGTCCATCGCTCTCATCGATTGATTTCGATGACAGTGAACTAGAGTTCGGTGAGGCCGGTACAACCAGGATTGTGCAAGCCTGTGGACAAACATGCACTGCCGTACACGCCGTGTATGATAAGACCAAACACCACCATGGTGAACGAAGGAGATTCGCGGCAGTCAAAGAATCGTAGGCGAGAGCTAGAGCATAAATGGCGAAGGTCCAAACTCGAGATTGACCGCCCCAACTGTACTGCGCAAAGGCAATGAGTGAATGAATCATCTCATCAAATCAGGGAAAGCTGACCACTACTCCAAGTCCATTGATGACTGTCGAGCGTGATCAAAAAAAAGCATCTTTGGAATTGTGAGTAATTTGCTGCACAAAAACAAAGCGCCTGTACTTCCGAGCTGTCAGTCAGAGCAGGAATGCGCTGAAAGGTTTTAAACTATTTGTGGACCGAACGACAGGATCTATTCGCATTGGGCTAGGAGACAAGGCGGTTTTGATTCTTTCGGCACAACCAGCGCAATCTTGGTGAGTACCGGATGATATACTTCGCCCCAACAACAGACGAAGAGGTCGAGGAAACGACGCAAAGTGGAGGAAACCACTGATTGAGAGCTCTACAAAGGAATGTGACCTTGATCCGATTGCGACTTGGTCACTTCAAAGACTGTGCAAGCGATTATTCGTACCATTCCTAACAAGATCATCAAAAAATCTGTCGGAGATGGGGTCTTCCCCAATGACAGTGCAATATGCTCGTAAGACCTTGCCTGAAGAAGCCAAATCTTGGCATGGAAAACCATGTAAGAATTTCAGCAAGACCGTCGCTAACCTGCCTTCCTGTGGCAAAGATGATAGAGCGCTCGTGTCCCACCCGTATTTGGTCTGTCATCACAAAACATTATTTACAGGAAATCCATTTCTTCCAATCTGCATACCGCCCCCACCATAGTAACGATGACAGATTTAGTGCGTGTACAGAATGACATTTTGCGGTGAAATGGATCAGTGGTTAACTTACGGCATGATATACTAGACTTAAGTTCACGCTTCCGAGTACAAGTGGATCATAACATCCTTCTGCACAGGCTGGAAACCAAATTGGAATCGGAGGGAAATGCACTGGGGCTTGGTGTAGAGCTACCTTAAAAGAACCGCTCTAAGTGTATTCACTGTCAAGGAATAGGTTCCAAACCGGTCGTTCTGAAATATTCGGTTCCACAAGGTTCAGTGCTCGGTCCCCAGTGGTTCGTGGTTTCTCATCACCTGCCAAAAACTCATCCGGGACCTGGTCTTAGGTAGCACGTTTAAGCAGATGATACACACATATATTCTTCAGCCCTGCAAACCAGCAAGGTTAGAGAGCTGTTTACAACGCTAGAGGTATGTGTGGAGGAGGTCCGTGTGGGATGAAAGCGAATACCTGAGACTAATGACCGCAAAGACGGAATTTCTCTTTTTTGCTCAAAATCAAAGATAGAAAGGATCGCTATTCCTCACTTCGAAATCGGTGACTCTAAGATGACCTCTAGGCTAGCAAGTGCGGAAACCTTGGTGTTGTAATGGTAGTCACATGACCATGAAACCCATATCTCAGCAACACTGTTCAGTCTTCCAGCTTCCTTCCATATCCAGCAAAGGGTGCAGAACCGGAACATTATCTAAGCCGTGCAGGCTATACAGAACAGGGTCCCTGCAATTTGTCACATCCCGACTTGACATGGGTTAAGATCTTTTGTTCAATCTTCCGGGACGAAACAGATTCGTAGACCCAGAGGGCAACGAACACTGCTGCCCGTCTTGTAACACTTACCGCTAGACATCCGTGCACATATCCCAGTCCTCGATGATCTTCATTGGCTCCCAGTTGGTTTTAGGATCCAGTACCAAACTAATAATACTCACCTCCGTGCTCTAAGCCAACGTGATCCACCATAATTATGCAGCTGCTGGAGCCGTACCGTCCCTCTCGACTGTCTGAGATCTGCCGCAAAGAACTTATTGGCTGAGCCGAAGTCGTTGCGGACGTGGGGAACAGATCCTTTCTGTGCCGCACCCGTTTGTGGAACAAAATTCCTGTTGAAGTACAGTAAGCCACATGGACGGGCCTTCAAGTCACGATTGAAGACACACCTAATGAAAACCGTTTTTTCAATTGTGTTAATTGGGCCCTTCTGTACTTTTTTGTTGTTGCTGTAGAATTATGTGTATTTTCGTGTAATTATTCGTTTTCGCGTGCTCCGTGTGCGCCATGAGCGCTTTTCCGCGGATTTGTGCGCATTATCAGTAGTCACTATTATTATTATGATTATTCTTCTTTGACAATTTTGGGCTACATGGAGGTGATATTCATTCTAATTTGTAAAGTTAACTTTCAATTTTATTCATCGAGCATGCCATCTGGAAATCACACCCCCATTTGGCATTAATAATGATAATACCCACAAATTCATACGCTGCGGCTTGGATAGCCTTGAAATCGCGAGTAGCTAATGTGAAATTCATACTATGCTTCAAGTTTTATTGTTTTGAGTCATCATATGAAAATAGCCATCTTTGCATCTGAGAAGACCTAATTTCGAAAAAATTTCGCTACGCTGCGCGGCACATAATGGTTGCCGCTTCGAATTTGATTTGATTTGATTGCTACGGGGTCAGGAAGCCATTTGACTCATCGTGGACCCTAACCGAAATTTTTTTGGTCGTGGATGCGCACCGGCGACAACTAGCCTTCCTTCTCGACTGGTGCTCAGATGATATCGGGGCGAGGAGTGACACCAACCCTGCTCCCGGGACCGCAATTTCACGGCCATACCGACGGACGATCAGTAACTCCAGGGACCTGACCCTTTCTCAGAAACCGGAGGAGCGGAAGATGTGCGACGCGACTGCTCACAGCCGAACCGACCGAGACCCTATGCAATGTGCCCCGAAAACAACCCCCCGGAAAATTCCCAAGCCCACGCTCAACAGCAGGACCAGGAACTGAGACCAGGAAACACCGCCGCAGTCGAACTGAAGTACAGCACTTCTGGAAAAAACGCGGTGCTGATCGGCTGAGAATTCGAAACCGGAGACTGTTTGCAGAAAGGACACTGATACCGCTAGAATATTTCTCCCGCCTGAACATACAGTGACTAAGATAAAATTCTTAAATTTGCAGAGTTTATGTCATTTTATCCACGAAAAATTGCCATCGGGACTCACATACATATGAGATGACGAGGAACATAATTGAAATTTCGCTAAGCTTCGCGGCAACCATAGTGCCGGCTCTGCTTTCAAAGCCAAGAGTGCCGCTCTGCTTTCAAAGGATGAATCGTATAACATACTGTTCGCTAGCTTGATTTTTTTTTTTCTTTCAAATTGCAGTTTATTTTAATTTTTTCAATATTTTAGCATTTATTTCAACATACTTTTCTTGGCCCATCCGAACTACTGGAATCCATCATTGGGAACCTCCGTGAGTGCATAAACTAAAGGGATGCATTATGTCCCAAGGGAGTTAATTGGGCCAGAAGCCTACCACGTGAATATTCTCGAAAATACTTCCCCGATAATAAAGAAGTTGGATTTTTTTGTAATTTTTTTGGGTGTTACTTTCATAAGGCACGGAAAGTGGGAAGTACCTTGTCCTGCTAGCTGACGACATTTGTATGTATGTTGCGTGCGGCCATAGATAGTCATCATCTGCTGATGGGCCGCGAACATTTAATTTTTGCACGACGCCCCTGGTATTCTTTCCTGAAATTCGTCGGAAGAAAGTTTCCTATTGATCCTACCCGCCGTGTTCTGGTGTCTGCCTGTGATTGCAGACAAGAGTCATACAGGCCACACTCGGGCGCGTGCGCATGCGCAGCGCACATGCACAACATGACTGCACATCCGACTGTGTTCAAGGAATAAATATGTCACGAGTTTAGCCTCGGCCTCTGCCAACTTTGATTTTTTTGGGCAGTTGGGGGGGGGGGAACTGTAATCACCAAGAATCCAGTTTTCCCTTCGTTTCTCCATAGAAACATTGGGGTGGCAACACCAGCTGCATACTTTGCAGCCAACATCTCCTCTCCTACTTGAGCGGTATGCTGCCTGTTTCAAATCGTTCCTCAATGTGTTATGGTGTGAATTTTCCATTCCTCTTTGCCGAGGGCGGAAGAAATCCATACACAGTCACGCTGACGCGTCTTGTATGTGCGTATATGACGCTCCTTGTGAGCACAATATCTGGAGAACACAAGCGTCAATCAGGTTCAATTAGGCATTATGTAGATTGCAAATATGAAAAGGAAGAACCCTATTGTTTTGGTGAACCAGATCAAGGTCATTCAGGGTCAGCAGGAGGTGAAAAAAACGAACAGAGCTTGTGAGCACGATTTTAGGGGATTAAGAGCATCAATCGATTTAGTAAAAGCATGCAGGTTGCGTATATAAAGAGGGAAAACCCTGATTGTTTTTCGGTACCAGTGAAGGTCATCCAAGATCGGAGAGATAGGAGATTGCGAACATCAATTAAACTCAAACTCAGCATGTGGTTTGCAAATGTAAAGAGGTGTTGCGGTTTTCTTTTCTTGACCAGCTCAAGGTCAGGAAAGAGTGAAGAGAAGTCAAATTGTGAGAAAGCTTGGGACTTTGAGACTTTGGTTCAAAGTCGACAGAGGTCAAGTTGAGAGTGCAAACAATTATTCAGTTCAATATACCCATCTAGTGAGGGAAACGAAACCCTAGAGGTCAAATCCGGTGAAGGCTTGTTAACACGTTATCTGTAGAATGCCACCTTTCAACAACGTCAAATTCATGATTGCAAAACTGGAGAATTTCCCTACTTTTCAAAGTGTCACTTCAAGGTCATTCAAGGAGTTTGTATGAATCTGACAGAGAGTCACTGTACATATTCTGTGTTCTTGTTTTTTAGGTTGTAAACATTTCATCAACATCAGTGAAGTTTATATCTCATAGCTAGACGACACCACAGCATCACGTGCATGTGTTTCTTTTTACAGAATTGATCACTTAAACAACAAACGATCTATTGGATACCAAGAAGATTATCGTTCTTGCGACCACAGGAACTTGCACACGATAATATTTCATATCCCTCTGTGAGACGGCTATTTGATATCGTCATAATCTTCATTGGCTTGTTGTTGTTGTTGTTGTTGTTGTTTTCAACTTATGTCTGCTCCCACACAATTTCTTCCCAGCTCAGATACGTCTTCGTTGAGGTGTCGCTCTGGGGAAGTGATTCACACGGTCACACATTCGGGAGCCTACTTCTCGCAAATAGGTTTGATACGGTAATGCTATGAAAAGTATCGTTCATACCGTTCTTCACAGCCACCTTTGCCTAAGATGTCTGGTTACGTCACTTTCCTATCACTAGGCCTACAGTATTTTACTATATTTAGTAGTAATTATACCACCTGCTTTGGTAATGCACTTCATTTACTATATTTCCGCTCCCCCAATTGTACCACCTGCCCTGCGTGGTAATGCGTGGGCAAATTTATTGAGCATATACTCTGTATGTATATGTACTGAAAACGAACTCGCTAGAAGTTGGGTAAGGCTTTAACTTGGCAACAATCCAATGATCTTTTCGAAGGAAGCCATAGAAGATAGAGCAGCAAACACTAACTACACCTGAGGTATTCTTAAAGGCTAATGGGTCATGTATATATGACTTTTGGTGTTTGTATTTGTCACATTATGGCAGCCAACCGGCAAACCGAATTCCAGCCGATCTGTATGCGCCGATAGGCAAATCGGCTATTGTAGTATTCTCTTCGTGGGATCGTGGCGTCACGTGGGAGGAGAGGATCCCTGTACTACAACGTCAATGAAAACATGTACATGATGTACTTATGACGCGGTCACACTGTAACAATGATAATGACATTACTGCTCACACCTAACCTAATAGCGCCCACACATGAACGATTAACGATAAAAATTCGACCGATTCCGATTGGTGAGGCGAGAACGGTAAACTTGACGGATAAAATTGCTGACCAATAGGAAGAAATGTTTTCACGCGACGCCACGGCATCCTCAGCTACCGCCCAGCACCGAGCTATTGTTACGTGGGTTTTAATAGCTATCTGTGACCGATCCACCGGTTATCGTGGGTGCGTTATCGTCATTGTTGCGTGGGTGCGTTTGAGTCGGACTGTCTAAGAGACTGGTAGTTCGGCCACGCCCATGCTAGCATGATTTTGTATACAAAAGTATGTCCTCCTTGACAACACATGTGACTGATAACTGATCACCGGGACCCTTGCAAATTATTTATTACTAACAGTCGACAAAAAACCCCCCAGTGTGACGGGTCTTAACAAAACAAATCATGAGGGATTCAAATAAAACTTGTAGAAAATCGTTCGCGAAAGATATTAAAAAGTTATTATTTTTTGCAGGTGCATACTTCTTGTCTCTCGGTTACCAGGCGCACAAATGCAGCATTTAACGTTGTACTCTGGTTAGTCGGCCATCCGCCTCTGGTATAGCTACCCCCTCCCCCCCCCCCTCCTCCTTCCGTGGAGTCATAGATGCCTCAAATTCCTCAAAGTGGTGAAAATGTGAAAAGAAAGAACAACTCGACATGCTGGAAGCTCGGAACCTCCAAAGTGGGTTGTTGGGTCTTGCCATAGCCCTCTTTCACATGTTGATAGTTCGAGAGGAATTTATTAATATACATGACCATGGGTCTTCAAGCGGAATAGACTAGCCAGGGACAAATTCTGCAATAAAGTGTGCTGTCGATCGAAGATTCATGCTCATGGCTAACCGACGGGCGAGGAATCGATGTGACTATTAACATGGAGCTAGTATATTAACTGTAGAGGACATTAGAGCACGTATTGCGTGCCCTGTTCAAATTTCAATCAGAGAACACAAGCTCGAAGTGAGGCGGCACCCTTTTGTGTGTAACCATCGTAAAACACAGTCGGTTTGTTTACTCTATATCCGCGGCATTTCTTCGACCAGAGACCCCCGCAAATACCGTCGTTGCTCCATAGTAAAGATGGTATTATATTGCAAAATATGGCAACATCTTTATTGAGTGTTACCCTGGTTCAGAAAACGCGGGAAGAAATCAGACGACCTATACGGAAGCACAGAACAACATGATTAATTCGGGAAAGCGAATCGATTCGCGTCTGGCAGAAATTACCATATAGGCCGTTAAAATATGGACATCACGGAATGAACTAGAGCTAATAAATGTGAAGGCCCGAATTAAAGGAGAGGTCAAAACGGAAACATATTGCCAAGTTTATGGCCGAATGCGAACCATGTCGCCCGAATCAAATGTCACCATAGCACTACTATAATTGAGGGCGCTGTCACAGGATAGCAAAAGGGTTCCACACTGACTTCGGTTTTGTATAGGTGCTCCAGTACAAGCTGTCCGGGGCTTGCTATCAACACGGAGATGCGTGAGTATAGTATCGAACGCGTGGTTTAGACAGACCTTGACTGTTCCATTATAGAGATAGATCCGACGCGATATCGAGTTACAAAGCGAACTGTGAACAGGTGAATAAAGGGCCATGTCGGGTTATGTGGAGAATTTTTGGAACATTACGAACATGAACAACATGACGGGGGGGTTTGTCATAAGCATAACTCTAAAGGCGGTGATCGGATCAAGTCACCACGGGGGATTTGTATATGTTATACTAATCCTAATTACACGATAAGGGTACATATAAATTCTTCTATCCACACCCCATGCTGAAATCAGTTCCCTCACGTGGCTCGAGGGAGGCTGGGATCCACCGAGGGGGCCAATACAATACCTCGCGTTTATTACCTCCACGGCGGATTCTGACTTAGCCGTTACTAAATCATTCATTCGGCGATGATCCGGGGTGAATGATGGGACATGCAAAACTTATGAAATCTATATTTAGCCACCACGATGCAAACACAATTATGGTATCTTCCTAAATGTATTTCCAAATATTTACCGAACATCACTGAACATTAACTAGAAACGGAATGACTGCGGAAATATATAGAAGGGCTTGACTCGGGCAAAGGGTGTGGGTGGTCTACACCACTGCTAACAGAAAAATTAACGGAAGACCAGTTCACGGCTACAGGTAATCCGAATTATAGCGTATAACAAACCATACGATTCCCCAATTCGGCATTGTTGCAAGTTTTCTTTAAACTGTATAGCGCACATTGATGGTTCTTGTCGGGGAGGAAATCGAGAGTGTGTCGGGCAGCGGAGGAAGAGAAAATCGAGCGAATGCGAGAAAAAGAAAGAAAAGAGAGGAAAATGAAGGTTTTGGTGTATAGGGTAGAGTGAGGTAATACTATGACTAACAATACTGCTGAATTTTCATCGGTCCCCCTGTCGGGAACTCTGCTCTGTCCCCCGTCAGGGAACTCCTGGCGCCACCCCTGGTTCATCGCTATTTGAAGGCCCATCAGAACGCAGGCCGGCAGTACCGAAACTGAATGTGAATGCGTCGAGTTCGCGGGAGTGGGCGCGCGTCTGTAACATCCCGCTGCTTCGATCAGGTCTGACCGTTGGATAGGCCCATACTTACTTGATTTTCAAAATAAGAACGGGATACATGTTGTTTAATATTTGGGTCAAGGGTCATCTGATATCAACAAAATTAAAAGCCAGTCTACCTAATCCCTCCCCATTTACATTTCGTATAGAACTTTCGTACGAGGTATATGTAGACATCATCAGTCTTTTGTTCCGTAAAAATATGTGAAAAAATAGACATCTTCGCAAAACGTTGCTTGACCGTTAATCAAGTCTCGGCTTCTGCTCAATCTGTGGTAGGCTCATATATGTTTTCCCATAATGAGTATAGTAGGAACCTGCCGTGCTACGACCCTTTTTGTAACAGCTGACTAGAATGCAACATTTCGTCCAAAATGTAGGCCAAACAACTTTCTGCCCAAAGGGCACGCATTTTGCAAGTGGGTCTGAAAAAATATGGATGACTTCTAAAATTACAACAAGAGAGACCTAGGGCACATCTGAGGTCGCTTCGATGAGTTCACAACTCTTCAGTTCGACGTACTCGGTTGATCTGTATATGTTGTAGGCCCCTACTCAGTATGCCAAATAAATAGTGCTCAAAATCTGAAAATGTCTTTTTCTCATATTATTTTCGATGACTTAAAAGGTTTTTATGAGGTATATCCGAATACCGAGAACCTAGCCATAATTTCCAATTCCTTACGAACGTCGAAGGAAATCCTGAAAACCTATTTTTTTCCGAAGTTAATAAGGTGCCAATATCGAAATATCCGACGGAAAGCTCACGCTTTTTTCGACCGCACAGTTTCGTCTCTTCACTCGCCTCTTCCCCTTCCTTCTTCCTCCTTCGTTTTATTTCCTGTCCGCAACCACTCGTTGCCGACGGGACGAAAATTTGGCAGCGACGACCAAATGATTGATTCCTTGCTGCCGAAGGCAAAGGAATCTATGCAGTCATGCATGTGTGTGCGTGTGTGTGTGTGTGTGGTATTGTCTTGTGTTAGGCTTTATTGTAAACACGATAAGTGGAAGACGCTAGGTCCGATTGATTTCACACTTGGGTGGTAGATCACCCATGATGAAGTAGATGATCCCTATTGTTTTGTGTTGATCTCATTAATATTCATGAGTGGGCGGGGCCAGAGGAAATTTCCAAAAATGTGAATATCTCCACGACTGTACGCGCTTCAGTGTAATTGGCATGAGATCAGGTTTATATGTAGGGTACATTGATGCAGCTCATTATTATCTGTGGGGGCGGAGCCTAAATTGTAATTTGTGTGTGCTTGTGTTAGGCTTTATTGTAAACACGATAAGTGGAAGACGCGACATCCGATTGATTTCATACTTAGTTGGTAGGTCACCCATGGTCTGTAGATGGTCCCTATTGTTTCCGGTGCCGATCTCATTGAATTCATGAGGGGGCGGAGCTTAGAAAAAATGGCGATAGGAACTTCAAATATCAATATCTCCACAACCGTTGGTTCGATTTGGCTGAAACTTTTAATGTGATTGACAAGAGGTAAGATGTATGTGTTGGGTACACTTCCATGTAGCTCATTAATATTCATAGGGGCGGAGCCTGAATAGAGTTCGGCCTAATTTTGGCTTGTAAACACGATAAGTGGAAGACGCTAGGTCCGATTGATTTCATACTTGGGTGGTAAATTACCCATGATGTTTAGATGATGCCTATTGCCTCTGGTGCTGATCTCATTAATATTCATGAGTGGGCGGGGATTATGGGAAATTGAAGAAAAAATGTAAAGTATCTCACGTCCGTAGTGCGATTTTGTCCAAAATGGCGTCAGTTAATTGGATGAGTCAGGTTTAATTGTTTTTTTTTTTTTTTTTTTTTTTTATAGGGTAAAATTTGATGCCTCTCATTAATATTTATGGGGGCGGGGCCTAAATCGAATTTGTGGTGCTAGTTTTTACTTGTAAGACGCCAGGTCCGATTGATTTCACACTGAGTGGTAGATCACCCATGACCTATAGAAATTCAGGTTGGCATAAAAGGTGGTATGCTAATGATAATGTCAAGGTCACTTGGGAGCGCACAGAGACTAGAATGCACAAGTAGTGTACTCAGCAATAGAGATATAGTATCTTTCATTTGAGTAAGAGCAATTAAAGCAATCTCCCGAAAGTCCCCTGGAGAAAAAGAAAATTAGAATCCTCTCACCCTGAAACATCACTAATATGAACTAATACGTAGGCATTAACACAAATGAGAATTTCCATAGAGTAATATCAGTTGGTTCCTCACTAGGTATATGTGTGTTCACCAAATAGCAAGGAATCACGTAGCCTTTTGGCTCTTGTTGGGGAAGGGACAGTGACCCCCTTCCCTCTCGCCACACCCTTGTCAAGACGATGCAATTCGGCACGCCAGATGGAAAGAGTCACTTTCAAGTTGATAGCGTACGTAGTGCGGTATCGGTTAGATATTATTTCGATTACCATCGCGAATATCTCGGGAACAGAAACTATTGAATTGAACTAACCTGAACGTACTGTGAACACCCAATATATGTTCTCTATTGGGTCTGGAATCAGTCGCCATTCTGAAAACAATCGCAAGGATAGGAACCTACTCTTGCAAACTTTACAAAAAGGGGTCAACGAATGAAATCAATATCCGAAGTAGAAATGTACTCTATTCACGCTAGCACAACCCCCACTTAATCAGCCCCACTGATTCAGTTACGGGAGTTTAAAATATCGATAAGGGGGTACCCCCTCGTAATGACGCTTCGCTGTCGTCCGCACTTATTTTCGATTGTGTGGCACTTTCGGAACGATGTATTTCTGTCGGATACTGGACAAGTCGGGCTACCACAGTACCCATTTGACGAGTACCAGGGTTCGGAAGATATCTTAGAACACCGTAAAATTCGAATATTTTGACCTCGACTCTCGAGAACTCCGAAATGGTGTATTCGAGCTAGCTTGGTGCATTACCATTAAAATCAGCGGGATCAACCTCTCACGGACTACATCAAGACAGTAACCCATCAATGTATTCTGATTCAAATTAGGTGTGGAACTCCCTTATCATTCCCATTGTTTGTTTGTTGTTTTTTCTCAAAAACTGGTCAATCAGTTTAGTTAAGTGAACTTGAAAATGGGTCGGTAAAGATCACTCTGATGTCACAACAACTCGAAAGCCACACTCTCAGTAAGTTGTGTAGAAAATGACACAACGTTGTGTTTGAAAATTACACAAATTGTGCAGATTATGCACAATGATTGTAAAATTTCTTAACAACACCGGGATAGGTGTTCTAGTTACCAATATTTTAAAAAGAGTGTAGGAACCCTGAGCCTGGAGAATTTGTTGACAGTCGGAAAGTCGGCAAGGCTCATCGCATTATCAGTAATCACCGCTGTAAAAAATAGGTTGATGCACATTGTCTCGGAAGAATTTCTGTAGTTGGCTACACTGACCCTAATTCATAGCCCTAATCCCCAACCCTAACAAAGAATATAAATCCTTCCGAAAGAGTGCGCATCAGCTGCAAACATTTCGAACGTCTAATCTGCCGCGTTTCCTAACAAGCATGAAGCGATGACTTTTGTTTGTTGTGACATTGAGGAGGCTATCCTATGTGGACACATTTTTTATTCCTACGACACTATCGTAGGCAGCATCTCGATTCCCACGAAAGAAAAAAATCTTGACGTTCTTGGCGTACACTTATACACAATATACCGGTAATTCGCATTCATTTTTAGCTCGGCCAAACTGCACGAACGCATGGCGGTATGAAAAATACGGCCAAACTGCACCGAACGCATGGCGGACCAGACCGGAAGAAACACATTTTCTGAAACGGTAGATCTCACAGACATCTATTTGGTAGCCGTTCCTTGAATTAACGTTGCGAATAAGTAAGATAAGTAAATAAGTAAGTAGTTAAAACAGATATTCATCATAAAATGATTATATAACAAAATTGACTACAACTCACATTAAAAGATGATGAAAAATGAATGGATTATCTCTGTAGATCAATATTCGCAGTTGATACTGAAACTGACTATTTTTTGAGAAGTATGGATTCCACGCTCGGGCGGGAATACGTAAGATGAGGTCTCACCAGATAATAGAACAACCTGACCCTGATAATGAACAGAATATAAGAAAAAATCGACATTCATTATCTTGCATATAGGCCTACCGGTGTCGAAAGCATTGCTCATCAGAAGACGATTTGGAGATTACATCTGAATATCTTAGTTCAATTGAAACATAATCGTTCATAATTGTTTGAAGCCTGACATGGGCTGCGCTCTGGTAAAATGTGTTGTCTTATACGCGATTATTTTAACTCCGGATTGTACTATCTGACTATGTTACCGAGATCGTTATAGAGTGAGAGCCCAAGAGACCCACTCCTGTGAACGTTTATCAAATAGAAGATCGCGTGACGTCATGCAGGCAAATGCACGAGACGCCAATCATGCCAATAAACCTCCAATCAAAGACTTTCTGTAAGCCCGGGGATATAGTACGAACTACCTACGTTATCGTTGTCCAATAAACAGGTACCAAACAGTAACATATTCCGTGGAGAAATTATTCTATCATATCACGAACGATTTCACTTAGAGCCACGGAGAACTAAAACAAGTGCAAGTCGGAACGTCTTGGTAGCTGCGGACGGCAAGATTCCCGTGGCGAATACACTGCATGTTCTTCGCCATTCCACATTTATTGTTTGTTCACATTTAACTGATCTTCACTGACATCTGTCATAACCTTGGAATGGTTGGAACATGTCTACCACATTGGCCTAATATTTACTATCAGTGCCCAGCAAAAAGTACGCAGCACAACTCATTCCTAAGCCTGTATATTAGCTATATGCACCCAACAAAACTTAGTGTACCCAGCACAACTCATTCCTAGGCATGTGGCAGTGAACAGTGGACACACAATTCGCGACAGCAATGAATATCTGGCCATGTTGTAAATCAAGTTATAGTTGGACCACTCCAGAGGCAATATACAAGGCAACAAGTTACCATTAAAAGCATTTAGGTGAGGGGGAGGGATTGGCTAAAGAAAACTTACTGTGCCCCCAGTGCCCTATTTCATAGCAAAAGAAACTGTGGCGTGATGTGATGACAAACAAATCACCTTCATTCTGTAATAAAACCCACCATATAGACACACATTTCTAGGTCACCAATGGCTTTGAAATTGGACTGAGTGGTGATAACAGAAGAATGACTTCTGGAAGGTCTAGTCTGTTGTTGTGCTCCCCAGAGATAAGGAGTAATGAACAAAAGACACGCAGAGACAGGGACTGATGTAAACAAGCCTCTCTCTTAGCTGGAGCTCAATAGGACACAAGGGGCTGTGGGGGAAGACTTATTGGGTAATTAATTGGATTCAATTAATTTTAATCACACTATGCAAACAAAAATGTAACTCAGCCTATAGCCAGTGGCATGCACCATCCACCCACCAAGTTTCAACCTGATCGCATGTACGGTTCAGAAGGTACGAATGAACGTGACGAACAGAACTAACGAACAAACGAACGAACGAACGAACGAACGAACGAACGAACGAACGAACGGAAGGTGAGACATGATGACTTGTAGGAGCTGCTTACCCGCAGCTGAAAACAGAACAAAGTAACTTGGAAATGAGTAGTTTCGGGAATATTGCCACGGTGATGTCGTCGAAACGAGTTATTTGGAGTAAAACTTCACACCCCACGTTTTGTGAGTGATAATACACCTGTAGGAATATTTTCAAATTATTCGCCTTATTCACCTGTATGAATATTTTTATCACCTTGCATGCAACACAGGTAGACCTCACTGAACTTACTGATGTAATTGCAGTAAAGAGACTGATTGCCTCTCATGAAAATGGGGGGGGGGGGGGAATGCTCCCTCAAATCATGTTACATAATATTTTCCAAACATCTCTGAATATATAACATCTTGATGATAAATTCATGATTTGGCTGGAAATTCGGGTCGATAATTTGAGTTTTTTCGTCTAGTTTCAAGAAATTACCTACACTACATTGGAACCCTATTGGAAGCATTCGGCAATTACAAATATCGAAGAATTGAAGAATTGTCCAATCTCCAAGATTTGGCTGAAATATAATTTCGTCCTGTAAAATACATTTTTAGTAATTGTGTCCAATTGCAAGGAACGCAATTGAACTTTGTTACATGAATCCCAAATCGTTAAGATTATAATCACCAGTCTTAAAGAAGAGTGGAAAAAAAATGCCCAATTTCAACAGAAAGGGGGTTTTGTAACAATGAGTTCGGGCAAGCAAAATATTCGCAAAAAGAAGAAAAGACATCTGGAAGGACACATAAACACATGCCTAAACCCACACGCACGCACGTATATATAAACGGATACTTTTTTTTAGGGTTCCCCCATTGCTGTGCCCCTGAACCCACCTGTACCACACTATACTCTCAAGTCAATTAGTTGATATTCACCCACTCCCGTTGTTACCATAGCAATCACTGCTATGGAGGGACAAGCCAGATGAATAACAAACAGACTGCGATGGATCATCTGGGTCGATGCTGGGCCATCCTGTTCATTGCCAGTTATCATTCTGATTACTCGTAGCCATGAACTGGCTCATTCCTCCACCTCGCTGTTAGCTTGTGCAGACACACACACACACACCCTTTACCCGAGTCAATCCATTTCCATATTTCCGCAATCATTTCCTATTACGGTTAATGTTCGGTGATGTTTGATAAATATTTGAAGAGAACTATCAATGTGCTTGTGACGCGGTGCCTAAAATTAAACGTCGATGTTTTGGGTGTAACCCTTGGGTGATTGAACTGATCTATCAGTCACATAGGATCCGTGGCGGTGGATGTAATCCACTTTCGGCGATTCCAGCTCCCTTCGAGCCACGTGATGGAAGTAGATTCCTCAGCAGGGGTCACAGTCACGATTCAGGCTTCCACAATGTAACTTCAATATTTTTTTTAAAAATACAGTTTTCCCGCGGGGTTTCTCGGTCCGATGACCAGGGGAGTTATTATCCTCACATGTTCATGTTCCGAATGTTCCCAAAGACCCTACATATCGGACAGTGACCCCAGTTCTCAGTACGCCTCGTCACTGGGCAACGTACAACACTCGTTTTGCAATTACCATTTCAAGGCTGATGTCGCGTCTTATCTGCGGAAGTCTACAGGGTATACATATTTAGCTAATGTCACCTTTCTCATATAATTTAACTTCGACTTCGACTTCGTATTTTAAATGAGTAGTTCTGATTTGTCTTCAAGACTTCGGTCAATACGGGGAATCCCCCATCCCTCCCAACCCCCTTCCGCCACTAAAAAACACTGTTGATCTGTTGCAAAGTGAGTGTTCTTAGTAGAAACCTGACGATTTCATTCATTCAGTTATGCAAGTACACAATTACGGAAGCGGGAGCTGGTATAATTATGATTGAGCATGATAAAGTACTGTAAAGAAACGAGAGGGCAGTGGCGTTTTATCCAGACCTAGAGACCGAGGAGGGTACGATGCGTTTGGTTAAGCGCCGTGTCTATATTTGGTACTGGGGGTACTTTTCATTGCAGGTCCTATTCAGGATCGCTAGGCGTCTCATAGGACATTAACCTCTTCTCTCGCTGGCGACGCTATTGGAAAATACATCGTAATTCTAAGACAAAATCATAACACTGCCACGTTTCTCACACATGTGAGCAATGAACCAGAGCTTTTCACTCACACAGATTATTTTCTCCCCAGGGAAAGAAATTTGCATCGTGTGCCAAAGTTTTGTATTGCCACACATGGTCAACTACGGCCTTTACGTATATATACAAATGACCAATGGCATACGGGAATCACACTCGGATCAAGTTCAACAATACGTCAGACGTGCATTGAAGAGTCATTGTTGTCTTGCGTCGCAAGATTCGACGAAAAATGGATGCTGCCGTTTGTATGACGTAACAAAGGCAACCTGTTCCGTGGTTGCATTGACATATCAAAGCCGAATATAGTTTACTGTTTTCTTAGAGAATGCAGGATGGCGGGACTGAAACTAGATTTTTCGTCGTGACGTCATGCAAACGCCGCATGTTGGCGCGGGCTAACGTGTTGGGTCTCTGCGTGAAAATGAATCACAAATATATTGTACCGGCACTTCCCAGTTCTTGCAAGTGTGCATCCAAGCGTTTTCACTTGTGAAAGGTCATATATTTTTCGTTGATTTTTATTGTATTTCGAGAAGCGTTTTTTATTCCTTAATCGAAGGCAAAAGGATTCTATGCAGTCTGCAGAGTGTAATTTATTGGGGGTGTCTGTATATTACGTTCCTTGAGAGTACGGTATTTAGAGAACACAAGCAGTAAATTAGCTCAAATTAGACATGTACATTACAGTTGTAAGAGGAAGAACCCTCTTGTTTTGGGTCATCTGAGTCACCTAAGGTCAGCAGAGTCGAAGTCTGAAAAGCTGTTGAAAAACCAAGAACAATACGATCAGTACTCACCATACGAAAAATACATACCAAATGTTAACTTGATTGACCAAACATTCTGGACTTATCGTGTTCACAAGGCTTTTGGACTTTGACCTCTGTTTTAACCTCAGATACCTTGACCGCTGACACTGCAAGCACGATAGCTGTACAACGAAACGATGTGATAGCTCATCTTGGCAGGATGGGTGCTATGTAGAGTAGATGATCGCGATTGTTTCGGGGTCCGGTCAAGGTCACCAATGGTCACAGACGCCAAAGTCAGAAAGGTTTGAGAGCAAAATAACCGTGCGACGAAATGATGTAGAGAATTCATAATTGGCACGATGGTAAATGATCATTACTGGTTACAAGGTTGACAAGAAGTCAAAGTCTACAAACCCACTTAGCATGAGAACTGTGCAACCAAATGATTTATAGGCTTGGCATGTTAGGTTTGCCGCTGGAGTAGGTTATCCTTATCGTCTTGGGACCAGGTCGAAGGTCACCTATGTTTATATTTTATGCAAATTTACAGAACCCGTTTTGTAAAAGAAAATGAACGCATTAGGCATACTCACGAAGGCTTGCCTTGTTGAGTAGATGATCTCTAATGGTTAGGGGTAGGAACGAAAGACATTGAGCGTTAACAGAGGTGTTGAAGTCTGCTTCCACTTTCATTGTATTTGATTGCTCTTCGGTTTGAACTTCAATTGCCCAAACTGTCAATACTCACGTATTAATTGCGATAGGTCTATTGTGGGAAATTTGCATAATTTTCATACTGACTGTAAATCATCGAATGTCTCTCAAATTCCTGAATTACCCATATGTAACATCAGTCAATGATAATGCTGACCAATTTCTTGATAATCCAATTTATTTGTAGGGGTGGAAGCCGCTTGACCATTAGAATACGGATTCCTGGAGGATCTTTGACTACAAAATTCTGAACACCAGAGAAGAAGTGTTTTATTCTTTGACCATTTCGGCAAAAATTGACCCCTGGATGACCTTCGAGCTCAAATTCCTAAACATTCCGAATACGTATTCGATCGATGAAAGCAGCTATCACGATGATCTAATCTATTCTGGGGGAAGAAGCCGTCCTACTGGCCGTCCTACTAAATCGTAAAATTTGACTTTCAAGATGTCTTGAACTCAAAGGTGGGAACACCTCATATGGACCAATGGTCAATGACAACACCAATATCATGATCATTCAATTCAATTTTTGGGAGGAAGAAGCGTTTCATCATTTGACCTACAAAATGTCCGTTTTGGCAAAATGTTTACCCCAAGATGACCCTTGACCTCAAATGTTGAAACACTCAGGAATACTATTGGACATGTTTAGTACTGACCAACCGTCATTATCATCCAATACGATATGTGGGAAATTGCAGAAGGGAGCATTTTATCTAGTATTTGACCCTCAAAATGGTCATTTTTACCATCAACACCCCCCCCCAGGGACCTTTGACCTCTAGTCCCTGAACACCATGCATTTAGCATTCAGTGGCGTCGGCAAGAAGGAGGCACGGGGGAACGTCTACCGAAACAAAGTGTATCCCCCGGGTCCCCCTCTTTGAGATGTGGAGTTTGAAAAAACTGGTTCCGTCGATATTTTTTCGAAACTAACCTGACTAATGTTGCTTCAAAATATAGCAAATGTAGCACCACATTACATGTGTGACCCTCAATTATTCACACCACTCCCCTCAAACCGCTCTCCCAGGACGGCGATCGCGAGCTTACCCGGAATTCCCCTCATGAAAGAAACTGTGGCCTCCGTTCCTCCTGCCCCCACCCCCCTCTCGGAATACTGAAGTCTAGTGACCCTTGTTCCCGATATTAACGTGCGCCTTTCACGAACACCTGAAATACACTGTATGAGGAGAAACATTTGCCTATTTTTTCACGAAATGTGCTGTAACTGATTCCTAGTTGGCTTCGATCCAACATTCCTGAATACCCGAGATAACCTTTCCTGTTGCTCATTGTGAATAAGTTTCAATATATCTCTCAAACGTTGTAGAGAGTATAAATTTGGACGCGAAAATCTGCTGTGAGTCTTTCTGTCTGTTTTTGTCCCCGTCTGTTCCCAACGACAACAATTAAATTCGCTCAATAGTCCACAAACGACGAATTGTACGGTCTGGCGAACGCTACATCATCAGTTTGTCAACCACTTGTCATCGGTCAGTTTTTAACTGAATGGCTGTTTTTTAGCTTTCGACCGGCTGGTCAGAAATAACTGTTTGTTATCACACCTGTGTTACTGAATTAGTCGTTCACATTCTTGCACAAATATGTCTCCATTGAATTGGTTTCCTTGATGTGTTAGCAAAAATTTCATTCCTATTCCCGCCATGTCGAATACGGTAGGACAATAATTCCATCTGCTTTTTCCCTCTCTGTATTCACGCCTTACATATATAGGAATCAAGATGGGTTCTTCTTGATCAAATTTCCAAATTTTTGAGGCATCCCGCCTTTGTCCCCGCAGTTAGCCGAATAGGTTAAGTGAATATGATCATGCACGCACCTGTGCGTCTACATCAACATACAAAAGTAAATACGGTACATACACAGCCATGAGCTATAATACTTTTAAAACACATTAGGGATCTGTGCTTCATGTGTTTTCCTGCGCCAGTCGGGGAAAACTGCTAGTAGAGGATTACCGTAGGAGGGTACCGTTATGATGGAATTAACAAAACATGATACGTCTCTATAGGGGCACGACCGGTACTTTAGAGCTGACCCCCCGCCGTCTTGGCAATAATAAAAAACAACACAGTTCCATGGTGTCTTGTGTATGTGGTCATTATAAATATCACGAGAAAGCGACCCTAACTTTTATCCATTGCTCCGGCTCGCTCTCACCTCAATGAAGGTCAATATCACAAGGATATGTCGCTTCAACTTGACGTACTATTCTCTGGCCTGGGGGAATTCGATTTTTCACATGAGCCCGCGGAAAAAACGCGTTAGTGGCCTTCAACAAAAAGTACGTCATCAGTTCTACCTCGACACCTCTGATGTCCCACGTGTTCAGCCGATGTGTCTATTTTCAACACCGTGATGGGTGGCAGGTTGGTTTATAGGCTATTACATTATTCTCATTTAGGTTCCTCCGACGACCTTAAGGCCAATTGCATTCGTTTGGAATCAGTTGAAGCATGACCGTTGTGCTGCAAACCCCCGCCGTTATTCTACTGCTCACGGCAATACTCTGTGTGAATAACCTATGAATCAAGATCTGGGGAGTATTTTCAAATCCCAGAGGCCTTTTTGAGTGAATTTTAAGCCTACTCTATGTCTATCTGTGACGAAACCATTACTACGTATTGCTTTGATGTCATGTAGGGACGGCACCACTGGGTATTCGGTAATCTCAGAAAAAGTTTCTTACACAGCGTGCTTTTCATTGATTGCTACAACATCATTGAACTTGTTTAGACCCTACCCCTCTTCCATCTGAGCTCGATTCCACACATTTCCAATCACCCTTGGCAAATGAGGCCCTATCTCTAGGGTGAAAAACTAGTTAACCTGACAAATTCGAAATTCGCCCGCAGTATTTTTATGAGCTGAATAACAAAAATAGACGAATTAAACGCTTCAACAGCACATACACAACCAGGTCATGCAGTGAAGTCGCATCGCACTAATTTTTATATAAATAGTGTGTCCAGCATTCTTCGGCAGTTTCAATAGCCAAATATTCGATATTCATCGGATTACTCCCCTATCATGCATCACTCGATTTCGTGAGGTCCATCGAACTGCTCCGCTAGACTACGGAACTCCACGTCATCCTATAAACAGAGGACACCAAATTACAATAGACCTACTCGTATGAAGCGGAAATATACTTTTTCATAATCTCTGATATTTCCAGCATCCCCACATACTGATGGTCGTCCATTTACTATCATCTTCTCTTAGCATCTGTCATTTTAACCGATTACGCCACATAGGCCTATTCACCCAGCATATGGCATATTACAGTGCAGTGCTTAGTGGAGCCGAGAATCGCATAACGTCAATAATTTCTACATCGTTTCGAGCATTCACTCAGTCACCGGTCGACGCGTCGGTATAATAAGTGACTTCACATTCTAATAAAATATTTATTCAACTAATCAATTCATCATCCATCCATCCACAAATGCAAAATCTTGTGTTACTAGCAACTTATCCTCGGTTTGTGTAAGAAATTACACAACATTGTAATTGTTAAACCACTTTTATCACAAAGCTGTGTAATTTATTAGCAAAACACCGAGGTAGGTGTGGCTAGTTCCACAGTGTCTGCAAATTCTATACACAACTTTTTAAGAGTGTACCACCTGCATAACAGGGGTTACCTCCAGGTCGTCTCATTTCCTCAACAGTCAGAGAAAACTCGCGTCATGGCGGCATGCGAACTGTGGCCTCCAAAGGAAGAGGCAGCGATTTTCGTTTTCAACTAAGTTTGAACACGTACGGCCCTCGTGTTATAGCCGGCGGACAGTATTATATTATTAGGCAAAGGGTATTAGCTCAGGTTGGGTTGAACGACCAGAGATCGTATTCGTCCCTCATTTTACAAGGCAGCGCAACTTAGCCCCCAGGTTGGCAGCGGCCGTGCGACCTAGATATCATTCGGATGAGAAGCTTCTATTGCAACGAAGTTACATTGAAGTCGTTAATGATGTAGGCCCTACATTCCTAATGGACTTTCTTACGATTATGGGGCGTGAAATTACTTTTTCCTATGGACCACCAACGGTGTGGTTAACCAGCCTCTGTTCCGAAACTAAGCCCGTAAGATTGTAAGAAAGAATGGAACGTTAGCAGCCGTCCGTCCGTCGCGTGTATTCGTCTCTTATGTGATAGGCACAGAAGGCACTAGGCAGATCTACGTTCTGAAGTTCGGCAAATCATAGGCTTTAAAGCAAATCACTGTAAAAACTGCCAAAGAGGGCCTATCCGTTGACGTAGTAAGAATTAATTACTACTCTGAAATGTTTAAAAACTTGACCACTTGCCTGTCCTGATTATGGCTCTCGGCAAACCGTGTGGGCGCTTCTCGGAGTCCACGGGATTGTTCCTTTAATGAATTTCTCATCGAGTTTCGTGTTTAAACTATTTGGTCACTTTGGTCGTGAAGAGGGTTAACCCCCCAGAACCCCCGGGCGTACGCCACTGGCCAAAACTCAGATGACTGGATGGTGGCTTGCATGGGTAGCCCATAGAGGGATAACACATGGGTAGAATGGATTAATAAAAGTTTATCCTTCGGCCTTCAGCCAGGATTAAAAGTGAGGGCTACATTTCTCCTCCCACTTGAGTCAATTAAAAAACTACCACATGTCGTAGGTGTCTGTATGTGCATATTTGCATGTAACAGTACGTCACCCCGCCTTCATATGGTTTTTGTCTCTCCTGATTTGTCAAGGGAGACATAGTGGTCACTTTGTTGTGTGGTCTGTCGTCTGTCGTCGTCTGTTTGTCGTCTGTCTGTCTGTCTGTCTGTCCGTATGCGCGGTTGATATTCCTGAACGCTGAAATGGAAAGCAATCATGCTGGAACCTTTTCGTGAGGTGCGCGGTGAAGAGGTGTCGATGTGCAACCATGTTCGTCACCGACAGACCATACCCATTTGCCTAAATTGCATTTTAATGAAAATTGGCCCGGAAGCTTGCTTGTTGCTACAAGAGATCTCTTGGATCTCTATCTGATCTCTATTCTGATTTGCATAATTTCTGCGATATTTTTGAAGTTCGTTGGATTTGACGAAACTCGGTGGAGAAGATCGGTTTAACTATAGTCCCAATAAATTTTACAGTAGGGACGAGTCCCCCCGAAGGTCATTTATGTTAATAAGTCGCCATTTCCTCTGTCTAATTTGCATAAGTATTAAGAGGTTTGAAGTAGTTGGTTGAATCCTCATGAAACCTTGGTGGGTATGGTACATTTTGACCTGATAAATTTAACAACAGTGTCGGTAAAGTGTCACTTAAGCGTCATTTATGATGAATCATTGCAATGAATTACGCAATTAGCGAAGTTGTTGTTTTGTAAAGGCCAATAACCATTGGATGAGTGCAGTTAGGGTCCTCGTAGAGATTGGTCATGCTTAATTGTGGGGTTCAGTGGATCAAACAACATAGAACGACGAGGTCAAAAGTCAAAGGTCAAGTCAAATGACCGTCAATCCATTTTTGGATAGTGATAGAGCTCTGGTGCTACATAGACGAAACCAACTCCCGCTTCGATCTGAACCTTGTCCTCAAGTTACAAAGGCGATAGCATAGGCGTGTGTGTATGTATCTGATTACATAATGCTTTGGGGCTTGATGCATCACAACGAGGCAAGCATTTCTCATAAAACCGCTGCATCAAAGGGTACATTTTAAGGTCAGAAAGCTGCCAAATAATAACATTTCCTGCAAAACAACTTCTAGTGAGTGTATGCGATATGGCTGACATTTTGGGACGTCGTTAAGCATATCATCATGGGAACATTTTTCATAGAAAACGTTATGGTAATCAAAGGTCATTCAGGCGTACTTATGGACAAAAAACTGCTAAATAATAGCATTTTCTCCAACAACCTCCGATATGCGATTATGGCTGATGAAATGTTGAGGCATGGTGCTCATTATCGATGGTAATATTTGCCTGAAAACTGACATTATGTCATTAGAAGGTAGTTAAGGACTGATAATCAGAATGTTCATTAATCTAATAGTTATTCCAACGATTTCTCTCATCCCTGTACTATGACTGAAACTCCAGCCTCCAGCTCCAGCCTGTCTACCTTTCTTTTGGCCCCTCTGACAATTAAAGTTAGGGTTGTTTACATAGCTCTGGCAGCGTTTCTCTTGTAACAGGAAGGTAAAAAGTCCATGCTACCGCTACCTATTCAAGAATGCAGGGTGTCAGGTTACACCTGCAGTAGAGGGCTTATATTGCCACTGGTGACAGTGTAGGGTGTGAGAAGCAGGGAAGTACATGGACTATAGAGATTGATTCGGACCATATGGGTAATCGGGAGGGAGGAAACTATCAACTCAGTAATGGTTATAACCAGAGAGTCCAGGGTAGGTAGAATCGTGCGAAAAGACCAGTTGTGTTATGTGGTTGCTATGTGTTGCGGGATCAGTAAATGATGACATGAATGTTAACTATTTAAGAGGTATTAGATACCATTACGTGTTATACAACAATTATCGATCATTTTGCTTTATTCATTTTCTTCATCAATCACCTTTCATTTCTGTGAATAGAGCACTCCTGTGGTTAATCAATATATCAAAATTATATTTCACATTAGGCTGGAGGACACTGGAGGTCATTCAGTGTGTCAATTTCGCATAGTGTTTTCCAAATTTCAAAGTTGGTTCGAGTTTCCTGGAAGCTCGGTTGGTATGGTCTACCTTAGTTAGGCCCCAAAATGTTAACATTGACTCGAGTTACTGGGGGTTTTGCAGTGTGTATAAATTGCTCCATTCATGCAAATGTTCAAGTTTGTTGAATTCCCATGAAATGTATTAAGTGCGGTCCTGAGATATGTGGAGTGAGCCAATGGGTGAATAGGCAGTTGAATTTTGTGTCTAATTTGCATAATTTAGGCAATCTTAGTCACATGTCTACAAACTTCTACTTCTTTATCTTTAGTAAACATTGTCAATAATCAGTCCTCACGAATGTGAAATTGATCATGATTAAGAGGGTGTTAAATGCTAATATCAAAATCTTAAAGCAACACATTAAATGCCTTGTAACTGTTTGCTTGGTGACTATTAGATGGAACACTGATCGCGCAACCAGGCGAGACAACTGGGGGCGATCGCCTTGTTGTTTTGTTTTTCCGTCATGATGAGGAATAAAAAAGCGTATGCGTAAAAACTGCGACATTTTGATATTCTAGCTTGTAACTCGATACCCTTTTTGATGTTCATATAATGCTTACAACTTGATCAGAATCATGTCTACATTTTAGTTTTCAGGTAAAATGTCATCAGCTGTGCTAGTGAAGAAATCACACAGTCTTTTGGGCCTTCTGGTTTTGAAGAGGTTCGAAGGCCCATATTCATGTAACAGACTTCCTTCAAACTAGCACAGGTGAAAAGAGGACAATCTCAAAACCACACACCGGGGTGGTGCGGGTTGGTGGGGAGGTCCCACTCCAAATTTTTAGGTTCCAGCATGTTGCCTTGTTGAGTTATATTCCAATTTACCTTTCATGAGTCTATGATACACAGGGGAACAGGAACGATGCAAAGGCCGCCCTGGATCGAATGAATGCCAACCCGTAACTGCTGTTTTTGCGCTGTGATAACAGAAAGACAAAAATAGCATTCCCCAGTATGAAATAAGATTAAATTCATCTTGTGAAAGTTTCCCCCATTCGGTGCCCCTAGTTGTAGTCTGATAAAGGATTCTCCAATGGAAACCATGTGACTTTTTAATTACCAGATTAACTGGGATTCCACCGTTCCCCGTGACTCCACGAAGACTTGGAGACAGGGAAAAACTGCAAAAAACCTAGAACGGTAAGCTCCCTGGTCCGTACAGAGTTAACCTGTTCCTCCTAACGTCCTTTGCGGATTGTTGTCTGTTTCGCTAAATCGCCTCCCTATTTACATTGAACCTCTAGTAGAAGGTGTGGTTCCTGGATTGGATTAAGGCAATGTTTCGCTCGGCCTATTTTCAAGAAAGTTAATCGTTCTCATTCTTGTAATTACAAGCCAGTTCGTCTTACCAGTGTGGTTTGTGAAGGGATTGAATTAATTATTAGGGATCATTTGGTGCTTTGGACCCCACACTTTTTCATATACTACACACTCTTAACGATCTCGAAGATTATGTCCAAACTTGATTGAACAAATTTGCGACTAAACACTGAGTTGTATATAAGAAGTGACTTCGAATGATGATGTGGCATCTTTCAAATGATTAGACCGGGAATCTCGCAATGGTCTTCCGATTGGCAAATTTCTTTAACGCCGATAAAGGAAAATTGGTGCATGTCTGCTATAATAATGCCAACGCGTCTTTTAGTTTTAATTGCCGAAATCTATGTGTAAACTCTGGAAAGATATTGGGTGTTTTTTTGTTATTCTACATGAAACCTTCCAAGTAGTATGGCGGGATCGCAAGGAAGGTAATTGGATTCTTGTCTTTTCACAGTTTTCCTTGACAAGCCTTGTTGTCAGCTTTCAGGCAGTTGGTAAGACTACACCCGGAGTATTCCGTGGCAAACGGAATTCCTATTCCGCGAAAGATTAGCTGCTAATTGAAACGTTTGAAGGGTTCAAAGTTGTTGTTCTGAGATTGTTGATTTCTTTCCGAGAACGTCGTGTTACTCCGTTACGCTCGAAAGTTATGGGAGATTATTTTTAGCTCTGCTCTCTGCTTGGGTTGTTGTCGTTAGGGTCCATTCATGATGACTCGTTAATTCTGACCCTTTCCTACTAAACTGACCCTAAACTAAACTGAGGCTAATTTTGTAATAGCTGGTTGTGCCTAATTCGCGCACTATCGGGTTAGCTGGATATTCGTCCGGGGGGTTTGGCTGGCCATATGTAATATTTTTTTCATTTGCATGGGCTGCAAGACGGGCAAAGGCTTAAAGCCGAGACTCCGCTTGAGACAAGGATTTGAAAGAGGCTATGGAAGATGTGAGAACAGCATGTTGTTCTAGACTAGAGAAGTTGAAGATTGTAGAAAGAGGGAGTTGACGACAGATGGCAAAGCATTTCCAAAAGCGAGAGTTCTGACAACGATCGGAAGAATGATAAACAGAGTTGACGGCGTGCAGAATGAAAACTTAATATCATGATAACATGCTGTCTTTGATCGGCCGAGTCTACCCGATATGAGATGAGTGTGGGCATAAAATAGGGCTAACCTCGGAGGAGCAATGCCCCCATATATAGAGATAGAAAAGTGTGCAAGACGGGCCCTAGAAGGAGTCAAAAGAAGTCATCTCCAATAAGTCTGACAGCTTTGGACTGTACTCTCGAGAATTTCAATGGCTGTCTGGACTGGTGCTCCCCCCAAACGTGGGATGAACGTAGTGGGGTATTCTGCAGTTCCCAGCTGGGGACGAATCTGTGCTTCATAGAGCCGCAGCAGATGACAGGCTCAAAGAGTTGTCGAGGAGCGGAAAGGCAGCCAGTTCTGGAGGCCCCTTGGGCAATATCTGCAACATAGGATTTCCAGCTGAGATCGGAGTCAAACGCATGCTAACAAGAACTATAGAATCTGAGAATACCAGGTCAGAACCTTCAAGAAATGTTGTGACAGTTTTGTCACGCTTTCGAGAGTATGAGGAACTTCAATCATCTTGGGATTGAACTTGACCATGATTATCACAACTCCACTGGGTTACATAGATAGTTTTTCGTTAAGAAGGTCAGCAGTTCACCGGCGTTTTGTGAGGCAATTAGAAGGGTGATTGAAACCAGTTGACAGGCTATAGCAAAAGAGAAGACTGGGCAGGATATGGCATAAGAAGGTCATTGATGAAGAGAAAAAACAAGGTTGGAGAGATGACAGATCCTTGGGGCACTTCTGCATTGATGTGATGAACTAACGATGTAAATCCATCGACACAAACAGCAATCGACCGATCAGAGATAAAGTCAGAGATCCAGCGGATGCAGAGAAGGGTGGAGACCAGTGGAGTGGAGACCAATAAATAGAAATACAAGATCATATTACATGTCCCTTAACCATTAATGTTTAATGAACAGTTGCAACAATACCGGCGTGGGTGGTTATTTTGTTTAAACGTAACCATACCAAGCCTAGCTGTAGCCGTGAACTAGCTCATTCGTTAACCTCCTGTTAGCTTATCCAAAAACCACCCATACCCTTCAGGGAGAGGACCTCCATTAGCCTCTTCATTGACTCACATACTAAATTCCGTTGAGGGAGTCGCTGGGGATCCCCGTGCCCTACTGGGAGGCCCAAGCCACTGAATATTTGAAAGCAGAGAAGTGTAGCAACAATGACACTTGCAAATTACCTTACTTCAACCGGTCACTTTTTTGGCTAGAGGAGCTTGGAGTTAGCAGACGACCTTCACTCGACGTGATTCTGTCCGACCATCAATTCTGCTTCAAATCACCTGGAAATATATTGTGAAATGATAGCTGATTCTCACCAAACTCACAACTTTTGTACAAATGTGCTCTTTCACATGCAGGCGAAGTCATACCCATCATATGTTGAATGGTAACATAAACATTGGTGTCAAAGAGTGTTTAGGCACTATTTTCGTCGGAACATCACTACATTTACCCACGCCGTGCCAATTTCCTTAGCTTCCTATTCCCGCATCAGTCCCCTTTCTGTTTATTGTCTAGTGATATTTTCGGTAAATATTGGAAATTTCGTTTTAGAACAATGTAAAAAGAGACGATAGACAATTGTGTATGTAGCGTGAGTGTGTTGGCTAAAGTTCTCTCATTATCTACATCGGGTGATTATCGAACGAATAATATTCAAGTCACGTCGTCGTCAGAATCCGCCGTAGAGGTAATCAACTTTGTTATGTATGAACCTTTCCTCGATTCCAGTCACGTGAGGGAAACTGATTCCCAGGCGTGACGGCGGTGGAGTTTCTATCATGTAACTAGTATTGATTTATAAAACATACAGCTCCCCCCGTGGTGACCCTGTCTCGTCAACCGGGAGCGTTATTGTCCTTGACACGCTCATGTTCGTAATTTTGTCAAAGACCTACATATCAGGCATTAACCTCAATTTCAGTAATCTTCTCGTCATTTGACGAATTGTATTGCGCCGTTACCTAATAGGCTCAAAGGTTGATGTCGCGCGGTCGTACTTTTTACTTCTTCTGAGTCCGACATAAGAGGAAGTTACTCAATTGATATCATCATCCTGATCATAAATCGTTAGATCGTCTCCAAATAACTATACCGATATTTGTCGGCGCCCAAAATTTACTTAGGGAAATGAATATTACACCAATTGTAGCGTTTTAAGGATTTTCCCGAGGCATAACCGCCGTTGGAGGTATACTCTCGGGGTAAATATATTAAGTAACGGGTTTAGATCTTAGAACAATAAACTTCTAAAAGTTAAAAAAAAAGTGGTCTCGCACTACGGTAATGTCTCAAGGAAAACACCTCTTTCATGTATGAGATCGAGAGTCGAGTAAACAATTAGAGACATGGACGAGAACTCAAAGACGTGTAGCGGTTCTTTGCCATATAATATACCTTCACATGAATAAGATGACCTATAGTACTGAGAGTGTTACGTATTACTAACTCTGCACCTAGTGTTATCGACAGTAGAGTTGTAAAAGCAATCTTTGAGCCCCTTATATCTCAAGAACTGCGTTTCGATTGATCTGTAGTAGGTTTCACCCATAAAGCACACAATGCTCTAATTTATCCAAATATTTTCCGAACATCAAACAGAAAGACAGTCGGATCATCTGATTCCGAGTCATAGCCTATCAGCGATACGATCTCTCATCATGAACCTGTATGGTAGTTTTTTGCCCATAGGTAACCCTGAGGACCTTCAATGGCACGACGGTTTATAAGATAACAGTTCCCATTCATGGTGGACACGTTGTTCTGAGATTTTAGCCACGCATAGAATTAACTGTCTCCGAAAGTTGTCACAGAAACAATACCTATTCACCTTTTTTACATTATGGACCTTGATTGACCTTTGAAGATATAACAGTGTTAATGGCACACTTGATACCCCCTCCATGATGTACACAATATCTTGAAATTAGCCCACGGCAGGAACTAACACTCGAGGGGCGCGCTGGCGCAACCCTCATAGAGATGAGTCCTTCGAGGGGCGCGCTGGCGCAACCCTCATAGAGATGAGTCCTTCGAGGGGCGCGCTGGCGCAACTCTCATAGGGATGAGTCTTTTTAGTGCCCCCGTCGAAGAGTCTATGCCTATGTAACACAAAACGACTTGTGTGTAAAAATTTACATCTTGAATAATTTCTTCATCGGATCATTACAATTGTTCCCAAATTGCCTGATATATCTCCCTGGTGTATGTAGGCCTTCCCTTGTTTTAATTTTTACCTAAAATTGCCAGCATGTCGTCCTTGATATTTCATCTATCTGCAGATTGAACTTTGTTGTTGTTACGTGATTGAATAAACCTAGTAGAACTATCCGAAATTTCCTCTTTCGAGTTTTGTCTGATTAAATTATGAGTTTTCAATTTTAGTTCCCTTGTCGTCACAAATTTCTACCTGTGAATTCTGAGAATCACAAGGAATTGAAATTGATACAATTCTGTTATATTGCTGAAGAAAATACGAATTTTGTTTTTGCAATTTTGTTGGTTTTGTTTGCAATGCTGTTACTGATAGTTGTCGCACGAACACGATGTTTTTGGCTGTCTTATGCCTGACTTTGAATAACACACGAATACATGACGTTTTTTAGTCCCTGTTTTGACTAGTATGATGTACAAGCCATCCTAAAAAAATTCAAACCACGCCAGGAACTGTTACGGAAAAGTGTGCAAGGGACAATAACTATTTGGCAGTTTTTTTTTGTTTTGTTTTTCAGAAGTCCCTTGAATGATCTTTGATGGTATGACTATTTATTTTGGAAAAAATTCCCCTCCATGATGTACATATTGCCCTTGAGTTTCTACATTGCCGAGTACTGTCATTGAAAGTTTTCATATTTGAGGACAATATCTGAAGATAAAACTTCGTTCAAGTCAGTAAACTTGGACGTCCACATCGAAATGCACGAATAACATGTACACCGTTCTTATGGGAAATTACATTAATTGGCGACTCGCAGTGTTTCGAATTTTCCTTTCGCCACTAGGGGGAAATAATGTCTGGGCGGGAGGTATTCGCTGATGCGATTTTGATGAATTACAAAACACGCCCCCCCCCCCCACACATACACACCTAGCGGGGGAATTTACCGGAATGGCGAGGATGAGTCTGTCCTTGGCGTAATCAAATGAAACATGCCTTCACTGTTCAACATCTATGTGCATATATTTAGGTACTATACTTCAACCTTAATTTTTGCCATGTTTGAACTTGATCCGTCCACCCCTGTCTAAAGAAAGTCATATTATTATAGTAGTCTCGGCCATTACTTACTCAGCGATGAGGACTTTACAATGGTGAATTTGCGGCGATAAAGATTTGGTACTACATGTTTGTTACTCGAATCCCTCGAATTGAATGGGATGCTTACGAGATCTGGAGACGGTTAAGATTCAATATCAGGATATACAGTGGCTCAGTCTCAAATGCGGTACTTATACCTGTATACCTCGCTTTAAATGAACTATTGTTTTAAAACAGCCTAAACCGGTAACACAAATGTATGTCGAGCTCCATGTCTTAAGAGCCCTTCAACTGACGCAACACTATATCATGCGTGCAAGAGCCCGGAGGTCGGCGAATGCTGTCAAATATATTTTGCACGGGTCGCAAAGTGTAAACGTGTCATCGAATGAACAGCCAAAAACCAACAAACAACTGCATGGAACGTTGAGGGACACAGTGGTATATAATATGCATCAGTTTGTTCCGTGGATTACTCTGTGTTAGATGGATATGATGGATTTCAGTTTCGAGTATTTTCTCACCAAGTTAAAAATTGCTTCACACCGTATACCGGACCGTCGCGCACACTGGCCGAGTGTCAGTTTCTACATACATCCGGCTATAATACACTGTTAGAGAGATGATGGGACGTTTCCGAATAATTAACGTACATAGCTATTTCGGATTCACGTCCCTTCAGACAAACTAGCAACAGCTCGTTCTCCGTGGATCGTTCCTAGAAGTCGAGAACTAGGCCTATACTTCTAGAGGGGCACAATCTGACACACTCTCATGAACCAGATGCCGTATACTATTACTAGTACAACGTATACTAGAGTGGAGTAGGAGCATAGGTCACTATTGTCAGAGAAGTAATCCACTGGTAAGGCTACGTATTCCACTTTGTTGCCTATATATTTACTATTTACCCTATACTGAAACCTCTTTTCATGATCAGTTGGAGGAACACGCAACGGGAATGGCGTACATCACTGACTCAGTAACTGACAAGGTTAGGTGGAAAAAGGTTCTCACCGGATCTTGTTTCATTTACGGAAACCCCTGTTTTCCCGCTCATTTTACCATCAGTCTCCATCAGTCACCCGTAAGTATGATTCATACCTAGCAATAAGACGTATTCTAATCCATTCTTTCATATCGTCGACTTTGGGGGGTTTTGAACAATATGGGAGATGTCTTCAGCTTCAGGAAAGGCTATTCTTATCATTCTTCTGATCAAATTTAATCGTTCTCTATTGGAAATATTAAGTAAAGACTGAACAGAGGAGCCCAGTCATCCATCTGTTTGCTAACGCATCACAGCAGGTCTGTAAAAAAAAAAATGATGCAAAAGGATAGTTATAGGCCCTTATCAACGTTACTTTGCGATGCCGGTGCGGCGCACGTCGTAACACTAACAGGCTGACAGGCGACTATATGTCATCGAAAGTAGCCTACTTTCATCATATCATATCATTTATTTCAGGCCTATATATTACATCAAATTATTCTATATTCCGAAAAAATCTATATGACCAGACAGCGTAGTAGTCGGCTCTTTAACTATGACCTAGGCTGAACCAATCCGAAGAGATCGGCAGGGACATCGCAATTTGATAGGTGTTCTACCAGGATTTGGGCAATCTATTTCACGAGATGTCCATTTTGATGTGAATGGACCGTGGTTGAGACGTGAGAAATTAATGGAGAAGAGAGTCGAGCTGAGCTGTGCTGAGCTGAAGTTTCCAACTATAACAGAATATTCTTCAGGGGGGTGACGCCCAGGACAACAGACTTCACATTATGTCGATATCTAGAGGACTAATGAACTTCTCACGGGTAACGAATACCTATGAATTTATCCAGTTTCAGGAGTTAGCGTATCTTCAGAATTGTTGTCTTTACAGCTCCTCTGTAGTCAACTAGGCCCTGAACCCTCACAAACCTTCCCTGCGGACTGGCGTATATTCCCCCCCCCCCCCCAATGAACTCAGTGTGTGGTCCTGTTCGCAGCTTATAAAGTCAGTCTTCTGTTAACGTGCAGTCAATATACGAACGATAAGTTAGTCGTAACGCTTTTTTATTAGACTATTTATGAAGTGTCATATTCAGTGTGGCTTTATAGCTCTGAGGGGACTACAACTACGTCACTGTACTAAAAGAGCAGTGAGAAGGTATTCTCGTCTGGCTTCCTCTGCTTGTAGGCTAGGCAATTCCGTATTTCAGTGTTAAAAGCAGAACCACGTCACGACATATGGAAATAATAATATTATTGAATTGAAATATTCGTTCCATTATTACAACGGTGACCATATTGTATCATTGCAAATCATGTCTCGAGTAATGATATCCCCACATGGGGATATTATTGTTTTTTTCTTCGCCAGCGCCGCCGCCGCCGCCGGAAATTTTCGTGTTAGCGCGATAACTCTCCAACCCATCATCGGATCGACTTGAAACTTTGCACACATGTTGTCGACCTCACACCAGCTCGGATGAGTTCGAAAGTAGGCGTCGCCGCACACCCACCATGAGGGTGGCCATCTTGGACTTTTTACGGTACTTTTTTATCGCTGATTCACGCGTTTCGGAACATGGCGATCGTTTTGAGACCAACTTTCGTTTTCGCCCCATGGACCCCACCTGGCGGCCATTTTGGATTTTTTGCGAAACTTTTCTATCGCTGATTCGCGCTTTTCGGAACATGGCGATCGTTTTGAGACCAACTTTCGTTTTCGCCCCATGGACCCCACCTGGCGGCCCCGTTTTGGATTTTTTCGCGAAACTTTTCTATCGCCGATTGCGCGTTTCGGAACATGGCGATCGTTTTGGGATCAACTTTCGTTTTGGCCCCAATGGGACCCCACTAGGCGGCCATTTTGATTTTTTACGAAACCTTTTCATCGCAGTTTTGCACATTTTGGAACATCGCGATCGTTCTGAGACCAACTTTCGTTTTCGCCCCATGGACCCCACCTGGCGGCCGTTTGGATTTTTTCGCGAAACTTTTCTATCGCCGATTGCGCGTTTCGGAACATGGCGATCGTTTTGAGACCAACTTTCGTTTTAAAACCCTCATCGGACCCCACCCCTCATGATCTCAGGCATATCGAATGAGGTTGACATTGTCTCTCCCCCTGATTGCTCAAATGTGGGTATATACACGTTGGCGATTTACCCGCCAGGCGATGTCTAGTTTCGTCAAGTAGTTGCAAGCTTTCTCGATGCAGGGATTAACGTGGTATGGGCAATGCAATTCCGCAATTCAGCGCCATGCAGAACCGCGTCACGACATATGGAAATAATAATAATAGTGAATTGACTATTCGTCCAAGCGTTTCGGCGCAGCGTCTATACTGGTATAGGCGTTTTCGAAATTAGATTAAATAGGGTCCCCCCAAAAAAAAAAAAAAAAAAAAAAAATTTGTCCAATCTATCGCGGTCAAATTTATCTCACCTGTCCAATAATCATCTGACCATAGTATTCATTTTCCCGGGAGAATTCCTTTCATTTGGCTGACCAGGGTTTGAAATCACAGACAGGGATTATGCCTATCTAGGACCACCACTGATAGGTAATAACCGATGACAGCCACCACCATTATGTAAGTATATGACCAAAAGCTTATAGCCTACACTACATCAAGAGGCCGGGTATATATAGAGGGTAACCCCCGGGTACGAGATCCTATTAAACTAATCCTATGGAATTTGACAACTGTCCACCCACTTCACTAAACTAGAATGTGCAGGTGGGTACATCCCCGCAGAAACAGCCTCTGTGGACCTCATTTAGAGGAAGCACATTCAAATATGTCCATTGCCCTCGCGTTGTTCAGGTCCAACTGTAGTCCACATTCCCCAAGTTTTGGTTAAGTTGGGAGAATTGCATGATTTAGGCAAATTTGACCTCCTGTGACCTTGAAATGACCTTCATATTGTATAGGACTAACAACGGGCCCACATCCACGGAGTTTTGTTCAAGCCGACGAAGTTAGAGAAATTGCGGAAAAAACACAAATTTGACCCTCTGGGTGGACCTTGAAATCAACATGTTATTCCGGACCAACTTTTGTCCCCACCAACTGAGTTACGTGTGAATGGGACTAACTTTATATTTTCGCTGAAAACATAAGTTTTCGAGTAAAGCCTGCAATGAGGGCAGCCAGACATGCGGTAATAATGCCCAATTTCGAACGCATCGAGAGGTCACTGGGGCGGACATGTGCACCAAGTTTCAGATCAATCGGATAAGCGTTAAAGAGTTATTGCGCTAACGCCTGAAGTTTTCGGCGGCGGCGGAGCCTGGGACGGCGCCGGCTACACACTCAAAAACACAGTATCCCCGGACACTACTCGTGTCGCGGTAATAATATCGTTAATGGTACGAACCCCCCTCAATCCCTCACCGATTCCGTTGCGGTCTTTGTGGTCACCTTGCCGAAGTCAGAAAGAGTTTATGCAATGAAGCTGGTGTGTGTGTGTGTGTGTGTGTGTGTGTGTGTGTGTGTGTGTGTGTGTGTATGTGTACGTACGTGATACTTCTTGTCAGTCGCTTCTTTTCAGCACGAATTCCAACGGACACAAGCAATGCAATGTTTCATCAACATAGGCCGTCATAGTCTACAGGCCGTTCGGTCACAGAGGGTTGCAAGTTGCAACACCATCCTTCTAAATTTCCGAGCTTAGGGGCTCATTCTCGTACAATCCACAAAATACCAGCAATACATTTGCTGAGGGTAAGTACTCTACATGTAGGTGTTTCTATTGCCAACTTGTGTATGAGTGTACTGGTTCTGCAGTGGGAGACCCCCATGCCTCCCACTGCAATAGAAAACTTAATATTCAGTCCGCATAATAAAATAATGCAGATTTGATTGATTTGATTTGTCCTCTTTAGTAAATTTGAAGTAATGCTCTTGGCCTAGTTTAGGATCCTTCCTTTCTACTCATCACTGTCATGTGTATTTCGATCTGTATTTTGATTTTACAAAAGACCTCAATGATTAACTGCCATTTTGCGAATCTCTGATAACGTTTGTTATTAACAGCATTTCTAAAACATTGCTGTTCTGATTTGATCCTTCATTTAGTTCTTATATTTGAAAAAAAAAAACAAAAAACAACAAACAAATATGAGTTTGTATATAATTGGAGTGATAACTGGTTTGTACGTGATAAATCCCCTTTTGCCATGAGCACTCTTTGGCAGTAACCTCACTCTGTTCATTTTTTATGTGTAGTTAACTTATTGTTCGCTGTCACCATGAAAATTGTCCAGCCCCTTCGTCATACGTATATTTAATTGATTCCTTTTAGATGTTGGAAATCAGATATGGAAAATGTTTACATTGTCTTTGCATACATATAATTGAAAAAAGAAAAAGACCAACGTATAAAAAGTTATGCAATATTTATTTACAAGTAACTGGACCAAGGTACATTGGCGGATGCACGATAAATTTTGATTACATATTCCTCGGAAATCACTTCTTGAATACAGGCAAAATATCCTGACAGATCTTGAAGGTTGCTTTGTCTTTCTCATTTCAATACAGACACTTCCATTGTCTGTTGATCTGCCAACCAGAGCTAACCGGTCTGTAAGTAGTGGTTAAGAGACGAATTACATTTTTGTACTTGTGAGTCAAATCCGATGGTGCAGCAATAATGACTTGCGGCCGTAGAAACTGGGCTGCCACTTCCAATGTGTCAGTGGCCAGTAGGTTATAACACAATGTGGTCCCGACAACAATGATGAGACGAAGATAATGCACCACTAGCCATGAGGGACGAATAAGGAAAAACCGATTTGTCAGAACAACGATTCTAAATCTTCTAAATACATTGCACACATTTACAGTACTTTAGCTATTTGATTGAATTTTCGGGTGCCTTCTTAGTTCATCTTTATAAACACATTTTATTACTCAGTATAGTATTATTATATTTCATCATACCTCAATATATCTCATATTAGACAGCCTTTACTTCCAATGCGTAACTGCAAAAAAATATGACATACATGAGATTGCAGGCCATTTAAAAAAAAATTGCGCCATCTTGCATATGGCCTATAGAAAGGCTTCGAGTGTACTAAGATTACTGTTTAATTGACTTCCTCGTGCCTCAAACTATCAATCGACAGGGGCGGCGGAATCATTTAAATATTGTGGGGGGGGGGGACATATGAGGGCAGCACCGTCTAAGCTTGGCCAGCATCGTTTGGCGCGTATCGTACATAGGAATTGTTAGTTTTACACACCCCCAGATTGCAGAACGTCACTCCCGGACCGTAATGGCGTAAGCAACGTCCCTAAAATTGGCAATCAATTTCAAAATTCATTATTCAAGAAACGTTCTTGAAGGAATGATCGATGTCTACTCTTACAATTCGGGCTAGCCGCCACCATAGTGGGTAGCGTAGGGTACAAGGAAAATTTCGTTTCACAGACCCCCAGATTGCAGGAAACGGCAATTCCCGCGCCCGTATGGCAGTGAGCACGTCCCTAAAAGTGGCAAATAATTTCAAATTTATATTTCAAAGAAACGTTCTCTGAAGGAAGGAAAATGATCGATGGTATTTATTACAATGGGGCCAGCACAGTGCGCGCGTAGGGTACAAGGAAAATGGTGAGCCCTTACGAATCTCCCAGATTGCCGGAAACGGTTAATTCCATGTCTTATGCAGAAAGCAACATCTCCAAAATTACACTAATTCGGAATGGTATATCTCAAGAAACGCTCTTGAAAGAAATTGATCAGGCCTATTCATTAAATATAACAAATATTTTTATTTACAATTCGCGCCACATCAGTTGACGCGAGCGTACAAGAAAATAGTCTTGAAGACCACCCCCCCAGATTGCAGGGAGCGCACTTCGTGACTATATGGCAAGAAGCAATCACGGTGAAAATGACAATAAAATTTCCGAAAGCTGATCGATGTTAATCCGTTACATTTTATCGTGGGTCGCCATTTCTACCTCGCATGTTTTAGAGATCGTCCATCGAGGACCCTTTCCAATTGGGTTGGAGGCTGCGGCCGCAGATTGAAAATTTGCATTGGAAACATCCCTGTCAGGGAAATATGTGCATTTTTCGGGCATTTCGACTAAAAGGATTTGAGCCAGTCAGCAGACAATTTGGGTCATTTTTTCGATTTGGTTCCGTTCAAATTGTTCGTCCAAAGTTCTCCGTCTCAGAAGTTTCTCTATCGCTTCGGCCTGTTAGTGCCATACACGTAACTCACGTAACCTCATACTGATGTGACGATCCCTGCGGCCATGTTGTTGTTGTTGCTATGCTTTCATTTTAATAAAAAAAACAGCACGTTCAGGCTGGCAAAAGCCAGTCTGAACAATAAGGATCAGAAGTAGACTAAACTGTGGTCAGTGTTAAGAAATGGCAGTTGATTCCGCGTGGTTGTAGTGGGGGGAGGGGGGGGGGGGGCAAACATGAAGGTCCAAAAAACCCAAATTATCTTGGGGCCTTATCATATGTTGGAGAAATCATATTTGCCGAATTGACAAAGTATTGTATAATGCGGGGCAGATCGTATTATAAATGTAGCGGAAAAAAGACCGAATTTTTTGTCCATTTCGGCCTTCTTACACATAACATTAAGCAATCTATAAGAAATAGATTAGACCTTTTTTGGTATGGCCGTACTGTCTTTCCCCAGTCTTTCACCAGTTTGCAAAATATGGGGGGGGGGGCAGTGATTATATGGTCTCCACCAAAAATCTTGAGGAGGACATGTCCCACAGTGATCGCAGCCCAGTAATAAAAGACACCTTCTTGATTCTTGGTGGCCTGTGAGTAATTTGGAGACCGCGTTGTTTGTGAAACAGTGTGAAAATGGTGGCCATTGGACGCCATCGGATTTCAAAGTTTCCAACACTGGGATTTTGGGGAGTTTTAGTATGTTAATCTAACATTTTTCTGGACGTATGTTAAAAAAAAATCAGTTTGTTACCAGACATGTCCATCTTTAATCTAATGGCTCTAGTGGCCATTATGTCCATGCAACAAGTTCCAAATTCCGGAGTGCCATTGTTTGCACTCACAGTTGAATTTCGAAGGGCGCATCACGAGTAGATTCACCGTGGTTACTTGGCAGTCAGGAAAGTCAACATTTAGAGCAAGAAAAAGTTCACGGAAAGAGCGACGGAATGGAGTGAAGTGAAAAGAAACGTCAGAAACGAAGGGAGAGTGAGGCCTACAGTGACAACACTCGGTGTTCAGGTGATGGTGGTGAAGAGTATCGAGGGGATGAGAGATCGAGTGATGTAAGCGAGGATTACTGAAGTGAGGAGGCAATGAGAGGGAACAATGGTCGGAATAGATGATGAGTGAGGGAGTGAGGGTTTGAGTGAGGAGGGTGATGGGAGTGAGGGTGGACGGGAATGAGGTGATGGGAGTGAGGGTTGACGGGAGGATGAGGGCTGATGGGGACGTGAGTGTTGAGGGGGGAGGGTTTGACGGGAATGAACGGTTGATGGGAGCCGAGGGTGATGGGAGGGAGGAGTTGATGGGAGTGAGGGCTGATGCGGAGTGAGTGCATGTTGATGGAAAGAGGGTGACGGGAATGAAGGTTCGAGGGAGCGAGGGTTGATGGGAGCGAGAGTGACTGGGAAGAGTGGGATGATGGGAGTGAGTGTGGATGGAGGTGAGGTGACGGGAAGAAGGTGATGGGAGCGAGGGTTGATGGGAGGGAGGTTGATGGGATTGATAGGTTGATGGGAGCGAGGAGTTGACGGAATGAAAGTTGATGGGAGCGAGGGATGATGGGAGGGAGGTTGTGATGGGAGTGAGGGTTGATGAGAGCGAGGGTTGATAGGAGGGAGGTTGAGGGGGTGAGGGTTGATGGGAAAGCGAGGGTTGATGGGGAGTGCGTTGATGGGCGTAGGGTTGACGGGAATGAGGTTGATGGGAGCGAGGGTTGATGGGAGAGAGAGTTGAGGAGTGGAGGGGGATGGGAGTGAGTGTTGATGGGGAGTGATGGTTGATGGGGAGTGATGGTTGATGGGGAGTGATGGTTGATGAGGAGGGAGGGTGACGGGCGTGAGGTTGATGGGATCGGGGTGTGGGAGTGGAGGGGTTGATTGGAAGTGAGGGTTGAAGGGAGAGTGAGGGTGATGGGGAGCGCGGGTTGATGGGAGTGGTGTGTTGATGGGAGTGAGGGTTGTGGGAGTGAGGGTTGATGGGAGAGAGGTTTTGATGGGTGTGAGGGTGGATGGGACGAGGGTGATGGGAGGGAGGGTGATGGGAAGTGAAGGTGATGGGAGCGGAGGGTTGACGGGAATGAAGGGTGATGGGAGCGAGGGTTGAGGGAGCGAGGGTGATGGGAGTGACGGTTGATGAGAGAAGAGGGTGATAGGAGGGAGGGTTGATGGGAGTGAGGGTTGATGGGAAGGAGCGAGGGTTGAGGGAGCGAGGGTTGATGACGTGAGGGTTGATGTGTGGATGTGAGAGGTGATCGGAGTGATGAGTTAGCAGTGTGATCGTGATGAGAATGGTAACGGTGGTAATGAAAGGATGATGAGTGTGATGATGATAACAGGGTAGAGTAAAACATGAGCAATAGTGGACTGCGACTGCTGAATAACGTTTCCTAAACGTAGGAGGGTAAACATTAGTGCAAATTAATTTTACTGCTACCGCACTGCTCTTTGAGGCTAAAAAGTCAACAGTGGATGGAATACTCCATAGTTGTCATCTCAGATGTATCAGATTGTTAATGCTTTGGAAGATGTCAGCATTTTAGAAGACAAGCTGGTAAAAAAGGTGAGTTGGGAAGATCATTGTAGATCGTGAGGCAGATATAGTGGTATCCTAGATCAGGCTCGCATCAAATTACACGTGGGGGTTACTTATGTAGACGTGTTGTGTTTGTGATGTGTGTTTTTGTGTGTGTGGTTTGTGTGTGGTGTGTGTGTGTGTGTGTGTTTGTTGTGGGGTGTGTGTGTGTGTGTGTGCGTGGTGGGTTGTGTGTGTGTGTGGGGGTGGACTGTGTAGGTGTAAGTGTGTCTTATTGACTACGTCACATGATGACATAATGTTTCCAATGCCAGTGAGCCTTGTAAACATGTGAAGCTGTTCAATTCAAACAGAAAAAACAAACAGAAGGGTTCATAGTTGGTGTCGTATATCCTAGGAGTACATGAATTTGATCGTTTTGGGGTTTGTCAAAGGTCACAGGAGATAAAAGTTTCAAAAATCATAGTTGATCGGGTGCCTAAGTTATCAGACCTATAGCATCTCATACAATTATCTTGCTACGAAGAGACATTGCCATTCAGACCATATATTTGACCCTGTGGATCTCATTACTAAAAGGAATAAGGACAACCATTGATGCAAGGAATCACCACGCAGCGTTGCATTTGTCAGTCAGTGGGTTTGCGTCCAAAAGGATATCATCGCGAAAACTTGGTGGGGGCAGCCTATTCGAACTGACCCTCAATTCATGGTGAATTTGGAGTCTAGTGGTGGGTCTTTGAGATACTTTCTCGACTTAAGAGCTTGTGTTCCCCTAATCTGTCAAGGTCAAAAAATAGCATCATGATTTTTTTCATGCAGTTCTGCTTTGTGGAAGTACTGCTACTTTCTCGGTTCCCCGGTGTACGCCAGCATGGATGCTGTTTAGTGGTAAGCCAACCTTCAAATTGGCCACAATCACATAGACGCGGTGCGATGACACCAAAATAATATGTTCATATGTGGGAGATTGTGTGTCTTTAGACTATAGGCAACCTTTGCGAATACTTATACTAGCCCACAGGGTCTTGTTCAAAAGGTTAGAAAGGGTCGTGCCAACTAATACGACGTGGTACTACGGTTTTTTTTTTTTTGGATACCCTATTGATCATAACAGAATAACTCCAGGAAAGTGTCAGAGAGTAGAGTAGAAAAAACCAACCTCTAGGAGAAGAGGACCGCGCAGAGACACCTCTCTGGCTGTCCAACCCTTATGATCCTGACGTTCGATTAATTACCGGTACCACTGAACGCATATTACGAAACTGAATCCACAACTGTTCTCGCCAAAATGGCCGCGCGGTGGTGGTCACCGTTTTGGCGAGTGAAAATTTTAAATCAATTCTAAAAACTGTTATAAATCAGGTAATAATCTCGGAGATGAGAACATTTGAATGACGACGAGCTTAATGATAGATAAAACGGACGTTAGGCACAAGGCCGGACAGAGGGTGCCAGTCGATAGTTTTCGGTGACCAACACCCAGGCAGTAGAGTGTGACTCTCAACAGGAGTCCATGACATTTTCTTTGATTCTGCTTGATATATGAATATTTTCATTACGAACGCCGCGGTAGTGAAGGTAGTGAAAGTTATCATAAACAGTCTGCTATATTCAAGCCGATACAGCGAGTATTACTTATGCGACCAACATTTCGATTCTCCATTTATCACGACCTGTTCCATTCCTGTGCCGAATGCAGGAGAATCTTTTAAGTGGGTTTTGTGTAAGTGTATGTATGTGTGTGTGGTGTGTGTGTGTGTGTGTGTGTGTGTAGTGCGGAGGGGAGGGGGTATGTGACCCCTAGTCTTCATGTCTTTTTGGACGCGGACGTAAAATTGCGGTCCCGGGAGCAGGTTAGGAATGGTTACACGCCTGCCTCGATATCACCGAGCAATAGCTCGAGAACAGGAGGCCTGCCGTTAATCAACGGTGCTCATCCTTGATCAATAGGGCCGGCGTTCATGGATGAGCCTCTCTTGCCTCCTGAACCGAGAAATTACCATCAAATCAAATCAAATCAAATTAAATAATACATCCCTTAGCGTCAGTTGATGCGGCGCGGAAGAACTCCTGAGCTATTGGGATCTGTTATTTTTGGAAACGCCATATTCACGATCGGGGGGGCAAAGGAAAGTCATGATTATGGTGGGGACGAGTTGAATGGAAACGCTCTCACCAAACAAAACAACACATGTCGTTTAACATGATTGACGTTCAGTTGCTGTGACGTTACGTGACAAAACATTTATTAGTTTACGGCCCTGTGAATGAAAGGATTAGGAACACTACATCGCTGAGTTCCCCAACAAACAAAGTATACGCATCGCATATGAGGAACTGATCTTGACCATGCATTATTTGGTGTATATGAGATATAATTGGTTATCGATCACAAAACATGCAAGGGACACTGAAGTTAATGCTCGCAGTTTTGTGGAACAATGAGAGGACCTGCCCATTAACAACTATTAAAAACTTTGGCAGCCTGAAAAAAAACAAAACACCTGGACCACCCACCTATGTCAGATATACATAGTACTGACACCTCCTCTGGTGTGAATCAATAAGATAATTAGGGACCTGTCGCTGATTTATGTTTTCTTACGCCACGTGGGAAAAAACTAAGTTCTGAGTGGAGGTTTCTGTAAAGGTGCTAATGGATTGCAGAAAAAAAGATGTTGTCCCCTCGAGAGCATCGACTGGTAATTGAGACTGAGTCAACCTGCCTTGACGTAATCGCGAAAAACCACATGTTCCATGTACCCTTCAGGTACCATCATGTGACCCTGATTCATTAAATGGACGGTATAAATTTTCGGCCGTGATCCCCCCGCCCTCCCCTGAAGGTGGAAATATTATATTCGTATTGTCCAGGGTGATTTATCTTCATGATTGACTGTGTTTCTCGAGTTTGGAAAGTATTGGCTCTCAGCGAAACCGCCAGATACTCTATAGTAAGCTATGGTCCTTCGTATAAAAACAAACACCTTTGCGAGGGTCAGTTTTTGTCATGTTCATGTGTACATACACACTAGTCGAAAGGGAAGATGAATGGAACTAACACATTAACGGGGAGGGGAATCAGTTAGAGTTAAGTTGTATGAGTTATAAGTGTAGGTATTCACCTCATAACATCAATATGCATACATTTACATAATTTAATACAAAAGAGGTCTATATACTGATTAGCATAGTATATGAATCCAGATAGGTATGTGGAGTGGGATACGGACCAGAAATAAGTCGGACTTTTCGAGTTATGGTCCCTACAAGGCATTGGTATTGGTATCTACAGGAAAAGAAGGAAACGGAAGTGAAAAAATGGTAGAGGCAGGAAGAGAGAAGCAAAGGCGAGGAAAAAGAAAGCGAGAGATACCCTGATAAGATTTGAAAAAAAAGCGTTAGAATGGTCAATGCACCATCAGAGGATTCATCTTCGATCTGGCGGATCGTCTGGAGCAAATTATTTTAATTTATCTTACAGTTTTAGAGAATTCACACGGTTCAAGTTTTTTTTTTTCAATCAGGGCTCAATACTCCAAGAAAGAAGTTTACACCAGTTCTCCGTATTGATTGTTATTCCTTACTGTTCCGTGTACGGATGTGTGAAAGTATGTCTGTTTCGTGTATTAAAACTATGGGGAAAACACGAATTCGTGCAATGAAAGTAATCGAAAAACGCCAGGCAAAATCCCATTATGGAATTTGTCAGTATAAAAATAGTCCCAACGTATACATGGTTGAAACGTTAAGTATTTCAAGGTTTCTCTGAACAAATGAAGCCGGTACTGGGAACGGAATATAGATAATTATATATAAATGTTCGTCGCGGTAACTTATGCAGGGCACCAAGAGTTGATACGCCTCGGCAAGCCAGATGTGCAATAATTCGATAAACCGTGTTTTTCGCCGATAAACTGAGCAGAGTTTTCGGCGATAAACCGAGTTTATCGAGCGAAAAAATGAAGTTTATCGACCGATAATAAACTCGGTTTTATTCGGCCGGGAAAAAAACACGTTTTTGTCGAATTATTGCACATCGGCGGCCATAACGTAGGGCATAAGCGAGTTCGGTTCCCTATTTTCGTCAACTGTGAGCAGTAACAAACCGGTGACCATTCTCGCCAACCGGCCCTATTGGTAGCTGAATTTATGTACTGATCGTATTCCTTGCTCCGCACTCCTTGACGTAATTGGTCAGAGTGTGTGAATATACCAGTTGGATCGTCAGACGTATATTTGATGTTTACTGTTACCATGCATACACACCCCTGCCTTCTCGACACTGCCCGGTGTGAATATAACTCGATTCGTTTTTGTAGACTGCTCTGTTAGACTGTAAGATGGATTTCAACTATAGGAGTACAGTGATTCTTTCAGTACTACTTGGGGTCGTGGTGTTCGTTCCACCGCTGTGACCAAGGATGAATTGCACCACGAAGAATGCTAATGAAAGACAGTAACAGCATGGGTACCACACGGCTTGGACTAATATATTATGCTTCCATGTTGGGTGCTATCAGCCGATAGCTACTGGTACACGTTGATGAGACATTGAATGATTATTTACTGCCTATTGACATATTAGTTGTTGTAAATTGAGTCGCCGAAGACTCTTTTGCTTTCACTTTGACTTTCAAACGAACCTTTATCGCAATTATCTCTCAGTTGCAGCTTTACAATCAGTTACAGTATGATGTTATGATAACGATAATGCTGTTATAGAGATTTCATTCGGTACATACACGCGCAATCTCGGCTGCACGGACGTTGCGCAAAAACAGTAAGTTAAACAACTTCCCTGAACAAAATTCTTCAGCCCGCCCTACAAAAAAAACGTACTAGGGCATGAAGTGAAAACGAATATATTGGCGTACATTCGCAAATAGTTTAATTGACAATTTAACCATACACGTATTCGATTACTCTATGGCCGCAAAGTACCAGATGATTTTAGTTTGTGAGCATGCGTACATGTGACCGTAAACTAGTTTATTCTGGTAAAGTGGATAGAGCTATTGATCTGAGCCCCCCCCCCCCCATATTCATTAATAAGTTATATACCTCTTGCACAATTCTAAACGTGTGTACACATGTGTCATCTCGCTTGTTTCGAACTATACTATACTATACTATACTATACTATACTATACTATACTATACTATACTATACTATACTATACTATACTTCTGCTGTAAATTTCTTCACCAGTAGGAGACTCATACTCAACATTCGTTGAATCCATCTATTACTTGGGGCCACTCGGTGGGGGACCCTATTGACTTGAACGATTGTAGGCTCGTCGCACAACTACCACACATTTACAGCCTTCAGACACGAAACCTCATTGGGCGGGAAGAGTATAGGCGACGGATATAGGCGGGAGTGTCATCTGCTGCGCCTGCGCAGTGTCTGTCTGTCAGTGTCAGTTTTGTCATGCTTGAGCTGTAATTCGAATGATATGTAAATGTCGACTGTCGTGGAGAATGTCCTTGAATCTCATGAACAGGTATCTAGTGTTCATTACGATTTTACTATTCATCATGTAAGATACGACGAGGTGGTAGGTATTGCAAATCACATCTTCGGTGTGGGTAACTTAAACTCGATCGTGTTTTACTTACTGAAATATTTTTAAACCAAGACTGCTGCAGCTCGTACGTTTAACAAAACAACGAGGGACGAAAATCAAACACATGGGTGGAGGAAAAACACGTTCTTTCACCGATTATGTTTCGCTGAAGGAATCTCTTTTCAGCATCGGTATGCTCAACCTTTTCGGCCAACAGTTCGCCCTGCGGTATTCACCAACAGTCGTTTTGCGGTGAGGTGAGTACAAATTAAAACTATCTATTAACGAGGCACATCTAGGTGGGAGTCGCTTTTGCGACTTTTGAAAGCTAGCATATGTCGTCGTTCAATGCGTTACTCTTAGTGTTAGTATTCCATTTGATATATTACCGTTGGTTTGAAACAACAATTGAACAAATTAAACAAATCTGTGGTTCCGAGTGCTTGGAGTGTTTCGAGGAAGCAAAACTGATTTTGCAACTTACTGCAATGATGACTATAGTGATTGTTTGTGAAGGGTCCTTATCATTCATTTATTATCATTATACATTTCTCGATGGCTTATACTAGTTAGTATATCCGCCTTATATGAAAGAAAGAACCCGGAGTGCACGGGGAGTAGAAGAGTGGTTTGTCGGTAGAGTGGCCGACTCGCACATGTATACCCAGGTATTCCCGCGGTTTATTTTCAAAGCTTCACTCCCCTGCTGCTATGCCAGGAATCGTAACGTGCCGGTTCCGGGAGCAGCATCATCAACCCCTGCCTCGTTAAACTCTGGGCACTATTTGTGAAGAGACTGCGATTGTACATGGTTCTCAGTAACATCAATTGGACTTGGGGTATGCGAACCATTCCTTACGGGTTTATCAGTTTCGCTTCGTCGCTCGGATGTCGAGACCACATAGCTACAACACAGTGTGTAGAATCCCCAATTGGCTATTCTGGTACTAATTAGAGTAACGCATATTACCACATCGCAAGCACCAGAGTTCCCTCCTTCCCTCACTCACTAAATCCTAATACGGTACGCACTGTATAGATACCAGGCAGTGTACGGATATTTTCAAATATTTCTAACATGGGTTGAATGCCCTGCAGTAGAGTTTAGCCTGGTTGTCCCTCTTTTAAAGCCCTATCACAGTATCCATCACTCCTGGTATTACACAAGACCGTCATTGTACTCCCTGTAGGGTTACCCTGGTAACCTATTTAAGGCGCAGTTTGTCCATCTCCCCAAGTTTGCGTTTTAACGGGCCTATTGGTCCCCGATTTTCCCGGATAGGCCCTATAGAATACCACTGGCGGGGCTATTTAGCTGTCCACAACACATGTGACTTGAACTTTGGGTGACCTTACCGGTTTATATAGGAAAATGGTCAGATGGTCACGTACTTTCTAAATGGGTTTTTAATTTGCCAATATATGTTGGCATATTTAGTGTCGTATCATGGCACCGAAGGGACTTTAGCTAGTTCTGAGAATATCCGTAGTTGCGTCTTCACGATATACCTTGCTATTCAGTGGTAATATAGCCCTATAGACATATGGAATTATCATAATAAATAAATCGAAATCTACGGAACTGTTTTTTAAGCAAATCTGCCCATAACTCCCCTGTCGATCACAGTTTACATTACAGCTGTCCCGCATTTATACGGTTACTGAATATCACAGTCTCGAATGAGCAATGGTTGCAATAATCCATACATGAGGGGATCCCTCCAGCTATTTAGGAAATTTATGGACGGTTTTCTTTTTTTTTGATATTTCGGGATTCGGCCACTCGTCGATATATGCAATACGTAATGACATTTGTAGGCAATAACGGTTTTAGACAACCGACTGGTTGACAATATATTACATTTGATTGACGTTAAATTCCAATGAGAATAATTTTCTACTACTCGAGGCGGACGGTTCAATCCCCTCCACTATAAGATCGGTATACTATACCGTTTGAACGCCCGTGCAGAAAACTAGTTCTTCGTCCTTCGATGGGGGGGGGGGGGGGGGGGGGGGGGGGGGGGGGGGGGGGGGGGGGGGGGGGGTGGGGGGGGGGGGGGGGGGGGGGGGGGGGGTTCAACCTTACCTTACCTATTTTCGAACATGAAGCTCCCTTAACTGCTTGAGGTGACTTGCTGCATAGACCGCACAATAGGATCGGTTAAGGTCCCATTCTTCTATGTCTTATGTTCGTCAAGTCCTACATACTGACATAATGAGGCATTAGCTCGGATTAGTTCTCAGTTCGCATCGTCACATAGTAAATGTGCGCTCTGTGACCCAATATAGTCGATATCCAGTCGATCGTCGAATTGATAGATTTTGGTATTACCGTCTCTGTGAAATGCCCTTTACTGCGTAAAGCACACTTAGTAGGCTCTCACGGTTAATCGTGCTTCATAAACAACGAGTTCATGACCGGCCATAGCTGATCCAGTTGTTTACGGCCGTTTAATATGCAGAAATTGTGTTGCCACGAGTTTTCGCGATTTTACCTGATAAATTAATGCACGGGGAATAAGTCAGAACTACTTTAACGATGAATCAAAATCACATACTTTTTTTTAAGTCGAGGCTGAGTAAACATCAGCCGTTTTCGTGAACTCGAATCCTCGCTATGTCCTCTCGCATGGAAAGATAATTACCGGACCCCAGTGGCGTACACACGGAGGGGGGGGGGGGCGGGCAGAACCCCCATGCCCCAAGTACAAAAACGTTAACACAAAAAGTGATTTTTTTGCGCAGTTCCGTAGAAAAGGTTCTGCAGCTGTTATTTAGCGCATATTGCAGCCAGCAAGTGTCTAGGGCCCATCCCATATATGTACTTAGTTGCAATAGGGAGGGTTGTGAGGCCATTTATGAGGGTGCATTCCCTGGGTTCGACCTCAAAACTCCCCCCAAGACAAAAAAATTCTCTATCGTACGGCGCCTGCCGGACCAAATTAGCATGACGCAACGGTGCAGAAAAATCGGATGAAACAACGACTCTCTCTAAATGAGACCTTGCACCGCCACTTTTGCGTCGTTCATGGCAGACGCTGATGTCGATAACCAGTGTTGGTTCTTAAAATAATGTTTATTTTTTTTACCATATTATAAGCGGAAAAAAACTTGTGGTGATAGTCTATTTCGAAACTTGACCCCAATTATAAATACCAGTGGTCGGCTGTAAGAAGTTTAACCTCCCGAAGGTAATTGGTGGGGTAAACATATTCGAACTTGTGACCTTCCATCGCGGTGAACTAATGTGGTAACAAATCCGTAGTAGGTCTTGGATTACTCTTCGCGGGTTTTTCTTCTGAGCGTTGTCGTAGTTTTTCGCTCATCTGTCAAGGTTTAAAAAATCATGCATACTATTTCTGTCACGCAGTTTTGTTTGGTGAAAGTGACGCGTATCTCGGCTCTCCAGTGTTTTGCTCAGCATTTTTTGTACTCTTTGCAATAGGCCTATACATGCTTTCGACTGAGCACCTTGGGGCCAGTTACGGTTGGTGCCTGCTACGTTATTAGACATATCCATAAGTTACTGCGTTAAAATCAACAGTTTTGTCCGCTATCCATCCACAGTATTACTGTAAGAACAAGTGTTTCTTAACACATGGTGAAGTACAAGAAGGAGTATTTATTTACTGCTGACTGTTTCATTTTCCAAACTAAGGTATGTTGCGTCCCGGCAAACAGATTCACAGATACATTGTGACACCCCCCTGCAGAAACCATTCTAAAAAAATATGTAGAAAAGCGTATTAACCCTCCCAATTTATAAGCCCTTGGCCCTATACGTTAACCTGGTTACCCATATGAAACCCCTACATAGCATACCAGGGAACGAACTAACTCCACAAGCATGACAGTGGGATAGGGGCCTCTGACCGCGCTAACGAACGAAGCCAAAAATGTGTTCCTAACATGCTAAACAAAAACTTTTTTCATTACTATCATAAAAATTACTACCCACTCATGCTGTCCATTCGTCCTCATTGAACTACTAGTACTGTGAATAAACTAATCAAGCCAAACGATTTCTGGTTACACATATGAAAAAAGGATAGGAATTGCATTTAAAAGTTTCCTTAGTTTCCTTGTTTTTAATTCACTATTGTTTATCTGGGAACAACTGAGGGCTTGCATCTTTTTACAGTTTCACCGAAGTGGAAATATGATGGGGCTTTTGCTGGGCGCATAAGCACATAATAGGTCTAATCCTTAAAAAGCCTACTCAACTGCGATAGCTCACGATCTTGATGTAACATTTATAGGCTCCAGGGGAAGAAGAAAAGATACGGGAGATCCGTCCATCCTTCACTGTTGAAGCAGTCTGCCGCACGTCGTGGTCATCGACACAACCACTGCACTACAATAGTTAATGGCCCCATCACTTTGCGCACCTACACTCTAATTTTTTGCAATATTTCCCCCCCCCCTTTTATGACTCAGATGCAATAGTACTACAACCATTAGGAATCACCTGCTCGCACGTCTTCGAAAAGAATACATAAACGGGGTCATAAAGCCCTATCCGGTGAGAATTCCAAAGAACGGTGGAAGACAACAAAATCAGTCTTTCCATTTGGACCCCACCTCTTTGCCGCATTTGGCTGTTCGGCACGGGTCGACCTGTCACTGAGTTGGACGATTATCTCAGAAGTTATACATACAATAGGTACGAGAAGATACCTTAATTTTAATACAAAAGGGCGATTTGACCAATGAAACGATGGAAACGGTCACAAAGACTGAAAACCATTGCCCATTTACGGAGGTAATTAGAGTTCAATGCAGCACTTATTTCATGTCCTCCTTTTCAGCCTCGAAGCTACCTACTGGTATCGATTGTATTGACTCATATGAAAACTACAATTGAAAAAAAAAAAATCTGTTGAAACGATAGTATTAGTAAACTTCGTGACTACGTGGGATAGATCCTTGTGGAAAATGAATACATTGTTACGGCCGGCCGTTTTTTTATGGGTGGTTCTGTAGTTCCCTGTGTCACGGTGCTAAATTGCGGTAGTGTGGACCAGGTTTTACCACCCCTCCAAGCTTTGGGAGAAGTGGTTTAGGAATGAAATACTCATGGGTCTGTTAGACTGGGGTACGTAGTCGATTTCATGTTCTGTAGAGGCTGCCCATAGCATACCAATCTTCCCCTAGTCTTAATTCAATCGCATTTCAAGGTGCTTCCACACAAACGCGTTTCGAGCGAAGGGCGTAGCAAGTGTCCAACGTTCGGCGATTGGACGCTCGCTGATGCTTTTCCACCCGCGAGCGGAAACTAGGTGAGCGAATGGATAGTTTCAATTTCACTTTTTGATTCCTTGACGAAGTCAGAGGAATCTATGTAGTCAAGCCGGCAGGTGGTGTGAAGTATGTTATTGTGGTATGCTAACGGCATGGATTCGTAAAACACAATACACTCGACACCTGGATGGTTGAAAGCTCATACTTGGTATGTGCGTTCCCCATGATGAGTACACGAAACCCTATTGTTGTGGGTCCAGGTCAAAGGTAGAGGTATTGAGGTCACCAGAGGTCAAAGTATGAATACTTTGAAATGCAGGTGTAACTTTCTTATCACAGCGTTAAAAGAACCAATTGGTTGATGGAGAAAAAGGGAAATGTCAGAACGTTAGGTTGCCCATTGATAAGCTGAAACAATCTCCCATTTTGTCCTGTGTCTGGCTATGGTGTCAGAAAAAAACAAGGATCACTAAGCATGTTGGCGTTCGGTTCCGTTCGGATCTTACATCCCCACACCACTTCCAGTGGGAGGCTTCACGTCGGGGGAGACGAATTATTTTCTTTATGAGCCGGTTTTTACAGATGCCAGTTCATTCCGTCGGGGAGCGTGGCCTTCCATCACGGCGTATAGGGGAAAAGAGTTTTAAAGAAATAATATATTACACAAACTACAGCATGCTTGGGTGTTGGTTTGTAGGGTATAGGGTGAGGTTCGCGTCGGGGCATGGGGCTGCCGGCACTTTCCTTGTTCCATATGCCACCCCTCTAGCCATCACCGCCCGCCTCAAGTGTCATTTCCCAAAACACCATCGAAATGGATGTAAGTGTTGTTCGTTCGCCCGGCGATTCGAGCACAATAGCTAAAATAGGTCGAAATAATTACACCCTGACGCTTTGCTTAGCTCATAGCGGTGTTAACCTTCGAGCGGATTACATTGTTTTCACATTATAGATTACAAGACGCTCGGATTGCTTGCTTTGCTGGCGGTGTGAAACAACCTTCACACTTTACGGTTGTATCTGCCTTATCTCCGTTTGCACATTCAGCACCTTCCCCGTTGACTAAGCCCCTTCGCCGTCGACGCTCAACAGAGCATGATCAGAATTCATAGGATGTAGCCCTGCGTTCAGGTCATCCGATAACCTGATGGTGCCGGCTAGGTTTTAAGTGAGGAATCACGATCGACAGGATATTTTGAGTTGTTAAATAGCGTGGCTTACAGTCACTATTCCACTACATTCCTGTATCCCACGGTCCAGATCGTAGGGTGGGGGGGGGGGGGGGGGGTTGGGTGGTCGTACCCCGCTCCGACAAAATGCCACCGCAAATAGTAACCACTACGCTTACCTATTTGGAGTTCAGTTCATGCATTCCTAATCGGATTCCTCGCATCGAAAATATAAAGGGTTGTGAAAAATACTCTGCCAGTTGTCAGAGGAACTAATTTATATGATTTCGTTCTCCAAACGTCCAGTCGCCAAAGCGTTTCAGCGTTTAATGTTTTATATATTACACCGATACGTTTTTATGGACTCTCTGTTGAAGATTCAGCAGAGAAAGAATATTGTTCCTACCTACTCGAAGGTGGTGACTTCCAGTTAACCGCCGTCATCATGCAATTGAAGGAATTGCCACCATGGCGATAGTGGTAAAAGACCGCACAGCATAGATTATATAGGAACATTTGTTGAAGAGATTAATAGGATTAGGAGCTTAGGAGTAATACAGGTTTTGGGAATATACGTGGCCTTACTGTCTGTGGCACCCTTGCAGAGTCACTTATTAATGTATTCGAGGTATACTGGCCTTCGGTGCCACGGCGCTGTTAGCACGAGGTAAATTCACCGTTATGTGACTATCAGAATCAATTGTTTCTTTGATCTCTGCCACTGGAGAGAGAGAGGGCGCAGTTTACAATAATCTCCAGTTGGTAGAATAAACCGAGGCCCGCGAACGCCTGTTTCATTGTTTGCGAGAACATGTTTTGTTTGCAGGGAACCACATATTGTTCTTAGTTCATTGTAATAAACCGGGGGGGTTTAACGCCAAGTGAATACAAAATACAAATTGCCGCACCTTACTGACTAGGTGGAGGGAACGCCTTTCATGGGATTTTGTATTTTCCCGGAGACCATTTTCAGCATCATATCCAGTGACTGATAGCAAACAGTCTGCCAATCTCGGTGAGTTGTATCGGTCCGTTTTATCGGTGCCTTTTTGTCCTCTGTTAGAAGTTAGAACTCTACTAGTTTCCAAATATGGGCATGGAAATAGCCACATAGGGAGGCAATTGGTGTATGCCAATTTATGAAAACTAACAGGAAACTAACAATCGACTAACACGCATAATTATCATCCTATTTCTAAAACTAGCCAAACTAAAACATTATGGCAATAGGACCATTCTAATATATTTTAGCTCAATTCATTTTCATTTAGGGTTTCTGTGTAACTTCCTCCCTTCCTGCGTATACGCATCCCGAAAATATAGTTCTCCTGTCTACGATGTTTAGCTCAATGACCCTACCACCTCAGCCATGTGGTAGGGTCTATGAGCGGCTTTCACATTGTCTCTCCTCCCCCCCCCCCCCCCCCCGTAATGTCAGATTCCTGAAATTTCTCAAGAGTAAAATGGAATTTCTCAACAAAGCAACATTGCTAGAACCTCCATGTTGGGGGTGGGGTCTTGATAAGTCCACTTTTTTCATCTGTGCTCGTTTGAAGCAAATCTGTTACATGACCATTGGCCTTCAACGACAACCGCTTCGTCTTCGACCACTACCCCAGTACCCCTTGCCCTTAAAACTCTACGAGACGCACCTGTTCAGTGCGTCTCGTATAGAGGAGACGAAAGTTTGAATGGTCTAGGCTACTGCAGTACCCACACGCATCAGAGGGCCTTTATGACAAATACACTCACAAACATGACGAAATGCAGTGGACTGTCCATACGCTCATACCGCGAGAAACATCTTGATGATGTATGTTTTTGCCCTCATTACATATGGCTCCAACAGTAAAGGGGGCGAGATGACAGGCTTTTCTAACATCACACAGACAAAAACCTCGAGCATTTAATACAGGATGCAAGCCCGTCATTTCCTGAGCTAAAGTTTGCACCTGCGCTCACTGCAGAGACGTAGCGAGCGGGTGTGTGGGGGCGGGGGTCGGGGGTTACGAGATGGGGTGTGGGGGTGTCACACCCCCAATAATTTATGCTGTCGGCATTTTTGTCTGTCGCAAATAGAGAGTCCCGGGAGGAAAGGTGAAGAGAGCGGATGAGGAAGAAAGGAGGAAGGCTGAATAGAGAAAAAGAGAATCGGAGGCTTCTTTATCGGTTATTCCGATTCCCCAGTTATCCATTTGGTAAACTCATTCACCAATCCAATCACCCGATGCCTGCTAGTTGAGAACCTGATCAAATAATTGATCACTAATCACGACTACTGGTATAGCTAGGCCTCAGCTAGATGAATGTCAGAATCGCCAGATGGAATTGGAGGCCTCCGTGTAGACCGCAGCCCACGAGTCAGAGAGTGCCGCGCGGCCCAGGCTAATGCCAGTCGATATTTGTCAATTATTAAATCAAATTTGTACATGTTTCAATCCAATTGCTGCAATGGACTCACTTATACTACAAGCTTGAACCCAATTTTCTCGTTACTTATTTGTCACTTGGCTATCTTTCGATATATGAATATTTATCCATACACATTTAGGCTAACTCCATTATTTAACTCAACTCTGCTTTTTCAGCAATTTTGAAATTGCAAAAAAACCTGCATGCAACTGATTACTTACTGTATGTACAATCAATGAGAAGTATTCGAATTTCGAAGAACTGTGAAGAGATAGTGGTGCTTTTGAGAAGTATTTTACCTGTTTCCCGTTTACAAAATAGAGCTCTAACCTATGGGTATAATGGCGCTTTATAGTTGTGAGCGAGTCTTTTCCGGGAACTATTACCTGAAAAATATGAATTTATGACTGGAAATCACCCCTCAGAAGTTACCCTATATGCCCCAAATTGCATGTGAAGATGCTCGAGTTCTAAAAAAATTCCAGAAGCGAGGGGTCACCCCTCCCCGTATACCCCTCCCCCAGGAACTTTCCGAAGCAATAACCACCAGCCCATGCCCCCTGTCCCTGAATCCTCCTACAGCACCCACTAATTGCAACAGGTTGAGCCCGAGCGGCACTACATTACATTCACCAATGTTCAGCATACAGAATCTGAGTCCAAATTCCGATTGTATAATCTACTTTCCAATATAGAGTAGACCGGCATGCAATGTTTCTTCGTTATCCAATCGAATCTTCTTCTGCCGACTGCCATGAAAAAATAATATAAGAAAGGAAATTCTACTCAGCACTAATTTTCCTTGAAATATTCACCAATTGCTCTGAGGACGTTTCAAAACCAACCAACCCCTCCCCTTAGACCCCTCCCCCATATCAGTAACCATTTACAGATCTGTCGTCAAATCAGAGCCCCCACACCCCCAACTGAAAACCCCTCTCTACGCCCCTGGCCTCACTGAGCCGATGCCGAGAGTATTTCCTCAGTGGAGTCACTGAGGACATTCTGAAGGTAGTATACACTGTCTTGTGGACTAGGTTTGTCCCTATTCTGTATCAAACTTCTACTGAACAGTATTGAACTTTGTACAGGGTTACCCCGATAAACCCAGTTTTATAGCAGTTGTTCATTCGACTGACTGATGTTTTTAGTTTTCGGCTTTCACTCAGTTATACTGTCCATGTCGCCTTGGTAACCCTTTCCTGGATAGGACTCATTAAATCCGTGGCGTGGTCACCAATAAAAGGTGTCCACGCACTCTCTAAATGTATGTCTTTTGTTTTGCTTGGTTTTCACATTTATGGAGTATTGTATTGATTGTCGTAATACAGCACTAAAGGGACAATAGTTAGCCTCGATCCGAAGCAATCGGAATCAGGGGCGTAGCGAAGGGTTGATGATTGGGGGGTGTAGAGAATATGTATGCCGACGGATCTGGTAACGGTGACTGATATGGGGGGGAGGGTCTAGGGGCGGGGGTATCCGGTGGGTGGAAAATTTTGAATATTGAAACGTCATCAGATGAAATCTTGGTGCAAGATCTTCAGTAAATATTGGGCGTCAGTAATTACTCGACGCCGCTCACCACGCCAAAAGATTTGCCCGATTTATAAACAATGCCAGATTTTGCTGCAGCTCGTGAGTATTGAAGCAGACCATCACTACACACTGGCGCGAAGCGCGCAAAAATTTGACACTTCAATGGTGCAATTGTCAGCAAGTTTCGGCCATTTAGTACTTCTTCTTTCCACTTATGCATTAGGGTATCTTCTAACCAGATTTTTAACTTATTCTGTGCCCAAAGTTGGGTAGTTTCCTGCCTGAATTTTTTATCCAAAAAAAAAAAACTGGGGTGCCCTTAATCTCTCGCCGTGTACTCTAGCTCTGTCCCGCTCGCATGATTCCCCGCCTAAACCGACTTTTTCATGTTCCATATGAGAAATTCTTTCTTGATTGTTTTCAGCAAAATGGCTTGACTTTTTCTATTTTCTCTGGGCTATAGGACCAGAAACAACAACTTCTCAAAGAACTGTCAGTGTCATGGAAATAAAATGTCAAACGCTAACGCCTATTCCCCCTTTTGCCGATTGCCGACAGACTCGTCACTCGTCCATTACAAACCGCCTGGCAACGGCGTCACATTATATATATGTTTGTCCAGCGTGGCCATCTCTTGCCGACGCTGAATGGCATTAGCTAATGAAGAGCCAAAAGTCGACAAATTTGCCGATACTAAATTCTGGCTTCCGTTTTCCTTCTATTCCTCTTCCATTCTCTGTCTCCCCCTTCACTCCCTTACTTCCCTTTTCCTTTCCTTCCCCTCTTTCTTTCTTTCCTCCTCTCCTCTTTCCTCTTCTTTTCCTCCTCTTCTCTTTCCTCTCTTTTCTTTCCTCTTTCTCTCTTTTTCCGAATCTCGAAAGTTGCCGACGGCATGAAATTATGGGTTCGCTACAGCCCTGATCGGAATTAGTTCGCATTCGGTGTTCCTTGCGTCTGACGAAATGGGATGTAGAACTGCTCCACAACACGTAGAATTATAATATTGGTATAGGAATCTACACAATAATTTTATTACCAAGTGTTTTTTGATTCTTTACAGCGCAAAAGGAAGTATTATCAGGCACAGTGACACAGGCCGTGTTTACGTGCTGCGAATGTGTGTGTACGCGTGGCTTCTCTCTCTCTCTCTCTCTCTGTTGTTTAAGTTCAAGTAGGCATGTATGTTGCTCGTGTAGAGCGAGAAGCTTTGTTTTGTTACCTGCCAAGGTACCCTAAGGTAAATGGAAAGCCAAAACCGAAATATTTGAGGACAATACTCCTATTGGCTAGGGACTAGTTTGAGAAGGTGTAATGGAGCATATTCAAACATATTTGCCATTATGTCATCCAAAGTCATCAAGGTGGGGAGGTGTACATAAGTTCCCCGGAGGGACGCGATCCACAGCCGGAAAGTCTTGGCGGGAACCTCACCCTAACCCCATGTTTAAGAAAGATGCTGGGAAAAAACAGAAAGGCAACGGTAACAAGCTTTGGATGGGAGAAGGGATATACTTTCGATCTTACGCCTAATTGATAATATCTTAGGTAGGTCAGTGAGGAAAGTAGCAGGTACACATGCAGGTGGGGTGGGAGCCATAGGCATTATAATAACATGCTTGTTCTGAGCGGAGTAACCAGGTTCCGTGTTTTCAGCTCAATCGTTCTTCCAGTCTTCGTTGTTGAACTGAGGCTACCTCACTTCGCCGTATTCTTAGATACCGCTTCCAGGACTGGGTGTCCAACGACAGGGTATCTGGGGTGGCGGATGTCATGTAAGCTGCCTATCTGCTAATATAATATATGGAGCATATGGCGCGCCTCCCGTCTACATCCTGTCCACCGTGTTCTGTCTCCACGGGACCCCATGGACTGTTGGATTAGGGCTGTCCGCCAGGGCGGCCACGTAGCTATGGTTGGCGCAGCATGCTCGGTTTCATCCCTCGGAGAGTTCGGGGTAGGAAGGGGTCAGGCCTGGTTGCTTGCTCAGAGAAGGCTGCGTGATCGGAAGTGCCTTCCATGCATGCGCTCCCACGGGTGATTGTGTTTGGGCAGAATGAATAGTGAGGGAATTTATGTATTGAATGAAAGTCGGTGATGTCCGGAAAACGGGTGAATCCGGTGCCCCTAGTGCGCTTGATTTCCCCACGACCAGAGAAAACTTAAAAAAGGCGATAACTGTTGTTGCTTGCTTCCAAATCGGTCGATCAACGGTATTTCACGCCCCTTCAAGTACTGAAAAGACACAGACTTCGAATTGCTTTGGAATTATTGATATTCAAAAATTCTGCCGACCAAGTTATTCACCGCCTGAGGCGACAAAATGGGAAACATTTCTCAACTCAACTTCCACCACTTTCCTCCATAATTTATAGGTCGCCGAAGTCCGATCAAATCATCGTACATATTTTATCACCACTCCAATCCCAGCGATAAAATTATCGTATCGTATCATATCACACTAGTGTGAACAGCACTTAATCAACTGGGCGCGGACCAATCAACTGACACACGCACTACTATGACTATGGTTGCCCGTGCATGTCTGCAAGTCTTGTGGAACAAGGTTGACTTTTTCATGAATGGCGGCGGTAAATTTGTCCTTATTTGCTGCTAGTGTTGTACGTAGCTTCTAAGTGTTGTATGTCGTGAGGTCGATTAACAGGTGACGTGATGGCACTAATGGGAATCGAAAGGTGACAATTGATTGCCATATGAAAAAAAAAAAAAATGGTGAACCCTCTGACACGACGCCTGGTTGCAAGAGGCTGCCATCCCAACTCCTTCATCATATTGGCAACGGCCTCGGCGGACCTAGATTTGAAGTCGTTCAAAAGCAGCCCTACGTGACAGAATTCATTCAAGAGTATAAACAAGATTGCAGTATGGGGGTCCCACACACTCGAGGATTATTCAAGTAAGGGTCGCACTAAGGGTCCCTAATGCGAACGCCTTGACGCCTTGTGGGCAAGATGGAGATTTCTCATAACAACAGCAAGAGTATGATTCGCAGTGGCGGCAATTGGTTAAAAAATGATCATAAGGGACGATTAATTGTCAGGGTAACACCAAGTAGGAGTGGTTCTTTGTCTCTCCAACTACACGCTGGGTCTGGTACTGGAGAGAAAGTTGCTGACCCAACGGGTTGTTAGTGGTATACCATATGGAAAAGTTTCTGAGTAACCTCTGGTGGAAAAAAAAAAAAAACCCCCCCCAAAAACACTCAAAAGCATTGCTGAAGTCCATGATAATCAAGTCCACCTGTCTCCTATTATTAAGGGACTTGGCATGGTCATTCACAGTGAGTATGAGTTGAGATTCCGTAGAATTTTCCTACGGAACCCGTGTTGCTCGTCAGTTAGAATGGAATACTCATCAAAATGATGCATGATGCTGGAATGGATTATATGATCCAGCACTTACAGCAACACTAGTAAGTGAAACAGGGCGACCATTCTCAGCGTGTGACCCATCACCTTTCTTATAAATGGGGGAGATATTGGCTGTAGCCAGGTCTCAGGGAGGCCACCAGTGTCCAAAGATCTTTAGAAGATCAGGCTCAGAGCAGGGGCCGGCTCTTCGGCAGCAGTTGGAGGATACGTGGGCCGATACCTCGGACCCGTTGACTTGTTTGGGTCCAGGCTTTTCGGCAGTTTAATAACCCCTTCCGGAAAGATGACAATTCATGCATAGGGGGGATGTTACTAGGATGCTCCTGAGGGAGGTCATCTTTTTCAAGAGTAAAAAACACTTTTGAACTGGTTGTTCAAAATTTGAGCCTTTGCCCTATTATCAGCTACCAAGCTGGCACCATCTCTGAGACCGGGTATTCCAATAGAATCAACCTTAAGACTTTTGATAAAGGTCCTGAACTTCTTAAGGGAGTCACTACAAATAGAAGAGTATGGCTCTTATAGGCATTCTTAGGCAAGTGCGGAACATAACTCGCACCGCTACAAAGCAATTCTTTGTAGCGGTTGCGAGTTATTTCCGCACTTGCTTGAATTAACCGTAGCTGTTATAATCTCTCTTTTTCTTATAGACATTGAAAACACGCTGTTTGCGGTTGTGCAAGCGTCGGACACTTTTAGTGATCCGGAGGTTGTGTGCACTTGGAAACCAGATTTGATAGCACTAATTCCGTTTTTCTGTAAGGAAAAAAGCTGTAAGAAATTACCAAATGTTCACAATTTGCACCGAAAAAGGAGATGAACTATGTGGCAACACTGCTGAGGACTTGAGAAGTACAAGCAAGTTTGAAGTATGTGACACCCTTTAAAGGACAATGGAAGTGGTTGAAGGTCAAGGTGAAAGTCAAGTCCACGTCCCTTAAGTAGTTTCCATATTGACAATATATCAAGTTAATACCCAAGGGCCCTTCAACCCGGCATAAGTAAAGAAAGCATGGGTAACCCGCGGGGTCTTAATAAACATGATTTCCCACTAGGGCGATCACTGTACTTTAGTCATTCACCCAATGAGGCTGAGACACAACTTTCTATTTTTATACATCAGTGATGGATATATTTGGATATTTAGGTTCTCAAATGCCAGAAAATATTTCAGCTGAGAAAATTATATAGCAGACACTGTCTACTCTATAGTCGAATGTAAATATATGAGGTGTATGATGGCTACTAAATTGAATCCATAAAATCTAGATGATTAGACTCTTTCTCCTCGTAATTACACAACACTGCATGTGTAACTAGTACAACTAACCCAAAAATGTGCAGTTCATTACACACTAGGTGTGTAAATCTACACCATTCCCTAACTTTCATACACAAACTTTACATAATATTGTGTAATTTCCGCACATTTTGGGATATGTGTTCTAATTACTAGTCAAGAGATAAACTCGCTGATCCCACATAACACTATCTACATGAAAGCTTTTGAGAACAGCTCAGAACCTATTATTTCAAATTTAAATACTCTTTAGAACCAGTTAGGCCTAAACTTATTGCTGTTCAGTGTAATATTTCTAATGTCTGCAATATACGTACAGTAGTTTACTAGTTCCTCTTGGTTTGCCGAGTTCGTTTGTTCTTTTAGCTCGCTTGCTTGTTGTTTGAAATGATCTTCTTTTTTTTGCTTCTTTGGGGAGTTTGCCAGCCTTTCAATTGGGTCCGATAGGCTACTATAAACAGATAAATATACAGCAGGTTAGGCTGACACCAAGTCGTTGCTACTGAAATGAAGTTACTTCTCAACGCGATTACACCAGCCTGCCCAATCAAACGTGTCTACACGCCCACGTGTCGACAGACTGACTGATAACCGTCCTACATGGCGTATAATGAGGAATTCATTCGGGCATCTGTGAATATGAATGTTTTGAGCTCCACACTCTGAAAAAACATCTGTGTCGAATGGATTAGATTGGATCGTTTGGGGACCGAACGATTTTTTTGTCAAAATATGACGGTCATTAAATGTTGTACTGACCCGATTGTGGGTCATTTGATCCAATGTATTCAGAGTGATAATTAGCCACAACAGTTAACACAAAACTAGGGGAATGCTCGGAGTAACAAAACAAAAGTCCATCATTAATAGGGAAAGACAAGGAAAACCAAGAATATATATTCTGTCCTGTTAATCCCATATTATAGCGACATTGTTACAGTTACAGTAAACCTTCGATATTATAGCGATGTTGTTGCAGAATTTATTGAAACTTCTGAATCAACTCTCGACACCAATTGTATGAGGCCAATCAACCCAATGTCCAATCGAATTTGTTTCTGCTCAGCGTATATGGGCAATCCTTCTGATGCTAGCAAGTATATTGCATGTACATCTTTCATTATTCATGAAGATATTCTATATACCAACTATAGACATCGTCAGGCGGGTAAAAGCGCTGACATGTATATACCTACTGAAAATTTCTAGAAATTTCCCAAAGGCATGGGTGTTTGGAATGCATGCCGCTGACTCAACACCCACCCCACCCCCTCCCACACACACATCTGGTATATGACGTCACAGTGGAGAGGTTTAGAAGCCTCCCACGCTCCCACTAAACGTCATCTTAATATTCTCATTATCTTGTGAGCGTTTGTAAGTGTTTTTTTTTTCAATTCAGATCACATCCATATAGTTAGTTACAGGATTTCCATGCACATTTTTTACATTGCCTTAGCTTCGTATTACAAGGGAATCCGCGGTTCCCGCGTGACGTCACAAGAAGAACTCAGCAATAGACGATTGTGCCTTATTGGCGAACACGGATTGGCTGAAATTGTGCCTCTCTATTTTTTTTCTTGAAACCAACACGCATATACCAGATGTTGTTCTATTAGGCTTCTTTACGACCTCTTGGCCTTCAGCTGGATATAGGAACACTAGGGCTTCGTGTTTGCAACCTACGTGTATGCTTTGAAGTCCATAGATGTTTATAATCTCCTGATATCCTGCTTACAAGTTTTTCCGGTGTTAACCCCTCCTAACTGCACTGATCATCTTGAACTAGTACGTAGAACATTAAAAACAAACAAAAACAACAGGGTCCTCCCCCTTTATATCTGCAACCTACATACTACTTCGGAAGTTCTTGGTCTTGGCAATTCCTTGATATCGTGCATGCTCATAAGCTGCTTAGCCTTTGACCTCCCCTGACTTTGATCACTTCTATGAAAACAACGTTCTTCCTCATTATATTAGCCAGCTACATATCTACTGTATTAATGCTTGGATTCCTTGATGTCGTGCTAACAAGCTCTTTCGGTTTTTTTTTTACATCTCTTGACCTCTCCATGACCTTGAGCTAATACCAAAAAACAATAAAGTTTTCTCCCTTCACAACTATTTTGAAGTTATTTAATGTTTGTAATCTCCTGATATCGTGCTCACGGTTTTACCTCTCCTGACCCTGAATAACCTTGAACTGGTAAGGAAAACAATGAGTACTTTCTTTCCATGTAAGCAAACCCTATTGCCTAATTAATTTTGAACTCTATAAAGTTTTGCGCTGTGGAGATATCCTGCACACACACATACATCATGCTTGCGTGACTATATACTACACTCTTAAAAATGTTGTGTAACTAGCTCACCTATCCCGGTGTTGGGTAAGAAATTAAACAATTATTGTGTATAGTCCGCCCGATTTGTGTAATTTTTACACAACCTTTACATAGTGTTGTGTAATTTCTTACACAACACCGCGATGGGTATGCTAGTTACACAGTGTTATGTAATTATACACAACATTTTTTAGAGTGTAGATTCATTTTGCCTTCGGCAAATTATAAGAAGTACTGGCAGTCATATTCACACAACCAATTGAGATCTTGAAAGTATTGAGCTGTACGCCGTATTTCAGTATTTAGGCTACGACTGACTAAGAGGTTACTAAAGGCGAATATTCGTACATCCTGAAGACTAATAAACATACACACATACACATCTTACGTACTAAAACACGACAGTAAAGTAGGAATATTAAAATGTTCAGAATTGTTGGACAAAATTACCATCTGGCAATACTGTTGAATAGAGCAAGGAGCCATGGAAAATGTGATTCCCTTGATTAGGCCAAGGACGTGCAACGCCACTTTTAATTACCGGTTCGCGACCGACCTCCAATGAGTTCCGAGTTTGATAATGAAAAGTCAAAATAATAGCTCAAGGGACGTCTGATCGTTTACATTTTCCTCAGGGGAAGCAAATGAAATAAACGCCTATGTGCAATGTGCATGGGTCTTGATAACATTGATTTCCCATCAGGGTGGTTCAGTACTCAACTCGACATTTATCTGACAGAGTCAATGTAACACAATCTGCTATTTTTACACACATCAGCCATGACACCTTCATATCTTGTTCTAAAAACGTCAAAACATATTTCAGCGAATGCAACCACATATGAAACACCTCCTACTAGAAAAACTAGGTACGAGGTGTCCGATGAGCTACTGAATATCACAGGTTAGGCTAAAACGAAGTCCAAAGCTTCTGGGAAGACAGAGTGGCTTCTCAGCGTAATTAAATTTCCGCGACCCTGGAATTGTTCGGGATATTATGGTTTTGGGTGTGTAGCCTCCGCCGTCCCAGGCTCCGCCGCCGGAAACTTTAGGCGTTAGCGCAATAACTCCTGAACGCTTTATCCGATTGATCTGAACTTGGTAAACATGTGCGCTCTAGTGAATTCTCGAACGAATTCGAAAGTGGGCATCACTGCAATGCTGGGGGACGCTAATTAAAAAGTTAGTCAGATTTGAGCGCAACTTGGTGTTTGGCTACAATTGATCCGAAAAATTGGAGGTCATTCCAAGGCGAAAAAAAAAAAAAAAAACATCAGAGGTCCAATTTGCATAATTTATGCGATTTTCCGAACTTTGTCAGATTTGAACGAAACTTGGTGCATGGGGGAAATATTTGTTCCTGACAAAGTTTAATGTCATTTCACAAGGTCACATGTCAAATTTGCATAATCCATGTAACTTCCATGGATTACAACAAAACTTGGTGGATAAAGGCTATCTTGGTTTCTGACCAAAATGGAGGTCTTTGTGAGTGGTACATATCTACTTCTTCCCAATGATTGCTCAAAAGCGGGATATATACGTGGGCGGTTACCGCCTACACATGTCTAGTTATTTCAGTTATCCGACTTGCTTGAGTCAGGGATATAGCCATAATCTCATCGACGAAGTAGGGCTGGTGGGTGAGGGTGGTTAAACACTGCCTTTAAGCCTACTAATAATCGTTCTAGTTCTCGTATGAGGCAGCGTTCTAGTTATCGTATGAGGCACTTCCAATCTGGGTAGGGTAGGGCATTTTTAAGGATAATCTCAAAATGAATCTCACCCTCGAAACGTTGACCAATTTGACTGCAATCGAATTAACCTATACTTCTGAGATAATGGATTTACCCTCATTCGTGTAATCGAGATATTTCAATATGGATTTCCGATAACTTCAAGGAAAATAGAGATGAAGTAGAAGGAGAAGGAAAATACACCCTATAAGTTTACATTTCCAACTTATTACTCCCCAAATCAAATTTCAAATTTTATTTCAATTTATTGTTAATTGGTGAGTGTATCTTTGAGTATACCTCTGATGTTAGCAAGATGAGTATATCCATTGTTCCACTGGGTGAGTTTACAAGGAAAATTCTGTGAATCTCGTGTATCCTTTGATATAGCATTACCACATGAGAATAGCATTACTGTATTAACTGTGTAGGCCCGAATCCATGTGTAGACGCAGTGGTGCATTGTTTCAACAGATACACCAAGATATTTAGTGCTTCAATGTCATATGTGTATAATATCAAACTCCTTAGTACTTGTCCTTGAACTGCCTTGAAGAAAATCAGCCCATAATTAGTGTTTTGAATTATTTTGCTGACATCACTGCTTGAAAAATGTTCCCTTCCAGGATGTACACACGTTCCCTTCCAGGGAGTAAATCTACCGTGAATTTCAACAATGCCAAACACTGGACGTGGTTATAAAACATTACCAACGCACAGGGTAATTATTGTCCCCAATATAAAGGAGCTAAGATACAGGGACTGCTTGCCAAAATATATATATTTGTCGGATTTTGTCATAGTGCAGTAGGGGTCACCCCGCGGCTGGAGGGATAGTGGGCAACATGGCTATGACAATATGGTTTGATGGCAGATGTTCAGTTAACAATATTCATTACTATATTACTTCGTGAATTTTGAGACTCGTGAAATCCGGGGGGTAAGGTCGTGAGGGCGGTAAATGATATCACTGTCGGAGGCACTATGATCCTGTGTCTTGTAAGCATGTAGGGCCAATTGCCCTGGCACATGATTTTAGCCAAGACGCGTATCACGGAACTTTGAGCCGTTTAGTAGCCCTTTCTTATTCGTTTGATTCAGTCGGGGATCTATGTGTAATGTGTGTGAGAGTGGGTGTGTGCGTGCGTGTGTATGTATGTATATATGTATGTACGTATTCCTGTAAAACATTGTATATATATGGTAGTCTGGAGTAGCATGATCGGGTTGTCCCAGGACTGAAAAAATGGGCCCGGTAATAAGAGAAGTAAGGGTTTGGCTAATACCTCAGTATCATGCCGCTCGTGGCTCCCACATCGGTGACGAAACGTGCCCGGATTTATGGCAATGATCACTGACCGATTGAGGTCTCCCTATTTCAAGGAGGTCTGTCAAGTGCTTTTATGGTAATATCTACCGTAATCTATAAGTCTTCATTTAAATATATTTATTGCATTCCATTATGTATCGCTTGTAATTATGGGATTCATTGTTACTGTGTCGAAATATGCAATAAACAGTCCATATGTATGTATGTATGTAGGTATGTATGTATGTAGGTATGTATGTATGTATGTAGGTATGTATGTATGTATGTATGTATGTATGTGCGCCATCCTAGGGGGTCATGTGGGGCCGGTGTGTGAGGCCGGCTGCTGAATTGAATTGGAGGTGGGGTACTACATTCATATTACCTAAACGAGTATTGAGTCAGGGTGGTTACGGCGCGTGGCTGGCATCCCCCGTGCGCGCTCACTATTTTATTATATCTGGCAACACCACAAACTTCTCAGTGGAATCATGCCTCTACGTCATGAGATCCCTACCATCAAACAGTCAAAAGAACGTTTAATGCTCTGAATAATATACATCGGCAAGCTGCTAGATTTTGCAAGTCAGAATTCGATAGAGAACATGGAACTGTTACTAGAATCTTTGAAGAACTTGACTGGAAACCGCTTGAAATAGAAAGGAGGACAAACCATGTCATAAATGTTGTATACAATGTGATCCATCTTGTCGACATACCTCTCTTGAAATATGTTCCAGGAACAACGTGGTACAAGAGGACATGCCCAGAAGTTTATTCGGCCCGTAACAATTAGCTTATAAATATAAATAAAACTTCCGCTACAACGTGATTGGAATTGTTTATCATCCCAAGTCGATAACATCAAAACTCTAAACGAGTTTAAACGCTAACTGTAGAGCCAATCCAGACCCCAACATAACCTTCTTGGCTCTCAAATGTTGTCCAGTGGATGTTTTGCCGCCTATTAGATCCAGATCCCGACATTCTGAAATTTGTTGTGTTCATTTTACTAGCTGTCGCTTGGGTGTTTCAGCTCTGAGGTACGGGCTAGCTGTTATGCGATTGAAGGGCAAGTTAGTCGTTGTCAAGGATGTGACATGTGGGTAGATTTTCACAGATCGGGATCGAGCTTTAACAGTTTAAGGGAGTTGTTAATGTTTAGGAGGCTAAGAAGGATGGGTTCGTTCATACGCGATCTGATTGTGTTAAACTGTCCGAGTTTGAAGCGAAATTGAGGGCGCGTGCATTAGTGGCAGAATACGACTTCTTTTCTGAGCATGTACATTTCCCTACTCGGAAGCACAATATTGTGGGTGTAGTCTTGAGTAGTATTATTCCTGATTCATGGACAATGTAGGAGTATCGGTAAGCTTGGTGCAAGTGATGGCCGTGTTGTAGCATTTCATGTGTTTTGTTCAGAACTCGTTTCTTGTTCCAGAAGGCGGATTTGTATGATATTACCGGATTCCTGAGTGAAGTAATTTAGCCTGATTTCTTATTTGGTTTAATTGCTGTTGACTCATAGATTGGTTTTTCCCTTGGCAGTTTTGTGAGGGAATGAGAGTGTACATTCGTTGGATTATCGTGCGTAATACGAATAAAAAGCATTGTTGGATGACAAGGGATGTTTTTCACAAAATGAAACGGAATTTGAGGTGTTTTATCGTTCTGTAGGCTCCTTGTCATATATGGATCATTCAGCAAAGCTCAACAAAAGTTACTCAAGCAATTACTCAAGTTTATGGTGCCAAATGGGATTTTGAGAAGAAAGTTGCCTCCAATATTGAGGACAATTTTCATGCGTTTTTCACCTATATTAAGCTGAAAGTGAAAAAAAAATAAACACAGCATTGGTCCTTTATCAGATCCAGTGGTTAGCGAGATATATCTAGGGTTTTCAACAGTTATTTCTTTCTCCTCGGTTTCCTATAGAAAGAAGAACTTTGATAATTTTGATAACCTCGTTGTTATCTCTTAGTAATGTATTAGCAATGTGGTTTGTACGCCTGGCTAAAGAAACAGCAGAAATTTAGGAACTATAAAGCTCTTGGTCCGGACGTATAGTTAACCTGTTTCTCCTAAAGTCATTTGTTGATCAATTATTTGTTCTGTTAGCTCTCATTTCAATGAAAACTCTACCAGAAGGTGTGGTGCGAGGATTGGAGGGAGGCAAATGTTTCCAGTGTGATTTGCAAAGTGACGGAATCAATTATTAGAAATAATTGGGGGTATTGTTTCAATGATTTTAATCTGATTTGTGAGTCTCAGTATGGTTTCAGATAAAATCGTTCGTGCTCGACCAATTCGTTGGGCCTTCAGGTGCCAGGGACAAGACTAAGATCCAGTCTCTTGTGGAATCTTGGACAGTGCTGCTGGGCAGCCAGATGTTGGGCGAGAACGTGGAAGTGACCAAGTCATTTGTTTACCTCGGCAGTGTCATTAGTGACTCTGCTTCTTGCGAGCCCGAGGTCAGTGGACGCCTTGGACTGGCATTTGGCGGCATGAATCACTAGATAGTGGTGTCTGGCGTCGCGTTATCTGAGCAAAAGAATTAAGCTCCGTGTTTTTGGACGCTCAGTGCTGGGCTGAGACGGCGATTAGATTCCTTTTTTACTACCTCGCTTTGCCGCATCCTCGGTTACCGATGGCAGGATCACGTATCTCATGCCAGGGTTCTCGGGGGGCGGGGTAGTGAAGGTATAGCGGTTAACTACCTGATTCGCGATCGCCAACTGCGCTTCTTATGACATATGGCGCGCTTCCCGGCGGACGATCCTACCCACTGCGTCCTGTGGCACAGGATCCGGTGGGTTGGGGCCGACTGCCGGGACGCCCCCGTAGCTCATGGTTGGCACAGCTTGTGGGTACACCAGGGAGTTGGGAAAGGGGGGGGGGGGTGGGGCCAGGGCCCAGGCCTGGTCGCTTGCCTGGAAGAGGCCGGCGTGGCTGGCCTCTCCCGAACGCCCCTCTCTACGCGGTGCTTGAAACTTCATCGCCCGCCACGACGGCCCACAAGCTGATTCTTGTCCTGGGGTCGCGTGCGGGCCGCGTGTGGTCGCCTGGGGCAGTGGAGGCATGAGCCGAGCCGGGAATCGGCCGCTTCCTTAGCGAGTATTTCGACGTACCGAAACGCTACGGTAGGGTTCATGGATGTACGTGTGCGCATGCCTCGTGAGGCTCGTGGGTCCTATGTATGTGTGTAAGCTGGCCTAATTGGAGTGGTGTATACGTACACTCACTCCCTAACAAGTATTCATTTCGGCAGTGTGTGCGCCTTTGTAGGAAGCACCAACGCTCTCCAAAGTTCTTAATGTAGCGTAAATACCAAAGGCCTCTCGGAGCTTTTCCAAACCATAGAAGGTAGAATTTCACTTGAACGAAAATGAGACAGTAGCCTTGTGGAAAATAATAAAAATGAACACAGGAAAAAACGAGAATGAGACCAGAACCTCTAAAAGAAGAGAAGAAAGATTAATGACAGTGCGATGTACAAAAGTAAATGGGTATATGAAAAAATGTAAACGTGAGGACACATTTCATATGAAGATGATCACAGAGAACATGCGTGACGTTGCTGCCACTTTACTATGTCGGAAAATACAATACACATTTTCACACACGACACGGCATTGAGGCCCTCCCTGAGTACTGCTGGCCACAAAATATAGCTATTATCCTAATTTTGTAATCTAGCATAATCTGATAACGATGTCATATCACCTCCGGGCTATCATAGCCTATACCATGGGAATTTACGCTGGTACAAAAAACAAGCCATCGGCGGCCCAGACGCGAATTTCGACATTTTTATTGTTCAGCTGGTTGGCGGGTTCAACTATAAACATATGGATTCCATAAAATCCACCTGATTTCAATGGAGAAAAAATATATTTCCGATGAAAGCTGTTACGATGTGGCCAGAATTTATCTGGAAGCTCACAACACTGAGAAGCAACGGTTCGCGCGGAAATGGAATTCCTTCTATCTGCCGGACACTCGACCTTCCTTTATTTGTTCATTGGTCCAACGAATATGACGAGACCGTGCGGGAACAAGGATTTACAACTCAGTCACAACCAGCCCTGGATGAACTCGGGCCATTTTAGGCCTGACCCAAGGGGGCTATTGCGGCATACCTTATCCGTCAGTATTTGAGTAGCTCCTCGGAATTGTTTCGGCCGGGATTTGAATAGCGCAGAAAAGGCTAGGCAAAGTCTGGAAAAAATTATCGTACTTTACAACAAATTACTGTATAGTATTCTAAGGTACAGTAGGGCCTATAGTAGTAGGCCTACTAGTAGTTCTATTATCCCCGCGTAATTGGTTTGTCGAGGCGGATAGACCTCGAACTGACGAAGAACAGTCGAATAGTGGAACTATGGTGTATATGGACGTTCCTTGATCCCATGAAGAGAGCGCCCTACTGTAGGTAGCGGTTATACAGAGTCTGTCCTGCAATGCCTTGCTAATGTGATTACGTAAGTCTCAACTCCTCTGCTACCTCCCAAATACGGTATGACGGTGGCGATGGACGTGAGTAATCCGCTTATTTCAGCTTATATTGATGTTAGCGCTTGGGTTCCATAGATGCAGAAGTTATAGGCCCTATGCGCTTTGCGAGGAATTGTCGATATTTTAGAAGGAATTAAACTGTATTATGAAAGGGCCTTGAAAATTTAGCAACGCGTGGATAAGGACGTTTGAATTGCTTTATGAGGAAGATATTCCATAGAATTAATTTATCGTGTGCGGTTTTATTGCCGCATCCGTGCACATGTAAAACCAAAAAAGTGTTTTGTTTTTTTTTTTGCCTATATACTCAGTATTCGTCGCTTTTTATTTCGTGGTGGATATTGTTGCTGCTGCGGAACTTGTTTCTATCTCTGTAAACCAATTGCAGCTCATCAGTATCATGTTTGTACTCGCATGAGTCTGTCATTTATGGTGTCTGCCACATAGGAAGACCACATTCGCATCTATGAAGCTAGCCCTATTCCCTGCCTATATGGTATCATAAGTGAGTAAAAATACCCCAACTATTTGCATGATATTTATATCTTAACGAGGATCACTAGTATATATAGGTCCTACTTATAAGCAACGTGCAGAAGTCAATTCATAGTAGAATAACAAGAACAAACCATCAGGATTTGGTGGCGATACACCCACAAATGAGTGAAATATTGTGATTTTTCTGACTTGCGCCATTGACTGCTAACACAAAGTTCTCGCTATGAATGAGAATTCGTTCGCACGTTGCCTATAGGTCCGCTTTATAGTGGAACAAAAACAGCACATAACAAAACTACGACGGCACATAGCCTTAGGCTTATTAGCCTATCAGAACATTAGCAAACGCATAGGAACTAACCTCTTTGAGTATGTTTCTTCCGTCTTTCTACTAATCCCATCAAGGTTCTAAACGGCAAAGCCGTAAATGCACCGAGTCTATACTAAACGGCGTTCGCATAGCCCCTTTGTAGTTTAAATTGGTCACATGAATGTATTTACGGTAATACTTCCATACATACGATTTTACGAAGCACGCATTAAAACTTGAACGTTGGACGAGGGGACCGACGTGAGTATCCGACTTACACTGTTGCGCGAACAGTGATTTCTTTCCATTCACCTCGCGAACGACCGGAAAGAATGCAAAGTATTGTTGTTGACATGTACAGACACACAAAGAATGGAGTGACCATAGTGGTCTCTCCTAATTCTAGCTTGTTTATTAAATTCCTTCACCTTTTTTTAAGAATTTACATTGTAGGCCCTAAGGTATTTTCAGTAAAATTAATGACTATCATATTGGATCAACATTTCTGCGTCCCCACCTATCAGTTCAGACTGTTCCATTGTCAATAGAGGGACACTATGAAAGCTCAAAAAAAAATTTCCCCCTAAATTTCAGTAGCATCCTTAAGGCCAATGGCCATGTAACAGATTTGCTTCTAACTAGCACAGGTGAAAATCGGTAGACTCAAATCGGCTGACATTTGGCCTGGGTTTTCTGCTGTCATAATGTGATAAATAGAAAGTATCAAAAGTCCTGTCCCCTATTTACATGACCATTGGCCTTTAACGTTGAACTTGATCAATGCAACATCAAATTCACATGACTTAGTATTTTAATGAGACTGATCCATTGTTTGAAGAGGAGAGGTATTATTTTATTTATTGGATTGTGAGTCGGTCATCCTCTAAAAATGCTGTGGTGTCGGTAGGTGGTTGTTGGTGTAATATAGTAGAATTTATTTCAGTCACAAGTTAATGAGCTACCCAGGTCCCGGATTTACATCTGTGGGGGCCCTGGGCATAGACTCACGTGGGGCCCCAGCTCCGACAAATAAGGTTCGTCTATGAAAAATTCAAAGCTGCCTAACCGGTTTGTGCCACCCCCTGGGTCTTTTCCCGCTCCCCCTTCCGCACACATACGTGGGCACTAGCAATATACTGAATATATTTGATTAACGCGGCGAGATTCAATTAGGGCACTTTCTAACGTATAACAAAGTTGGTGCGTCTCGCGCCGACCCCAAGACTTTCCCCACCCACCCACCTCCGACCAGAATTACTATCCTAGCAAAAAATTGTATTTCGCTATTCCCGTGGAAACCTACCTTATCATGATTTTGCATGCTTTCTGTTTAGATAAATCCCGCACAACGTCACTGAAGTCAGTTCTCGTAGATGTCATACTCGATGCTCAATGGCTTATAAGCGGTAGACCGGTACTCCCCATATTCGCTCTGAGCTGTGTTTTTATTTATTTTATTATGAATTTCATTTTACTAACAGACCGCTCACCGCTGCAGTTTGAAACCATTAGGACCAGGTGTATACCATGCGAAGTACGATTCAACATTTGAACGGGCATTACCGGCCCTTGTCGTGAATCCACTATATAACGCTCTGTGGCGTGACTGCAGTCCGGTTGGCTCACCCAGGTCGTAACGAGCGGGGGTATGATTTGGGGGTGTCACACCCACCCAATAATTTTCGGTCTCCGTCGGCCACTTTTCGGTCTGTCAGCAAAAAGGATAAAGAGGAATGAAAAGAAGACGAAAAAAGGAGAAGAGATACCGAAGAGGTAGAAGTAGACTGTCTTATGAAACTAGCGAAAGAGTGGAAGGCAAGGAGAATGGAAGTAAGGGAGTGAATGTGAAGACAAACCGGGAATAAATCAACAAACTGAAGCCAATACCATAAATCTATTATCGGCTATTTTACTTTTGGCTCTTCATCTAATGGCCCCCATCAGCGCTGGCAAGGAATGGCAGGTCGGCGGCAAATCAGATAATGTGACGCCCGTCGCCGGTCGTGAATTGACCAGTGACCGAGGTCTGTCGGCAATTGGCAGAGAGGAAATAGAGGCGTTAGCGTTTGACAATATATTTTTCATGATGAGTTGGTGTTTGACAGTTTCTTTGACATTTTTTGTTCTTGGTCCTAGATCCAAAGATTACATACATTTTTGCAAGACTATGGTGTACCTGCACTGCGTGACTGCAGTCGGTTGGTCATACCGCTATCCTAGGTGGTATTCGTTATCAACAAAGAGTTTTGAGAAAATCCCTGATTGTACCAGCTCGATTTCACAATACGATTATGAAAATTTTGGGGACCCTGTTTGTGGGGGGGGCCACGGGCCACGTGCCCCGTCGGCCATGCTTAAATCCGGCAATAGAGCTACCACCACAATGAGTGCGGAAATGCAAAAGAATAATTTGTAGAATAATTACCATTGGTCAGGGGCGTAGTACCCACGGGGCGGTTGGGGGTCAGAACCCCCCCCCCCCCCATGACCGAAGTTGATCAATATTTTTAACACAAAGAACTGATTTTTTACAGTTTCATGGAGTTTTTGCGCTGTTTTTTAGCAAATCTTGCCGCAGCAATTTGTCTAGTGGGCCCATAAATTGTACTTATTGCATAAGGGTGAGCATTTATGAGGGTCGGCACATCACTTGTGTTCCTACTCAACCCTTGTGTTCCCCCACGACAAATCTCTCGGTCCGGGCGGCCCTGCCCAATTGGTCATTGACCGTTCTAATAATGAATAAGTCCTACAAGAATGAGTGGGGCTTATATTCTTACCTCAACTGGATTCAATTGTTCCTAGCATCAGATTCCCCAATCTCCCCTAATAAATGTGAGCTAACTCTATAATTGGATGCAATTTCTGTAACGAAATTAGTACAGTCGCTCGAGCTGAAATAGTCGTGAACGGGAAACTGTTTGGCTCTAGCTAGACCCACGTGCAGAGGCGCCCCAAGTTCGTCAATCGTATTCGGTTTGAGGTCACTGTACTATAAATATTATGTTCCTATAAGACCTGTCATTTATATCTCTGAAATCGTTCACCTTCTTTCATTTCGAGACCTTTGTTCCGTAGGGGTTGAATGATACGTTGTTGCTGTTCTTACATAATTCATGAGGTACCAATACCAATGATATTCTCTCTTCTTCTTCTATTTCGTTTCTCGAAACGCTGCGGGCCGGTCATATGGTTCACGGACGCGTTGCGTTCTTCACAACACATCCATCACAACCTTGACTGTTCATGTGACAGCTACCAAGCCCCTACTCGTGAGCGCCTTTTCCCTGGCCCTGGTCTGGCTCCGCACAGTAGCGTGTTGAGGTAAAACGTCGTACCCCGCAAGCGTGATTTTGGGACGAAATCATGAAAATAAATTAACCCCCAATGTTTCTAACTTTCGTGCCCGTTACCCGTGTGCTCTCATATTACCAAGAAGGTTTGATCTGGTGGGCTATCCTGGTGTTGAATCTTGAAATTCAGGGAAACCGAAGTGTCGAGTGACAATTGGAATCAGCGAAACGCCCTAGACAGCTTTTTATGTTTTCCTCCCCCGTGCTTCACATCAGCAGCCCGAACCCAAGTACTGACCACAGCTGAGTAAGCATGGGTAGCACTGTCAACCAGGGGCGTCGGCGTCAGACGCGGAAAAACCCAGGCATTATGCATACTGTTATACCCATGTGTAGCCTGGATGTATCGATTAGTTTTAGGAAGTAGGGGTATGGGGTATGGTTTAGTGAGGGCTACGGTTACTGTATGTTAAGGTGTTTTTGTGGGTAACGATAGATTTGGATTACATCTGTTATCGGAATCTGATCCAAACCCAACCCCTATAGGCAAATCCCCACACTAATTCTCATTATCCAGTACAGTTACACATGGGTATACATTTGCAATCATGCCAAAACGCTTCCTCCCAACGTTCCGTAAGTACAGCAAACACCCTAAAATTTACAAGAAGCTTCAATTTGTCATTCCTAGAAATATTCTCGAAAATAGTCAGTTTATGGCTTCTGTCTACAATTCACTTTTTCTATACACCTCTTTAGTTTTTGCCTCACAGAGGATTTACCAGGGTCCCATTGATGGGTTTCCGAATGGGCCAGAAAATATGTGGAATAAACTAGTGTGCCACTAACTTCATGACGTGATCTACCTAAGCTGTGCGACACCATTGTTGCCGTGCTCGAATTTTCAAAGTAAAGTTCTCCGTTGCCAAATGCGGAGCTCCAATGGTCTTTCAAAATAATAAATAAAACTTAAATTTTACGAAAAGGGATTTCACTTTCACCAACAGTATATTTATACAATTATATTCTATGAAAGCAATCGAACACCATTGATTGCCGCGAATCTTAGCGAAAACCTCAAATTATGGTCACTTCTCAGATGCACGTGAGCCCGAGATGGCCATTTTTTTTTCAAATTAAAATGATTTCATCTTAGCCACCGCATGTTTGAGCGGCTTTATACTAGCCAATCGAAGCGGCACAATTACTTAACCGCTCATAGCGCGGAACTTCGAAATCGAGTCTTCTCACCTGCCAATGCTATTCCATATGATCATTTCAATGTTATAATTCAAAAATTAACTTGAAGCATTGTAAGTATGCATTCTACTTAGCCAATCTATGTTCTTGTGATTCCCAGTCTGTCCACGCGAAGAGCGCCACCATTGTGCCGCGGAGCGTATCATTTTTTTTTTTAAACTTAATCACATTGAATCAAATAGGTGATTTCCAGTGTTCATTTTCATAAGAGATTTAAAAGTTAACTTGAGTTTCAAATAAGAATGAATTCCAGCCACCGTAACCTCTCTATGTAGTGTCACGCAGCGTAGCATATCTATTAAAGTAAGGTCTATTACGGTGCGAATGGTATGCCATCTAGCCATTTCCATCTGAAATGAATGCATCATCAATAACCTTCAACAAAGAAAGTGAATTCACCCCTTAGCCGTGGCTATGTAACATTCTCGCAAATTTGGTGTTCTTACCAACCCAACTATTGCAGCCCGATGGTCATTTTTTTATATTCAAATTTAGATAAACTTCAAACACTAACAGAATATCACGTCAGTCATTTTCAATGCGATGAGAAGGATATTTGTGGGTCGAATGTTAGTTAGTCTAGATGAGCATTAATACCAATGAAATATTCTATAGCCCTATATATAAGTGGTAACAATATTAATTGCTAAAAGTGATTTTGGATATTTTATTAACAGTGACGTTCTAATACTGCCAACTCGTCGTTTTCCAGCGTTAATACGTTCGTTAATATTTCCTACATTTTCTGGTTTGAAAAACCTTAAGAAATGGATTGTCGTCACTTAAAAAATAAATCTATGTAAACCTGTAACTGCACCCCCAACAAAAAAACTTGAATAATTTGAAACCAATGGGTTGAATTTTCAACGCATTTTTTCCGTCCCAAATAAAATTGATACTAGATATTGAGAGATTGATCCCAATACCGAGTTGTGCTCACTTACGATATTTGTCTGACGGCATGCAAAATTCGCCGTCTCTCGTTCGCTGACGCTAGCAGACGACCTCCATCTCTAACACATTTTTCCTAACCTGTCTTCATGGTGTGCCTGATTGCACAATCTGGTGGACCCATTTTGGGCCCGTGGCAAGCTATTCGGTAACCCCCATAAAATTAGACAAGAACAACTGAAAATAATCAGGGAGATCCAGCGTGGATTTCCTCGAATTTTGATGCCTTTTAGACTTTCGGCCGTAGAAGTCTTGAGCCGTACTGAACCCTGATATTTGTCCTTTGTGGCGTGTGTATGTTTCGATGATATCACAGATCACGGCCCGAGCTTAGGAAGATATTCGAAAGGCAATGCATTATTATTCTGAAATAAAGGGTTCAAGTTGAGGTGTGTGGGGGAAATTGACTATATAGTCTACCTTTCTATTTTTGCGAATACCTGTTCAATTTGAATTATGACAAATTTTTACGACCCCTCTGACAAAATTTGGGGGGCGCCCCCCCCCATCCCCGGGCCGGGCCCCAATGGGCAACGACGCCATGCTGTCAACTCATAATGAACGGATCAGGGAGAGATATTTGTACCGGGTGTATTTTCCCGGTATGATTAGTAGAGGGAACTAGACGGAAATTCGCACCCACACCTGAACATCTCGAAGATTTAGCAGGCTAGCAAGTTTTATTTTTCTGGGGGAAAACTAAGAATGTGAATTAAACTCTCTGATTCCAAATTTCGCGCTTCCGTAATATTACTGAATAAAGCTTATCTCTTACGGCAGCAGAACCACAATGGAAACGAAAAAAAAAACACACAATCCAGCAGGACCGGTCGAGCAGAATATATTGAACGCACATCCGTTTTTTGAAGTTCGATTTGCCTCTACGATTACAAACCAGTAGCTCAGTTATTCAAGGGCGGAACTATCGACCAACTTATGATGGTTTTCTGGTGAAATCAGTGAGGAATGCTGAAAATTATATGGTATTGTATTTTTGTCCTAATTATATTTATAAGGGGCGTGGCTTAAAGTATTAGTTCGCTGAAATATTCTGGTGAGCACGATAAGGGCAGACGACGAAAGAGATTTTACTCCATACTTGGTTGGGTGGTAGTGGATTGTCCCATAGTGCGAAGCATGAGTTCCCTAGAGGTCTTTTTCTCAACCCCCTCCATTTGTCCACACCCGGCCCATCCGATTGTCAGCAAACTTTGTTGATGATTTTCAGTGAGGTGATCCTGGCAAAACTGCCAATGGTATCGCCATGAGCTGTTCACGGTGACAGTTAATGAGATGACAATTAATATTGGGGCAAAAGGAACATGAGGAAACAATAGCAGTTCGACGCTTAAAGAGTGTGAGACAATGATTAGGCTGGCACGAAACCAAATTACCCACAAAAACAATCTCGGGAAACAATTAGGCGTGATCAGATGTCTGAAGATAGGTTATAGCTAAAGAAATGTCTCCATATTTTCTTCAAATTATAATGGAGAGAAACGTTTTTCTTTTTAGAGGTCAACGAAATGTTTTCGAACTATCTGTGCCGTAGTCGTTCCGTACCCGCCCGGGCTAGAGTGGCGTGAGTCTATGTTCAGTGGTGGCGCCAGGATTTCCCCCAGACGGGGCGTCCGAGTTCCCGACGGGGGTCAAGTTCCCCGACGAGGCTCACTCTACCCCCAGGTCAAAAACCTGCATTTTGATGTTTTCATTTTAAACATTGTTCTTGAAGAAAAAAAAAAACGAAAACATGGAACATTACACATTGTGGGAGGGCAATGTTTATGTCATTAGCTTCCCACTCAATCAGGCGCCCATTATCCGTTAGCATAGGGTCAGGTATTTCCCAGATAACTGCACAAGCAAACCTGGGCACTGGTCGTGAAAGCACAAACTCTATATACACAGAGGCAAAACAGTGTAGACGGCAGGAACGAGCAACTCCCCAAAAGAATTGTAAGCTTAATCTCTTGCAAGGACATTTCGAAGATGTCCATAAGGCTGGTGTATCCTATGAGATAGTCCACGATTGTTAGTCTGTAGAAGATGATTACGCTCGAGCGAGGAAACTTGGCAATACTACAGAAATATAGGAGGGCGCGCGGGCGCGCCGAAAATTTCAGCTTCAATATAGGAAATTTTCACTATAAAGAATTTTGGAAAATTATACTGTCGGGTCACCTCCCGCCCCCCCCCCCCTGGGCAAAAAAGCCTTAGTGGGGTTTGTACATTTTAGCGTACCCACTCGGCTCCCGACGAGATGGGAAAAAATTCCCCGATTGGGGGGGGCGGCAGGCTTCCCGACGGGGGGGGGGCCTGGCCCCGTGCACCCCCCCCCGCGGCGCCACCATTGGTCGAGTCCATCTAATAAAATAATGATCTAAGGAGTATGGCTACGTTTCATGGGTGTGTGCATTTTCGGGTCGACATCCAATGCTACCTTTTCCGGCATACTGTGTTCCAAGTGTCGATAAACGGGTAGTCGGCCTTCGGGGAGCTCTAGCCCCTCCGACGGTGGAGGGAATTGAGATTCGTTCGGGGTTTTCCACACCCCCCCCACCCCCTCCTCGTTAGACGCTCACCGTGACCACGACCCCCGCCCCCTTCGTACACCTTACTGTGACAAGATCCCCGCAAAGTGATTTTTTTTCACAAGACTGTGAGAAATAAGAAAGTCAGAACTGAGAAAGAATTTGGAAATTATGGCCAGCATGTCATCGTGGTCAAGGGGGGAAACAGTGTGAGAACGCGTGCGGGTAGAGGCTGGCATCCACGTCAGGGTTCTCTGGCCCCCTGTCGCCCCGCCCTGACTGCGTCAAATTTCATAACAACAGGCATCCGGTTGTTGAGATTATTTCAGGATGTCAGGGGAAATAATTGAGGAATCATTAACGAAGGGCCTTCAGCCTAGTTACTACAGTTCGCTTACATTTACACGTTTAAATTGGCGGCACGACCCAACAACTACGGGATTCAATACAAGGCGAACTTTGGCAAAGATATTTCCTGATATGCTAGACGTGTCACGTGAACATTGACACCATTACAAATAGATTTATAGTGGGTTTCACCTGACTTTTAAGGGTGACCGAAGTAGGTTAAATGGCGTGACCTCTCCACGCATTCATGCACCATTCTGCACGTCAATCGATAAAATGAAATAGCGCCCCACCATGAGTGTCCTGAGGTTATGTCGAACCTTGTGTCTTAATGCAGATGTTGCTTTGCCCGCTCTAAAGGGCAGAAAGAAGTTACATATAAGACTGGGATTTTCCAATGCGGGAAGAACGGGATGCGACACGCTTGAAGTCGGATTCACCCGACTACAACCTTAGAAAACAGTAAGAAAAAACGGTAAATGATTTGCCAGTAGATTCAGATTCCATGGGTTCCAAAGGTTCCATACTGGCAAAAGACATCGAAATAATATGAACAGGCACTGAGTTGTCAACATTAGATTACACGTGTTCGATGCGGCAAGGATGCCGGTCGCGTCACCGCAAAAGAGGTTATCATTAGAGGAATACTATGTCCGATATCCATCAGTTGCGTAAGATAATAAACGGTATTTTCACGACATGATCATCATCCTCCTCAAAATTTCGACTTTCACTTTCATGCTGCATCCATACCTAGGCAGTATCCTAGCCTAATCAAACACGGAGCGGTGGTGGTCTGAATGGCTATGGGGTTCTCTTTGAAAACCGGTGAGTGGTCAGTTCGAGTCCAACGTTGTTCACACCCTGAGCCTTTGTACCTTGCTTAAGGTTATTAAATTTACTTTGAAAGAATTGATGGACGTCACGGAACGCGAGTGGATAAACACGCACCCTGATAAACCGGAAGATCCTCAACTATCGCATTTTGCTATACAGGATCAAAGTGGGGTCTATAGTTTTGTATTGAGCTAGTATCCACACAGTCCCCCGGTGGACGTAATAAGGTGACATTTTTGTACTTTCTATAGCGATGGTCTAGTATACGACTAAAATTCGGTCTGAGATTTGCTTTGCACGTAATGATAAATGGAACGTGAGTGTAATAAATGGAAAGTATCAAGACTCAAGTCATGGTTACATAGACCATTTATACTTTACATTCCATGAAGGACACCAAAAGCTATCGCATATACTTGCTATACCCTGCACTCTTCATTGAATTGAACAAGGAGGAACAGGACCTACCTTACACCGATCGACTAAAAAAGCGGGAGGGGTAGGCCATTCACGGCCACAGCTATTATTTCACGTGATACTGAACAGTCGCAGTGACTCTAAATTGTAATGTCCAGTTCGTACTCTATTCCGTACCGGTTCATACACAGCAGCACAGGCCCGGTGTTTCAGGCCATGTCGGTATAGTACAGAATGCATTTCTGTAGTTCATGCTGCATTGGCGGATAACATTTCCAAAGCCTATTGTAGTGGAAGACATTCCCTTGGAAGCACAGTGGTCTGAGATGGTTTCCCATTATTTTTTTATAGAAAAAACCTCGGCAGATCAACTGGTGTCAGGACATTGACCCCAGAATTGGTTTGATTCCGCCTGGCTCATTCAAAGTGACACATATGAAACAGGGAAACATATCTGAAAACCGGAATGTTCCCCTTTCGCGGTCATCCCCTGGGCGTTTGACATCACGACCTTGTTTTTTACTGCAGATGTTTGTGTTTTTTTTTTTATCGCGGTTTGAATGTTAAAACTCGTTGTTCTTAGCGGGACACAATCCCCATTCGTTCAAATTCACCCAACCTGAGTCAAACTCAGACTAAGACGAAAGACCCAGAAATAGGTTTGGTTTCCTCTGGACCAATTTGGGTAAAAAATGGCACAAAAGTGTTATTACAATTAGACTGGTACTATGGCATCCATATATTCGTAGAAGCTCGTCCTACTAACAAGACATAAACCGTTTATGTTCATCCCGGATTCAGTCATCTCAGTAGGTACCGCAAACCGTTGATTGAAAAAGAAACTCTCCCGTATTCTCCTCCTTTTTTTGACGGCAGTCAGGTTTTTTCCCTTCAGATTACAGATTAGGGCAATTTGAGCCTTATGACATGCCACCATATTTGATGTCGAAAATGGGGGTATGCCAAGGCATCGCTCCTTCAAATAGGTCTGGGAAGTGCTATTTCGCATCTGGAGGGCCTTATTTGTTTGCAACGTGCCCACCGATGGTGGCGCTCCGCTTTAGGGATGGGCACATAGCGCCCCCTATTGTAAGGGTCCATCCCCCGCGCCCCCCCCCCCCCCCCCCCCCCTCTATGCGGAAAATCCTGACTAGGCCATTGCCAGCTAAGGTTACAGTAATCCATTTCCACGATTAATCCTACGAAAAAGAGCCAAGGTGTTTTATCCGAAACGATTTACTGTATTCGAATTAATAAACCATGGGGTTATATTCCGAAGTATTTCATACGGAACGACAGAATGCCCGGTATTCCGAAGCGAGTTCAAGTGTTTTTTGTTTTGTTTTTTCGCAAGAAAGAAATAGTTTGGTTGAGTTGGCCTATGCCGAAAATAGATTGGTGTGTTTGCTAGATGAGAAAAATAAGTGACCTCCTACACAACACACACACACACAACACACGCACACACACGCACCACACACACCACACACACGCACTACACACGCACACGCACACCACACACACGCGCGCGCGCGCACGCACACACGCCACCACACGCACACACATACCACACACACACGTTTTATGTCTGATTTGATACCAGTCATGGACTCTAATAGCAAGTACGGCGAAACAGACCCACCAAAACAGCGTAATTTGACGTGACGATGACTAATTGTTTCAACGCCAATTTGTTACGTGTAGATCGTGCACGATGGTGCACCAATTGTAAAGCTCGATATAGCCTACCCTAGACAGTTTCGTCGGTAGTGTCCAACGTAAAACCACCAGGGTAAAGTTGTATACGGTCATTATTCGCCGGGTGTTACGAGACAATTGCCGGTTTATTGTGAAATAACGGCAGAAGGAACGGAACGTGAGTGAAGGTTGGATCTGTAAATGGAATACGCTCATTTGATAACTCAGATTCAGATTAAAGAATAGGCTGCATCTCAAGTTTTTGGAACTTGGACAGGAAAACGGCATCGACCCATTATCGGCCGGGTATTGCGAGAGCTATTGTCGAATTAATGGTCTCCGCCATTTACTTTGAATTTATTAGAAAATTACGTCGGTACGATTTCTTCTTTTCGGTCGCTCCGAAACCATCGGTCTCGTGGTGAACCTTATCCATTTTCGGTCTCATGGACCCTTCGGTTCGGGCCCATCTTCATTTAGGTATCGCGACTACTTCGTCTCGTGGACACTCGCCAAATTAAACGAGTCCACAGGACGAAGTTGATTAAGATTCTCACGAGACTTTACACAAGCGAAGGGATAACGTGAGATAGCACGAGCCGTTCGACGGCTTCAGTTTTAAAGACTGCATGCGAAAGAGAGCTTCACCCACACAGAAATACTCACGCACAAATACATAATTAGCCCATGTTGTAATATTAGGTCATACATTTGAGAGAAAATATTAGGGAGGGTCAACTTGTTTCCCCATATAGGCCTTAGTGGATCTTATTCGCGAACACCGGGCGAGCACGGAATCCCTTCGCTTGGTGTAATGCCGGTAGTAATCTAATCAACCTTGTCTTGTGGATGCGTCGCCTTGAATTTGGGACTCTTGACGTCTACTCGCAATTCCACTACGCTTGGATTCGTGTGAGACTTTTAATCAGTGGCGATCATAGATGACACAAGCCAAAAGTTCATAACTCATGATATGTTATATGTTCTAGAAAACCAATTCCTTGGGGTAGTGATGAACGTTGATACATGACAAGCACACCGTACCTCTGTATAATTATACAGAAGCTTGTCTGCAGAAGAATGAATCGCGAAACGGCAAACGATGTATGCTTTTCAACAGGTTCAACCACAGGTATTAATTCATGTTCTGTGTTGTGAAGATCTCTGAGCTATGTGAAAGGGACCTGCCTTCTTGCAAACTATCTTCCTCTAAGATTTATCTTTCCCAAGGGGCAAAAAAATTTCTATATAAATATTGCGAGGAGGCCTGAATACTCAGCTGAAGCACCGAAATGGAGCTGAGTAGGGAGTATTATCACCTTTGTCTAGGTGGGGCTTTTGAGAGGAAATATGGGTTATTTTCCCTCACTTGTTGTAAGGCATGAACAGCTGTTGTCATCATGGCTCATGAGAAAATATATACCTTTGTTAGTTTAACCACCATTGTCAAAAAACTATGAAAAGAATTCTGCACTGGCGCGACAGAATTACTAATGTATTAAATGGATGTCCATGAATTTTACAGTTCTCAAGAAAACAGCTCAGGTGCCGACAAGGATTAGTTACAGTAACCATAGTTCAACTTTTTCGTATTATACTTACACAAAACTCTAGGTAATGACTGGTGATGACAAGCATTTTAAGTACGCTGGCGAATGGGTTGACCTCCGCCGTGCAAAAGCATAATACACCTCGATATAAAACAGTGTTACAACCACATGCATGTGCGTTTTTGTTGATGCTCTCCGAGCTACAAAAAACATGTCTATGTAGTCTGCTGATGAGGGATGAACATACAGCGAATAAGTTATAGTGTGGTTGGAGCAATTGATCGAAATTGTCCAACTTCCAGTATTGTTGTGACTTCCCAAGTGCGCTCCAATAGCAACCGCATTTGTGAAATTGTTGTATACATCGACTTCCAGTATGACAAAGTACAAAGTCGAATACTTTGGTGCCAACCAAATTACAAACTTGCTACAGGAGCAGTACGACGTGATGAACGCCACATATTCAGTTACGGGTATTAGTTCATATTCATAGGCGTCATAAACCATAATTAACCGCAGGTAGTTTCTCACTCAGTAAGATAGGGTCGATTATGGCGCCGCTCCTGACGAACGGACGTTATCCGAAAACAACTCAAACAAGTGTCAGCAATACGTATACGGGAAGAACATCCACGCACCCATAGGCAACCCACCCCCGCCATTAGAATATCCTATAATCAAGGGTAGTATAGTATTCGCTTCAACAACGAAATTGCGTTCGCCAGATAAAATCGTTCACAAGGTCTGGATTATCAAGTGGATGTTTGTTGTCAAAAGGCACCCGACTTAGTCAAATGTTACACAATATCCCATCACCGAATAGTGAGGTCAGTTGTACCACGGTATATTCAGTTGTACAGTTAATTTAGAATGGTTGACACAGCTCTCCCTCAACAAGTGAGATTTTATTTATTTATGATTTAATTCATTATTCTTATTTCTTTCCTCGGGAGCAATGGCTCTGTCTTCTCCGGTCAATTCAGTGTTTTTCCCATTTCCACATATTCCGTTTTCGGCATGTGTTGTGAGGACTTAAATCCCGGTAGCAGCGATTATTTGCTGACTTCCATCAAGTCAATTTTTAGGTACTTGGAACCACTATCGATATTGACTCCCTATGCATGTAGCACATGTAGGCAATTCACCCTTCATGGCACACCTGCTAACCCGCCAGCCGCCTCCGGCCCGATGGGTGCCCAATTCATATCAACAAAATCGTGTCTATAAACTTCCACGAAACTATTACAATACAAAACTATACAATACTCAATTCCAGTTTTTTCTTCTTCTCCATAACACCAAGTCGTTTGTTGGAAATATTCTTTGCGTGTTGGCCTGTTAAGTACCGAAACACATGAATATTGATATGATGGTATAGGATTTCATATTCATTGTTCACTAGAAACACTGCTTTTTCAACTCGAGAGGAGAGGGTTATCATGAGACTACGGTGAGCCTGTAATAAACTTCAAATTTTATTTTCATGTTCATGCTGGTAAAGTTAAGGTAAACCGCGTAAGATTGTATCATAATATAACATCAGTGTCTTGTTAATACTCATATCAGTGCATGACCCCCTTGGCGCTTCTATCTTTGCATCGGGGCACAACTGGGTATTCGACGCGGGCGCTGTCTCATCATACATGGATTTTGGATCACCTGCCTGGCTGCACTTGACATTCAATTGCGATTACTTTTATGACTTGTGTTGGGTATAATATATACTGCTCAACGGTTTTCGTTTGTTTTTTTTCCTGGCATCGTTAGCACACAATGGACTCGTTTTGCCGTGACACACTGGCGAGATAATGATGACTGTACCAGGCAGCCGTGTGTATTCAGGCACCCTGTTGAATGTTTACAAGGGACAATAGCATAACTCTGTGTGATAGTAGACTTTATCACGTTGTTGCCCCCCAAGGGCATGTGGAATGTATTCAAGTTTCCCTTGAGATATATATGCCTGGTCAGATCATGACCGAACACCAACTCTTACAGTTCTGACGAGAATGTACGCGGTGTCATACACATAATTACTGACGGCATTTTGTACTTTCAGGGCATATGCCTTTCCATGAAAAATATACACCCATTTCTCCTAGAGGACAACGACTTCGGAGTTTGAAATTTGCTCGTGGGAATTGGTTATTCACCCGTGACTGTCCTATGTTGCCCTAGAAGTTATGCGGTCTTCATATTGCCTGTGGGCATTCAAGTCCAGACCCTCTAATTGGTTGGTATTTTTCCCCCCTAGGAATGGTGGTACTGGGGTACCATAGGACCTTTGGCCATGCCATTGATGCCAGTGGTACTCAACAAGTCACATTGAACCTGATTTATTCCCCAGCCAAATGAGAAGATTAAGTCATATAACTCGCTTTGCGCCCCAACATATGTGTTATATGTGTGGCTCGGCCAGCCAAACATTACTATGAAATATTAGTCCGACAATTAGGATCACTTTCGTCAATTCACCGAGAAACTCATTTAATCTGCAAAGGTATACCATCTGCCGACGACCAGACGTATCTATACTTATAGGCCCGACCTACAGGCACTAACTATGGCAATGAACAAATTGAATTCTCAGAGCTATATGTACAGGTACCTGTCTTGAATCGCGATCAAGGCCTGTGGCAAGCAAGAGGTTCCCTATTCTAATGTAGGTGAGCTTATTTAGCGTCAAATTTGCTATGAGTTAGACTCGGTTTCTCTCTTTTTTTCATCGGTGACCCCCGTTTCTGCCTAAGCCCCAATATCACAAACTTACCCCTAGGCGATGAAAGTTCGTGAATGTATATAGTAAGCCATTATGGCTAGTCGCTATTTGCCAACTCTGTCCCATGAGCCAGAAGTTCTTACATAGGCCTCAAATAGACTAACAGCGTCACTAGGGGGACCTATCGCCCAAATGCCCGTGGGCGGCGAATTATTTTGCGTTAAGTAGCCGATGCATACAAACGCCGAGTGCCCTATGGGCAGCGATGCCCTTGGTTCTGGGATAGCTACTTGGTGGACTGTGGGAGAATGATCGATTGCATTAGACCTTTGGCGATTGATGCCTTTTTTTCGCTTCTCTTTTTTCTCCTCCTCCTTTCTGATTTGGACTTCATCTATTGTTAGTTGCCAGAGGGCCTCTATTTTATGGGGCACATGTCAAACTCAGTTGTCCCAAATGTTATTGTCAACCTTCTTGTATCTGGGATGGGCAAAAGAATTTGTCCCATCTATATACTAAATATTAATAACATCCTTCCATGGACATGATTCGGAGGGTTGAATTTCAGCTATGCAGTCTAGTTATTCTCAGCTCTTGACTGTGGATGTGGAAGTCCTCGTTGGAACCAACGCCCACCAAACACGTTTACTGGTAACCTAGCAACCACCTAGGCATAGCCTACAAACAGTAATAAGAAGTGAACTTGTTCTCTGTTGACTGATTACTGACGCTCACTTCACCTACACAATCAAAGCTGTATAGGTAGGATCGTTAAAAATAAAACCATGTAGTAATTTTGCCCTACGCGTGTTCATTCCATTCACTTGGAACAAATTCCGCCCCTTAGGAAACCTATCTTCCTCTCTGCACAACGAATACAGCATAATGGAACACTTTCAACACACCATGAGAACATGAATTTGGCGTGTAATGGAAGTTATACTGCACTACGCACCACACTTATGAAGTCCCACCTTGACTCTTAACCACATTGTCCGATTGGAATCCAGGACTCGGCATCGGAAGTGGGGTCTACACATGGCATGGTATTCGTAATTGCAGTTTTTATCGAGTTTCCGAATTTGTCAGTTTTTTTTTCACAAACTTTAGCGGTGTGATAACATTGGTCTGGGAAACAGGTTGAGCCATTGCTAAGGTTAACAGATGGTCAGTCGAGGTAGGAATATGCAAATTTTTCTGAACATCGAGTAGGTTGTTATAGCAGCTTAACTTCCCACACACTATAGGCCTGGGACAGCTGTGATCGCGGAGCTACAGCGCCTGCGCGGCAAGAACATGTTTATCGTACAGTTTGATTCCCCGCTCACTTCCGTACGCATGATTCTTCACCATTATTGATAAAGACAAAAGCTAGCAAATGCTGCCAAATAAGATACTGTGACGACAAATGCACTCTTTGCTTCATTTGCCCGAACGGTCTTGGCAAGTCACGCAGTGTAGGGTTATGGGTTCGTGTATGGACTGTGACGCTCCTTGTGACCGCAAGCAAGCACCAATAAACGCAATCACCCATCAACGCAAAGAACCCATCGAGTTCATGAAGGGTCGCCATGTTGAAGTAAAGTGACCCCTAATTTGGGGGGGGTCCGGTCCAGGGCCACCTAGATCAATGAGGTCAAGTGTAACATAAGAATCCATGTGAGCATATGATAAATTTGCAAACGACAACCGAAATTATGTAGAGAGCTTAACTCGGCACGAGGGTTTGTCATATGGGGTAGAATATTTTCTTATTGTTTCGTGGTCAGGTCCAAGGTTACGAGGGTCGCAGTGGTCCGAGGCAGGATAAATGTTCAATGTAATGATGTAGCGAGCTCTTACTTGGAACGAAGGTTGTTATTTGGAGTAGATGATCTTTATTGTTTCGAGGTCACGTCAACCCGTCACCATGCTAGGTCACAGTCTATGAACTGAGAGCATCATTTCATTCGCCCATGTAGCACGGCGCAACAAAAAACTCACTGAGCTGGGGGGTTCTTGTTAGAGAATATTATTCAAACTTATCAAAGCGGCGTCATCCGATTACCTAGCCGTTTTCTCGAATCCGAACCTTGATTTCAAACACAGTTTGTGAACAAATAAACTCACGGAAATCCGATTTGCCTCTATTTGTTAATGGGATTTTAAAATAAAAAACAAGCGGGCAATCCCGGAGTTGCAACTATCTCATTCGGACCCCATCCATTGAAATCCAGTCTTCAGAAGTTCAGAACTTTCAGAGAATTATACCACATGACATTGTCTGGGACGATAGCTGTTCTAACACTGCAGTTGGGTGCAAATATAGTGAGAATAGTGGAAGCAGGACGACGGTCTAGATTCTGGTGCTGAATTACTTGGTCAAGTCTTCCAGGACTAGTTATTTTGTTAAACTTGAAGACTTTGAGGTTGTAGACCCTTCAGATCGGCTGGGAGAGATTCCATTCACGGGGATCGTGGAAATGGCGAATATTTTTAGCAGCCATTCCCCAATATTTGCAAAATTTTATAAACATTAGGCTACTTTTCTTCCCAGGGTTTCGCGGCCCGATGAGGCGGGGGAGGGGACGGGGGAAGGGTGGGTGGATTGAGGGACGGGGGGCGGGGGGGGGTAAGGTGGCCTCTAACTTTATCGACCACCCCGAAGCGTCATAAAGCAGGCCGTATCTCTCCACGATTACCCCATTACTTCAATCCAATTTAAGCCACTAATTTTTAATTATTCAATTTATCCACAACTTTACTGGATTTTGTGGGCAAGTAGTTTCAATATGTCTTGCTTCCCCTTCTTCCATTTCCCGCGTTTTGAGCAACTGTCATTGGACCTCCGACGATGCTGTTCCACTATCTCTCTCAGGAATAACACTGAAAAGACAGCACACCACTTTGCATCTGATGTACCATCAGCCAGGTAGACCCACATATATTGTTTTACACTTTTTGGCCCATTGGGGTTTAGCCTCCTCAGCTGATCCATCTGCATTTTGCGAAGAACACCTTAGTATTTTGCATGTGTAACCTTTACATGACGTGGCTGCAGTTTGATTGTTTTCCTCTACACGATATTCTTCTGTCTATTTTATGACAGTGAATTTCATCTGTGACAGCCTATGTCTTAAAACTTTCGCTAAAACTTCAAGCAGTATCAGCGCGAAACTTCAATGGTCGACTCCACACGGAGGGTGGAAATTTGTCGGTTAGCCATGTGGGTGGTGGTGGTAGCTTCAAAACGGGAGGGTGGAGTATTTGTTACCTGGTTAATAACTTGTCTGGGCTTCAGGATAAGGGTGGAAGGTAGGTTCTCGGTGTCATTTTTTGCTAATACAGTCTTTTGACTAGGGAAAACATCCACTGTGGCACTGTTTGCGTACTTTTTTTTCAACTTAGGCCTCAGCTAGCTATTAGTTCATGTACTTGCTTATAGCCTATGGATAGGTCTAAGTCCTATAGTCTCCTCCCGTTACGCCACCTGTGCTTGGCATGGGTAGTATGACTGTAGCTCGGAGTTCTTACGCGGTTCACACGGTTTCTGTTAGCTGTCACACATTAGGCTAAGGCCTGTAGGCCTCATTACCATGTGCTTTGCCTATATGTAGTAGCCAGTTTACAGGGATTGTACGAGCTAATGTTTATGGAGCAATTAGGTGGACGTTAGTTGGGTTAAGATTCCAGTCCAGAATACCCACGACCCCAGCTTTCCTAGTGTACCAACGCCTGTTAAACATTGATCCAACTCACTAAACCATATACTTTACGCACTCGTCGCACCTCATTTGCTGTGACCACCCAGAAACCCTACGGCGGCACCCCCGCCATAAGGTCCCATCAGTGGATAGTTCCTCAAACCACCACTTATCGTTACCATAGCAACTGTGCTATGGCAACCATCAACATTGATAGGTGTGATGAAATGGGAATGACCTACAATATCTCATCTGGCCCTTCGGACGATGACTGATAAATGCCGCATATATGCTAATCCGGTATGCGCCACATGTTCACAGCCCTGCTGAAGCACATACCGATATGGAGGGCTGGTCTAAAAATAAGGGGGCTCACACCGCCCAGTTCTATAAGATTATATGATTTACCACCTTGGATTCGAATATCACCACATATCGCCTTGCGGGACTTCGTTTGAAAACATCCAAAACTTCGGTAGTTTTGCTCCGTCATTATGACGCATTCACGGTTTCTGACGACCTCTTACGACCAATCCATGTCGCATGTCAGCAGTCAGATTTATTTCCACACCTCGTGTTGCCGCGCGCAGTATTTATGGTAGGGTGCAGCCAACTATGTTTTTATGTAGATTCCGCGGAAAACCGCCCCAGATTAGTCATGAATAGTTACAGAAGACATTCAATAAACTTTACAAACACCGAAAATGAGAATTTATCGAAGAATGATGCATTTTAAACCGAAAATTGACCCCGAAGCCACTGTGTCGGCTATGCGCAGGCGTATTGCGGGCTGTTTGGTATCGCGACAGACGTTCAGAAAAAATATGAATCTCAACATGGGCAAATTTAAAAAAAGATATAACCATCAACGTATGCTACCAACTTGGTTGGAGGTGTCTAAACCAATTCCACATCAGACCAATAGGTAATTTTCCAGAAGGCCTGGCCGTTTCCCGAATTAGATGGGAAGAGAGAATGTCCGATTGCGCATATCAAAGTTGACGATGTCACCGGCCCCCACTAGTCCCGCCATGAGTTCAGCCAGACATAGCAGAAGAAGTTCGCACAGGCGTTTGTTAGGCAAATCACCGATTGGTTAAAGGGTCATCCTGCACATATGAGTGAATGAGGATGATACGAGGTGACCAAAGTCAAACACCTGTTTCGAAGGCTAGGCTGCAAGGGAGTATTATTGTATGAAGGAGTAATTAATTATGAGCTTGTTTAAATCGAATTTCACTGTTTGGTTCAATTTTCTGCTCTAAAAATATGATATAGGATCGAAATGGAGAACAGTTAGGTCCCCAAAATGACCATTTCAGGCCTTTTAGTGTGGAAATCAATGGCTTCAAGTGCAGCAACAGTGGATGAATTGATAACTATTCTAATTTCAGGTTTGGAATGGTGAGGGTCCGATTCCCAGCTTTTATCCAATCACCAAATCTCATCTGTTTACCAACACCTGAACCTGTAACCCTGATTCACCCGAACCCTACTCTTAACACCTCATCCCTACCGTAATGACAGTTCAACACTAAATCTCAACATAAAGTACACACCCCCCCTGGGTCTATACCAATATTGTTACAATAGTACCGCTAATTAGCCTATTGGTGCCAGCGTGGCCACGCCCCGTGATAGCCCCCCCGACTTGTCCACACCTGTTCTAAGAGTCTCCAGCTCCAGGTTTTGCTTGCTCTGATTTGAATGATTGTAGTAACTACTCAATGGGAGAATCACTTGAGTTTCGCCTCTACCCCTCCCCTAACCCCCACCCCCACCCTTACCCTTACTCAAATCAGCCTGGTATAGTCCAGTGAGGGGGTACTTAATGTGAAGTTTTCTCTCGTCAAGTTACAATATTACAATAAAATGCACTAGAAGTAAAGTTGAAATCTCTGTATTGGGACTTTCGGTCATACAGTGCAGCACACGTGTATCACAATTCACGTTCGAACCATCCAGGTCTTCCAGTCGCCAGATGTTTAGAAGAAAAACTCACAATCGGGCTGAAAAATAGTGGTTCCGCTCTAAATTCGAATTATTCGTGCAATTTGCTTACATGCACGGGAACAGGTCAGATTTTGTTACTTACTGCACATGCCCAGATACGCTACAGTCGTTCGAAACCGACGGCGTTTCGGACCCCACCCCAACAGTGGTACAACAGTCGGCCGCCGGCGGAAACCGCCGTCGTAACGACGGTAATTTGGGTCACTGATCGCCGGCGTTTTGGCTGCGTCTGAACCCGCGTCCGCCCCCCGTTCGAGACGACGGCGTCCCCATCAAAACACGGCCTATTATCCTACAACACAGCACGTTTCAAAAAAATTTTCAAAAAAGTTTTGAAATGTTTTTTTGTTGAGTAACATAGATGTTAGGAAAAGTTTTTAAAAAACGTTTTGGAAACTTCAAAAAAAAACAAAATTCTTTCCGCTCCATACACAACATTTAGCAGACTCAAAACAGTTACCCAAACAACAAGGTTAGGTTGAGTAGTGATGTCGGAGTTTGCTAGCTTATCGCTCGGCTGCCCTGGTCCACGCTGTTACTAATAAATATCAAATAATAAACAAAACTTGTTACTAAACATTTTCTCAAAACGTTTGGTGAAACGGTTTCATAAAACGTTTTTGCAACATTCAGGTTACTCAACAAAAAAAACGCTTTTCAGAAACATTGGCGAAAAGATTTTTTTTTAATATATATTTCAAATGTTTTGAAAAACGTTTAAAAAGGTTTGTGTTTGCTGGGACTAGAGCCTCCTAAGCGTTTCCGCCGTCGAAAAAAGAAGGCGACACGTCCTCTCAGAGTAATGCGCCCGTTGGATGTGCCACAAAGTGCAGGCCATAATATATAGCGACGTCACGCATTTACGTCCGTATCTTTGCACGGCCGATGCCCGAAAACATCACCGGTACGTGAGATCTTTAATTGCTGTTGCGATAGCGAATTCCCCATTATAACCGGCGTCCGCTGTCGAAGACGACGGCGTCCGACTGCAAAACGCGGCTGTTATTACAGCCTCCTGGTCTGTTCCGCTGTTCGAAACGAAAACGTACACGCCCTCTCGAAGAGGGAGGCGCCGCCGTATCTTTGCCACGGACAAGGCAGCTGCAGGGCCTGTAGCTCAATTGCAATGCCGACTGCGAAAACACCGTCCATTTTTGGGCTCCCTTCTCATAAGCCGTTGGATGGTTGAATCCACAAGTATAAGCAAATGCCAAACTGCAACGGAGGATACTTTTTCTTAAGGATCTCCTGACAAGAGATCCTAGTTCCGTTGTGAACAATTAGGGCAATTTCTGACTAATTCTAGCCTGTCTACACAATATTAGCACCGAACAGCCGGAACCAGATAATAGCTCCACCCACACAAGATCAAGTATCAGGAGAAAAATGTTTGACTATAGGTGTGAAGAGAAAATATTTACACAGACTGAGGTACTTTTGTTAACACCGTTCATTTTCCGGATATGTAAGAAAAAAAAAACAAAAAAAACTATAAAACATCAATTACAGAGAGGTCTGTGCGCGCAAGTTGTAGAAAACACCACAACAAAAACAGGAGACTATGAAACGCTGAAGAGTGACCTAGATGAGGTTGTTCAAGTACCGTATAGAAGGGTAGAAGGAGTGTGAGTGGTTTGGATATTTGGATATAAAGGTCCTAAAGTTCAATTACTATAGGCAACAGGAGTATGACTTTAATCAGTACTCGACGAAATGTTACGTTTAAGGCCCGATTTCCCGGGGCTATACTCGAAAGTTCAGTTCGGGCTACTAGAAAACTTTGATGCAGCTGCCCGTCGGGGCTAGTGAAAAATTCGTTAGGGCTAGGGCATAAGCATGAAAAAAAAAAAGATGACTGATCCTAAACCTCTTCAATGACTTTCATAAGCGGCCCATTCCCAGCTCCTCGCCCAAAAAAGATTACGTTCGTTAAGTTGTCCTTGTGTTGTGAGCCTTGAACCCCTTATTCTGTAGTGTGTACCGTTTTGCGTAGGCCTATACCAGGGAAATGCATTTCCCGGAGCCTAAACTTACGTATGAACTTGCGTGCGGGCAAAGGCAGGCATTCGTGTATGCACCGTGACGTGTGACAGCACAAGCTGTACTGCAGCTCTTAAGCATTGTTTTAATTTACTACTGGGCTAAACGGTGTTCACGAGTTTTTTGGTGAGTGGAATGCAGCATATTCTCAGCAAAAGTTTTCCAATATAGTAAGAGTACTTTATATGTTCTGTCTAATTTCTCGGTTGACTTTCAATAAAGAGCAACTTCATCGTTTTTGGTTTATGTCCTATCTGCTGGTGTTTGAAAATTCAACCCGCAATAGATTAAACTTCTTGTATCTTGTACTCCGTCCGCTCGATCTCTGTGTGCGCTCGTCGCTGACTCGCGACTGTGTGTTATTCCGGCTCCCTCCATCACACATGTGATATGTGTAGGGAAACGGAAACATGCTCACGAGTTAGCGACTAGGGTGTGCGCCAGCAAAGCTATCACAACACAACTTACTGTCTAGCAACCAGTTAAACATAACCGAGCACCGGCTTCGGCTTATAACATTTTGCTCTGCTGCCAACGTGCATTTCCTAGTTCAATTTCGTAAAATTTTATAAAACGCAAAAATTGAATCGATCGCAAAAGTATTGCCATCCAAGTGTTCAATAAATAACAAAGAAAACATATGTGGATCGTATTCGTAATGTTTTAAGCTTCCAAACAAACATTGAGTCGTGGAGAAATAAAAAAGTCTGTGTTGTAATTATTAAAGATAGGCTACATTGTTACAAATTGTCGAGGAAGCGGATTACCATTGCGAAAACGGAAAAATATAACTGGGTCTTTTAACGGCCAGCACGAGACCGTGAGCGGTTGGGATCGGGCTAGTAAAATTCTGTTTCGGCAAGGGCGCAATCTGGGGACGGGGGGACACGTCCCCCACCAACATTTAGATGGGTGGGGGACACAATACAAATCCCCCCCCCCACGTTTTGGAGTTTATGAGGAAACAATGAGGGGCATGGACATTGCCTCTGGGTTTTGTGATATCTCCATCTAGGCGCGGGACATTGAAAGCATTATTTTGATGACTTGTGTGGCGTATATAATACGCTAACGTTTTTCGTTTTGTTTTTTCCGCGGCATCTTCTAGCACACAATGTTGACTCGTTTTGCCAGTGACACACTGGCGATGATAATGCATGTACTGTACAGGCAGCCGTTGTTATTCAGGCCCACCATGCATGTTACAAGACAATAGCAATAACTCTGTGATAGACTTTATTCACGTTTGTTGCCCCCAAGGGCATGTGGCATGTGTATTCACGTTTCCTTTGGGATATATATGCCTGGTCAGATCTTACCGAACACCAACCTCTTTCAGTTCTGACGAGAAGGTTACTGTCGATTTATAACCTATACTGCGCATTTTGTCCGTACATTTTAGTGCATAGGCCGTTCCATGAAAATATACACCATTTCTCCTAGAGGACCAAGATTTAGGGTTTTGAAAAATGCTCTGTGGGAATTTTTGAGGTTATTTCACCCGTGACGTCCGATTTTTGCCCTGAGAAGTTATTAGCGGTCTTCATATTGCCTGTGGGCATTCAGTACCAAAACCTCATTGGTGGGATTTTTCCCCTACGGAATGGTGGGTACTGGGTACCCATAGACCTTTGCCATGCCACTGATGCCAGTGTGGTACTTAAAACAAGTCACATGACCTGATTTATGCCCCAGCAATGAGAAGATTTTTGAGTCATATAACTCGCTTTGCGCCAAACATAGTTTATATGTGGGCTCGGCCAAACATGATAATGAACTATAGTCCGACAAATTAGGATCACTTTCCGTCAATTCACCCGATGAAAATCATCTATATTCTGTAAGTATACATCTCCCAACAGACCAAGACGTATCTATACTATATAGGCCCGACCTACAGTGCACTCAATATGCAATGAACCACTGAATTCTAGAGCTATATTCTACAGGTACATTTCATAGATCGCTATCAGGCCTCGTGGCAGCAAGAGTTCCTATGTACTTGGTTGAGTTATTTAGCGTCAAAATTGGCCCTAGTTAGACGGTGACCATGTTTCTGACTAAGCCCCAATTATCACAAACTACCCCCGAGGCGATGAAACGGTCGTGCAGTAATATAGTACAAGAATATGGCTGTCGACATTCTGCCAATTGTACCTTGCAGGAGAAGTTTCTACATAGGGCCCCTCAAATTAGACTAAAGGGCATAGGATCCTATTCGACAATTTCCCGTGGGCGGCGAATATTGCGTAAGTAGCCCGATGCATACAAACGCCGTAAGTGCCCTATGGGACAGAGGAATGTCCCTTGGTTATGATAGCTACTTGGTTGATATGTGGGAGAAGTATCGATGCATTAGCCCTTTGGGCGATTGCTTGGGCCTTTTTTTCTCTTTCTATCGTTTTTTCTCCTCCTCATTTTTCTGATTTTGGCATTGCATTTATTGTTAATTTGCCAGAGAATGGCCTTTTTTCTGGTCACATTTCAAACTCCAGTTTTCCAATATGTTATTGTCAACCTTCTTGTATCTGGGATGGGCAAATGTAAATTTGTCTCCCATTATAATATAAATTCTTATCACATCCCTTCCAGGGATTTCGGAGCGTTTCATTTCACCTATGCAGTTCTCTTATAATCCTCAGCTCTTGACTGTGGATGTGGACAGTCCTCGTTGAGACACCTAACCGCCCACAACCCGTTTACTGGTATACCTAGCAACCACTAGGCTATCGCCTAAACTTACAATAATAAGGTAACAGTTCTCGTTTAGACCTGACGCTCACTTCACATACCACTCTACAGCTGTATAGGCTTGATCGTTAAAATCAACCAATGTAGTAATTTTGCCTACTCGATGTTCATTCCATTCTACTTGGAACAAATTACGCCCCTTAGAACCTATCTTCCTCATCTGCAAAAACGATGACAGTGCCTAATGGAACACTTTCAAACACCGAGGCGAACAGGAATTTGGCGTTTAGGGAGTATACTGGCACTACGCATCACACTTATAAGGTCCCGCCCCACCGTGCCTCTCACCAGCATTTTTGTTGGTTTTTGTTCCATTGACTCCAGACTCGGCAATCCTGAAGTGGGCGTCTACACATGCAGGTATTCGCTAATTTGGCATGATTTATACGATTTTCCGAATCTTGTCAGTTTTTTTTTCAAAACTTTAGCGGGTGTGGATAACATTGGGTCCTTGGAAAGTTTGAGAGCCATGCTAATGTTACCAGAGGTCATTCAATGTAGGAATTGCAACTCTTTTCTGAACATAGAGTATGTTATTAGCAGCTTAATTCCCACAACTATAGGCCTGGGACAGCTGTGATCGCGGAGCTACAGCGCCTGCGCGGCAAGCACATGTTTATAGTTTACATTAATTCCCCGCCTACATTCCGGTACCATGATTCTTCACCATTATTGATAAAGACAAAGCATAGCCAATTGCTGCCAAATCAGATCATGTGACGATCCAAATCCCTTTTTGTTCAGCAGTTGGGCCGAAGGTCTTTGCAGTCACGCAGTGTATGTGTGTATGGGTTCGTGTATGTGACGCTCCTTGTGACCGCAAGCAAGCACCAATAAACGCAATCACCCATCAACGCAAGCACCCGATCGAGTTCCATGAAGGGTCGCCATTGTTGAGATTACAAGGACCCTAATGTTTTGGGGGTCAGGTTCCAGGGCCACCTAGGTCAACTGAGGTCAGTGTAACAAACAATCATGTGAGCATATGATAACTTTGCAACGAAATTATGTAGAGAGCTTACTCTCGCACGAGGGTTTGTCATATGGGGTGATAAATTCTTATTGTTTTTTTGGTCGCTCAGAGTCTAGATGTTGGTGTTTACTCGGACATGCACACCGTCCCGCATGTCCGAGCATGAATAACTGTTCAATGAAATGATGTAGAGAGCTCTTACGTACTTGGCATCGAAGTTGTAATTGGAGTAGATGATCTTCATTGTTTTCGAGGTCAAGTCGAACGTCAATCTACTGCTGGTCACACACACAGTCTATGACCTGAGAGCATCATTTCCCAATTCTCCCGTAGCAAGGCAAAACTCCTGAGCCCTTGGGTTCTTGTTAGAGAATATTCTTCAACTTTATCAAGTCGGCGTCATCCGATTCCCCCTAGCCGTTTTTCTGAATCAGAACCTTGATTTCAAACACAGTTGAAAATCCGGAAATCCGATTTGCCTCTATTTGTCCTGGATTAAAATAAAAACAAGCGGGCAATCCCCGGAGTTGCATATCTCATATCGCCATCCATGGAAATCCAGTCCTGCAGAAGTTCAGAACTTTCAGAGAATTATACCACATGAAATTGTGCCTGGGATTATCTGTCTAAACTGCAGGTGGTGCAATAATAATTAGCAGTGGGAAGCAGTCGGTCTCAGATTCTTGTGTGACTTCCTTGGTCAAGTCTTCCAGAACTAAGTAGGTTTAAATTGGAAACTTTGAGGATTGTCAAGAACCCGGTTTCATATCGGCTGGGAGAATATTTCATTCCGGGATCGTGAATGGCGAATATTTTGGCACCATCCCCAAATATTTTGGGCAAATTTTTATAACATTAGGCACATTTTCCCAGGGTTTCCTCTGCCCACGAGAGCGGGGGATGGGACTCGGTGGCTGAAATGGGGGAGGGGGTGGGTGATTTGAGGGGTAGTGGAGGGGGGGTGGGAGGTAAGGTGACCTCGTAACCTTTATGAAGCGTCAATAAAAGCATGCCGTCTCACTATAAAGCCATTATACCCCCTTCAATGCCAATTTAAGCCCACTCACTTTCTAGATTATTCAATTTCTTCCCAACTTTACTGGATTTTTTGGGCAGTTTCACTAATCTGTTCTTGCTTTCCTTCTTCCATTTTCCCGTCTTGCGCCTTTCATTTGACCTCCGGAACCATGCTGTTAATTCCTACCTTCTCTTGAGGATAACACTGAATAAGCAGCACACGCACCTTTGCAGCCTGATGTACATCCTCCAGTAGACCCACATATATGTGTTTTTCACTTTTTGGCCACATTGGGGGTTTAACCTCCTCAGCTGGAGCCATTCTTCCCGGAAGAACACATTCGTCTTTGCAATTGTATACATTTACATGAAGCTGGCTGCAGTTTGATGTATTTCCTCTACAACCGAATATTTCCCTGTCTATTATGATGTGAGATTTCATCCTGTGACAGCATGTCTAAACGTTTCGCTAACTTCAAGCAGTTATCAGCGCGAAACATCACTGGGTCAGACTCCACACGGAGTATGGAAATTTGTAGCCATGCTGGGTTGGTTGTTAGCTTCAAACGGAGGGTGGAGTATACCTGGTAATACTTGCTCTGGGCTCAGGATAAGGGTGTGGAAGTGTAGTTTCGTTGGTCATTGTTGGCTATACAGTATTTGACTAGGGGAAAACCCTCAATGTGGAGTTCAACTACCTTAGGCTAGGCCTATCCTATAGTATACTCGTTATAGCCTAGGCTAGGTCTATCCTATAGTATACTCGTTATAGCCTAGGCCTGGGTTAGTATGACTGTAGCTCGAAGAGGTAAATTCACACTGTTTCTGTTAGCTGTAACATTAGGCTAAGGCTAGGCTAAATTACCATGATTGTATAATGTATAGCCATGTTTACCTTGATGTATGAGATCAATGTTAGCAATTAGGTGGAGTTAGGGTTAGATTCCATGTCCAGAATCCCAAATCTTTTCGGTACCAACGCCTAACCTGATCCTCACTAACACCTTTGCGAGTGCACCTCATTGCTGGACCACCCGACACCCATGGGACCCCACCATAAGGTATCCCTCAGTGGATAGTTCCTAACCACCACTGATCAGTTACCATAGCAACCGTTGCCTATGGCAACCAATCAACATTATATAGGTGAAATGGTGAACTGACTCAATATCTCATCCTGGCCCCTTCGGACCGATGAAATAAAACTGGCCATGTAAGGCTTCCATTGCCTGCTGAAGCAACCGATATGATAGCCGTTCCTAAAATAGAGGGGCTATCGTTCTTAATATATATATTTAACCCACGGTCGAATATCCCCAACATATCGTCTGCAGACTCGTTTGAAAATCCAAAAATTGGGATTTTGCTCATTACTATTCAGTTGACGTAGAAATGTACAGTCCAATCAAGGTAGCACACGGTCGTTGATATGGATTGGAGCAACCCTGTAATAGTCATTTCCGCGGAAAACGCCCATATTTAGGTCCGGATATTTTCCAGAAGACTTTCCATAACCTTTTACAACACCGAAATGAGATTTATCAAAGAATGATGCATTTAAACCTAAAATTGACCGAAGCCACTGTTTCGGCTATGCGCATGCGTATTGCGGCTTGGTTTGGTCTCGCCGCAGAGGTTCAGAAAATATGAATCCTTTCAATATGGGAATTAAAAAAGCATATCCATCCAACGTAATGCTAAAACTTGGTTGGAGTTGTCTAAACACTTCCAATCAGAACCAATAGAGTAATTTTCCATCAGGCTGGCCGTTTCCCGTAATTTAGTGGAAGAGAGAGGTCCGATTGCGCAATCACGTTGAACGATGCAACCGCCCACTAGTCCCCTCCATGATTCAGACTCGACAGCTCGCAAACGAAGTCGCACATTGGCGTTTGTTTTAGGCAAATCACCGTTGGTTAAGGGTCTCCGCCCATATGAGTGAATAGGATGATACGAGGTGAACAAAGCAAACGCCTGTTTCAACGGACTAGGCTGAACCATTGATTATATTGTATGAATGATGTAATTGAATGAGCTTGTTTTAAATCGCATTCAACATCAACTGTTTGGTTCCAATTTTCCTGCTCAAAATATGATAAAGGATCGAAACTGAGGCTTAGGTCCCAAAATAACCTTTTCAGGCCTTTTAGTGTGGAGCAATGACTTCAAAGTAGCCAACAGTGGGTTGAATGATAATTATTCGATTCAGGTTGGAATGGTTAGGGTCATATTCCAGATGTCTAAAATCCAAATCTCATCGTTCCCAACACCTGAAACTACCCCTGATCTTCATCTAAACCCTAACTCTAACCTAATCCCTACCAGTAATTACAGGCTAACACTAATCTCATACATCCAGTTACCCATGCTTATACCCTAATTGTACAATGTACGGCTAAATTAGCCATGGTAGCAGGCGTGGCGTGATAGCCATGTTCACACCCTTCTAGGAGTCCCCAGCTCCAGGGTTGTCTTGCTCTGATTTTGAATGATGTAGTAACTAATCAATGGGAGAATCACTTGAGTTCTCGCCTCTACCCCTCCCCTAACCCCCCCACCCCCCACCCCCTTGTATGCAATCATGCCTGGTCTGTCCAGTGAGGGTCAATTTAATGAAGTTTTTCTCTGTCAAGTTCCAATATTACAAAACAATTCACTAGAAGTAGAGTTGGAGTCTGTATTTTGGGACTTCTGTCTTACTAACCTTGCAGGCAGTGTATCACAATTACTTCGAACCATCCTTCATATCCAGTCGCCAAATGTTTTCGAAGAAAAACTCACAATCTGGCTGAAAAATAGTGTGTTCCTCTCTAAATTCGAATTTATTTAGCAATTTTGCTTACATGCAAGGAAACGTTCATATTTTGTTACTTCCTGCCTGCCCAGATCGCAACAGACAGTCGTCGAAACGACGGCGTTTCGACAGTGGTACAACCGTCGGAACCGCGGCGGAAACCGCCGTCGTAACGACGGTAATTTGGGTCACTGATCGCCGGCGTTTTGGCTGCGTCTGAACCCGCGTTCACGCCGTCGAACGACGGCGTCCTGCCATCACCACCACGGGCCTATTATCCCTACATACAACACAAGCAACGTTTCAAAAACATTTTCAAAAAATGTTTGAAAATGTTTTTTTTGTTGAGTAACTAGAGTTAGGAAAATGTGTTTTCAACGTTTTGGAACTCAAAAAAAAATTGCTCCATAAACCGTTCGCGACAAAACAGTTTTTACGCCAAAACAGGTTTAGGTTGAGCTAATGATGTCGGTAGTTTCTAGATTTTCGCTCGGCTTCCTTGGTCCTCTGTTTACTTTTTTGTTACTCCTAAATATCAAATAAAACAAAAATGTGGTACTAAAACTTTTCTCAAAACGTTTTGTGAACTTTCATAAACGTTTTTGCAACATTCAGGTACTCAAACAAAGACCGTTTTTCAGAAACATTGGCGAAACATATTTTTTTTTTAATATATATGTCAAACAACGTGTTTTGAAAAACGTTTAAAACGTTTTTTTGGGTTTTGGCGGGACTAGAGCTCCTAAGCGTTCCGCCTTCGAAACGACAGGCTGTGGGCGACAACGTCGCTCGTATCGGCTACGGTGCTCCGTTGTGATTTGCCCAAATGCAGGCCTATAATGATATAGCTGACGTACGCATATACGTCCGTATCTTTGCAAGGCCGATGCGAACACGTCACTGTGTACGTGAGCCTTTAATTTGGCTGTTGGATCGCTACTTTCCCCACTTATAACCGGCGTTTCCGCTGTCAACGAACGGCGTCCGACATCAAAACTCGGCTGTATTACAGCCTCCTGGGTGTTCCGCTGTCGAAACGAAACGTATCACGCCCCTCCTCGAAGAGGGAGGCGCCGGCGTATCTTTGCCACGGAAAAGGCAGCTGCAGGGCCTGTAGCTCAATTGCAATGCCGATTCGAACACGTATTTTGGCTCCCCTTCTTCCTAAGCCGTTGGATTGGTTAATGAATTCCACATTATAGGCACATGCCCACACTGCACGGAGATACTTTTTCTTAAGATCTCCTGCCAAGAGATACTAGTTCGTTGTGACCAATTGGGGGCAATTTCTGCTAATTCTAGCCTGTCTACACAATATTAGCACCGCTGAACCAGCCGGAACCAAGCTAATATCATCACAGATCAAGTATCATGGAAAATGTTTACTATAGGTGAATGAGAAAGTTCAATCCAACCGACGGGGGTACTTTAAGTTGTTAACATACCGTCATTTTCCAGGAATGTAAGAAAACAAAAACAAAAAAAAACTATAAAACATCAATTATACAAGACTGGCTGTGGCGCGCAAGTGTTAAAACAACCAAAACACGAAGACTAGGAAACTCTGAAGAGTGACTAGATGAGTTTGTTCAAGTACCGTATAGAAGGGTAGAAGGAGTGTGAGTGGTTTGGATTTAAAAGTCTAAGTTCCATATATAGGCAACAGTAGTTATGACTTTTATCAGTACTCCCCCTTTAAAAAAAAAAACTCGAATTTCGTAAGTCCCGATATCCCGGGGCTACTTCTCAGTTCAGTTCGGGCTACTAGAAACTTTGCTGGAGCGCCGTCGGTCTAGTGAGAAAATTCAGTTTAAGGGTCTAAGTGCCTAGCCACTGAAAAAAAATATGACTGCATCCTAAACTCCTTCAATTACTTTTCATAAGCGGGGGCCAATTCCCCCAGCTCACCCTCGCACAAAATGATTACCGTTCGTTAAGTTGTCCTTGTAGTTGTAGCCTTGAACCCCTTTATTTCTGTAGTGTGACCGTTTTGCGTAGGCCTAACCAGGGAAATGCATTTCCCTGGCCTAACTTACGTATGAACGGTGCGGGCAAGGCAGCATTCGTGTATGCACCGTTCGTGTGACAGCACAAGCTGTACTGCAGCTCTATAAGCATTGTTAATCCTACCTGGGCTCCACGGTGTTCCGAGGTTAGTGGAATGGCATCATATTCTCGCAAAAGTTTTAATAGTAGTAGTACAATTCTGTCTATGTCGGTTTGACTTTCAATAAAGAGCCACTCAGCATTTTTTTTGTTTTTATGTCCTATCTGCTGAAATATTCAAACCCGCAATAGATTATACTTTCTTGTATCTGTACTCGTCCACGCTCGATCTCTGTGTGCGCTCGTTCCTGACTCGCCGACTTTGTGGTTTCCGGTACCCCCTACATCACACATGTGATATGTGTGGGGAACGGAACTTCTCACGAGTTAGCGACAGTGTGCGCCAGCAAACACACCACAACCAACTTCACTGTCTAGCAACCAGTAAAACATACGATCACTCGGCTTCGGCTTATGAACATTTTTGCTCCTGCGTGCAACTTTGCATTTCCTAGTATCAATTTTCGTATAACTTTTTATAAAAGCAAACATTTTAATCGATCCGCAAAAAGTAGTGCCATCAAAGTCGTTCCAATAATAACAAGAAATACCTATGTGTGATTCTTATTTCGGTAGTTATATTTTAAGCATCTCATCAAACATTGAGTCGTGGGAGAAAAAAATTTGTTTATTATTTATACAATAGGCTACATTGTTTACAAATTGTCGAGATCGATTACCATTGCGAAAACGGAAATCTAATTGGTCTACTATCGCCAGACGAGCCGTGAGCGGTGGGATCGGGCTAGTAAAATTTCGTTCGGCCATGGGCGTCAATCCTGGGGGGAAAACGGGGGACACGTCCCCCACCCACATTTCGATGGGTGGGGGACACAATATCAAATCCCCCCCCCCACGTTTTGGCGTATGAGGGACATGAGGGGCATGGACATTGCCTCTGGGTTTTGTGATATCTCCATCTAGGCGCGGGAATTGAAGCATTTAGGGCAATAGCAAGATAATGGGCCAATTAATGTCCTAAACGCTCAATTTTTCACATCGCATTGCCCGAGTTAGTGCAAAAAAATTTCGCGCGCTCCGCGCGCCCTTTGCCTGGGTGTGCCATTAGGTTTCGACTTTTTTGAATTTTTTACGAAAATGTTTCTGCCCGAAGGCTTATTCACGTTTGTCACTTCTGAAATCATCCTTCATTTCATTTCGTATTTAGAACTAGGCATAGGCCATCGCAGTCAACTATTTACCAGCCCTGAATCACGTTCATCAGCATTTCACAGTAGCTGAAATTGCATAGACTCCCCACAATTAGCCGCCCGTTGACTCAGACTTCCACGCTAATTGACTTTCCTTCGATGAGCTGCTGAGCTGAGGAGATGTTCACTTCCAATTCACTGTTCCTTGACCAGTGGCGTCGCCAAGGGGGGGGGGGAGGGGAGGGGGGCACGTGCCCATTCCATGTTTTTTGAGTAAATTCCATGTTTTGGAGTAAATATGTCTAAACGTGTGTTTTGTGACTTTCAGGAGTATGCAAAATTGGACCATGTTCGGGGCACCCAAAGTGGGAGAATTTGCGAAAAACATCAAAATCTGACGGACAACACACGCAAAACGCACCACACACGCCACGCACGCACGCACACACACACACACACACACACACACACACACACACACACACACACACACACACCACACACACACAACGCAAACACACAAAACGGACACATTTGAGAGTGCCCCTCATTGCTGGACCACCCGTGGATATTTTCTTAACCACCATATCTTTACGATAGCCAACCGTTGCTTGGCAAACCATCAACAGTATCTATAGTGAAATGGTAAACTGACTACAATATCCTCATCTGGGCCCTTCGGCAAAACCGATGAGATTAATGATCATTACCTATAGAATATATGGCCTATTTATAATGCTTCACGAATCCTTATCGCATCGTGTATATATACATTAGTCTGTGGATAGTTTTTACGACTGTAATACATGGGCGGAGCCCTCGGTCGTGACCCATCAATTGCTGTGGAACTTCCACCCCCCCCCTCCCCCCGCCCCCAACTTTCCAATGAGCGGTTCGCCCTTGATTTATAGCTTTTTGGGGCGTTATCCCGTTTGCAAATGGAACAGATTCTTTTGGCTCATTAGGAATGGCAGAATGTGTTATATATTCACGATGTTTGCAGACACTGTGGGCGTGGCCCAGCAAAGTGAGCAAGCACAAAATGTTTTCGCATATTTGTTTCATTTTTCTTCCAAAGTTGTAGGAACCTTATTTTAGGTTGAGTCCACATATAGTGTATAACTATTTTCGTAACGTGTCAAAATCGGTATATAGAAAAAAAATCGAACATCTTTCAAGTGCTAACTGAAACTATTGTTGAAGCTCACATCACAAAATCACACTGTGTCAAAACCATCACCGTTCGGGCGCAAATCCCATACTGTCAAAAATGTTTCCCGATTGTTTTCGCAGAATGTTAGAATATGTATATAAAACATTTTCCTGCTATTGGTATTACTAACGAAGAAATCCAAGCCATTCGATGAAACTTATAGATGTTTTTACAAATTTGCATGTGTATGTGAAGCGAAATTTTAAATTGCATGCCTAGCTAACTTCATCACCTCAGAATCACAAGACCAATAACACAGTGCCTATACTCCAAAAGCAGTGTTTAGGAAATAACACTTCTTAACAATATTTTGAAATTCTAATCATTTTCAAATGCTAAACATGATAACAAATTCCTGCAACACGTCGTGTTAAATTGCCTAATCCTGTTTAGAAATTATTCACTACGGAAATAGCGTGGGCGGACAAATACCCCCGGACGATTACGGTATAAGACGGGGTGCTGTTACACAATAACTAACAGACAACCTGCAACATAGAACATTTTGCTCGATCGCAACACGTTTTTTATTCACACCTGTTCGAATATTGCGGTTAGTGTTTATCATCATTGTGGGCAAATGAAAAACAGAAATGGCGAATGTGAGTGACTCCATTAACATATCATTTTGCAGAACATAACTGCGTAATGGACTGACAAATATCGAGCAAACATATAAAACCATTTTACATCAAATGTAACTAAACCAGCGGCCTACACAGTGCATTAACTCTCTCACCGGCTGCGATATATTTTACCAACTAAAACGATGGTCAATTATATACATTGGGTAAAAGTTAACAACTGGCACAACTAATCTCAATGATTCCAATGAGAGCATAAACTTAGGATGTAGGCTTTTTGATTATTTGGTTAATCACCCTTTCGAAAAGAAAAAAACCACGAGTAATTTCAATGATTCCAATGATAGCATAACCTATGATAGCGTGATGTAGGCTTTTTGATTAATAGTGACTTTGTTTCACCCTTCATAGAAAACGACGAGTACCTAGCCTACCATGCATGCAAAAAAGATAACAAGATACCCTCACAGGTCTTGTGTTCATATAGGCGGCCTGTCCAAATATCTGATATTGCAATGTTTAAACCTTATTCGGAAGTGCCTACTAGAAAAATAGCCCATTGACTAAGAAAAAAATCTTTCAGGTAAATATCACTTGACACGCTTTTAGGTGTGGATGCACTATTCATGGTATTGCCCTCCGTAAGGCCCGGCCTTAACATTACAGCATGGCAGCGCTTCCTCTTATGTTTGGAAGGTTTGCTGATTACTAAGGCAGGCCTTGCATTGCAAAAACTATCGTCATAGGTTATTCCAATTGACTCGGTCGAACGGTTATCGCAAACGCTGTATCACTGATCTACACATACGCGAGAGCCACCACAAGACCAATAAACAACAAAGGCCTTTTTCGACAGGCGAGTCCTTCTTCTTCGAAAAGGATTCACATTCATTCGTCTTTCACTTCCGATAACAATTTTTAGTCGTCGTTCCTGTAGGTGTTTTCCAATCCCCAAAGATGTTGCAGCTCTCATTCTAATGTCGCAATGAAATCGTGGGTTCCATGCTCAAGCCCCCTCAAATAACGTAGGAAATCCCTACACTCTAAAAAATATGTGTGTAATAATTTTACACACCTGCGTAACTGTACACTTATCCCGGTGTTGTTGAGAAATCCACGCATTCTGTAAAGTTTGTGTAATGTGTGCAATTATACACAAGATTGTGTAATTTCTATTGGCCTCCTTTTAGTCCAGTAGAAGGGGCGGGCTCGACAATATTAGGTCGTATATCCACTTTTTTTTCGTTATCCCAAAAAATAAAAAATGGGGTCATCAACCCAAAACCGACCATCCATGATACCGCGCAGAGAGTCCTACAGTTTTGTGGTCCGAATAGGCCCGAAACCGAATCTTTTCCAGTTCTCAGACAATTTGAAACGTGAAAGATTTCAGTGCGTCCATTGACATTTGAGTATTGAAAATGCCCCAGTCCTTATTCAATGTTTCGGACGGTCGTTGTCCTGGCCTATTTTCAAAACCTCGGTTAGAGTTTTGCTAGCTTCAAGCTGTATCGTGGGGATGCTTTTAAGCTTCGAGTCGCTTTTCTCGTTGCTCTGCTGCGTCTTCGTATCCTTCGGAGGAGCGCACTCCTGTCTGAGTACCAGTCCGACTTGAATTCCGGCGGAAGTTTTTGTTCATGACGACATACAACGAGAAGTTAAGCAGGCTCCGCCATGAAAAGCCAATATGTGGATAAAATGAGTAGTTTTCCTGTAAGCGCATTTGTCCAACGCAGGCCGCTTACAAGCACCGTTTATGAGATACGGGGCCGTAAGAGGTAAACGCCACGAAATAACAACACTTATCTTGAAGGTCATGACCGCTTGTCGGACGTCCTCGTGACGGCACTCCAGCATTGCTCAGTCTTCTTGAAGGTGCCCTGGCTTCTCCGCAATTCCTTTCATCGTCATCGAAACGCACGCTCCCGTATACGTCACCAGTCCAAACGTGAATATCGAGCAGAGGGCCCAGAATTAATAAAGCGCCTATGGGTAGATTGTTTAGTTGCCTCCACCCAACCAGGCATGCTCGAACGGCGAATTGAACGTGTACTCGAAACCCGCCCGTAATAGAGGGTACCAGAACCGAGTAATGCGCGCCAGCCAGGTCGGCAGACAGGGCGAAGCGAACAAAACTTTTTGTCGGGTGAGGAGCTTTGCGTAATTCACGGGGTGGATTACAGCCATTTTTTAATTACGCTCGACGACGAGTACAGCGTGACAAAGTCAGAATTGGCATGGGCAAACTTCGACAGAGGAACCCCTGGATACACACAGCACTGAGGTATGCGCCAGGTCGGGGCCGCTGTCGGATATATGACCAGAAGGGCCGCGACTCGACCCCGAAGTCAATGATGCCAGCGCGATGATTATAAGTCAGTGAGCGTTTTTCGAGATAGCGAGCCCCGAGAAATCGGCGAACAGCGTCAGTAGATTCCCGCCGAATGTACCAGAGCTACGTTGTCACAAGAATACCCCATATCACGGGGTGGTAGGCGTGGTCGAGCCGTCTGCAGTCACTGCAGAGTGTGATGCATTCTCAAAATCTTCACCCAAAGACATTGTGATACCGGAGTCCTTTTTGCTCACGTCATATAATACCTCGAATACACGAGATTTCAAAACCGCACCGGTTGTTCTTGGTCGCTGTTGTGTGGACAATCGTTGGGTAATGGCCGAAAAGTTCAATTGCGCCGGCGCGGAAATGCGAAAGGAAGAGAAGAGAATGTAACACGTCTCAGACGCTTTGATACAGAATCTGAAATTAATATTTTTTTTATAGTTATGTTGCAGAGGATCGGTCTAGTCACCCCGTGAACCCGGAGCGATAAATGCATTCAGAATATTGTGTACGGAAAACGAAGTTGCGTCCGTAGAGAAAGTCACACGTGGATTATAGCGCCAACAGGAATGGAAATGTCTGTTGCCAAGTTAACAATGTCTCCTGGTGTGTAGAGCTAGCTGTGGATCAACGAGGGGATTGAGTCATTCGGCTCTCTCTCCGGGAGAATGAAAAGTCCTTCAGAATATCAGCTTCTGAAAGTATAATATATTAAGTTTGCTGATTTGCAGGTTTTGAGAATGATAGGAGACATAATCTAGAATATGTGCTGCCAATGGAAAACATGAACCACTCGATAGGAGGTTATCACACAGGCAACGTGAGGCGAAGCACGCTCGTCCAGAATCACAATTTAGGAAGTATTAATATCCAAGACACAACATTTCAAATCCAACGACAACGTGTTACGAAAAGTCATTGCAATACACCGGGAACCGGATACAATTGGATCACTGGGTTATTCGGAGTTTAACTGTTCGTAACGTAAAGCCTATATAATCGACATACTCCACGAACACAGCTTCTTAAGAATAAAATTATCACATAAGCTGCCCCAATTCTTCTTCAGCGTCGAATACCTCAATTGGCCAACATGCCCGAACGATTACCATTACACAGTCGGACCAACCACCACCGATAGATAACAATATTATTCTGTCCACAATTATTTTCGTCGAGTTTAGCCTGAGGTGTGCCGTTGTGTTCTGGTGGAATACCCACCGTCTCTCTCGCGATGCAGACGCGAAAATCGAGAGGGTAGTCATTAGAGAAGTGTCGTTGGGAACTTTGGAACATACGACCTCGGCGGGGGTCGTGAAGTCGATGTCGAAATCTGCACTCTTCTGGTGCCTAGTGGTGGGTCAGTTCATTGGGGTTCTATATTCCCACACGTCTCTGGTGTGAAGCAGACAACAGGTCTGCCAAAGTATTGTCCTAAAACCAAGGCTCTATTCAAATCCAAATATTTACTCTCCATTAATCTTGAACATTCCAACAAAATTCAATTGTGCTGCCACAATGGCTACATGAACTGAAGAACCACCGTGACAAAGTTCCGCACAGTCGAGTGCACTGAATACACAAATGCCGAAAATTTGACACACCCGCGTATGGTTCGAATATAAAGGTGGAAAGGGTGGCTCGTTGCTATAATTAATCCTAAATGTTGTGATAAAAGCATGCGTTTTAGTTATGTAGGTGGACGTCATAAGCTTGAGTCGATGACCTTTATACTAGACCGACTTGTTTTTACTGTGAGCCGACGACGTGTTGTCTGTCATGATGCGAACACGTTTCTTATTGCATATCGGCCCTCTGATTCGCTGGAGAGAACGAGGGCGACTAGTAGGCGGGAAGTTAATTCTCTGTCGCCTACATGCAGACATGTATCATAGGGACATTGACCGTCTTGGGTTTCAGCCCTCTGTTGCAACTTTAAACAGCCGGAAACCGTGACGAGGACCATTTCTGAGTTCAATATTGAGTCAAGTCCGCGGGAGGTTAAGATTAGTTAGTGGAGGTCACTTATTGGGTTGCAGTGCGTCAAGGCGTTCATCTGTCATGGAAGATTGAAGCGATAGGAAAGTTATTGACGCATATTAACAATTGCAAGAATCTCATTCGTTATTCGAATCGGTTTCCAAGAAAATAAATCATAGGGATCCCCAAAGGCCCAAACTTATGTGCACCCATGGCGGGCTTTTGCGTAGTCAATGGGGGAATCCCCTGGGAGAAATGTATTTAGGTACCAAAAAGGCAAACGAACGAATGAATAGAACTTCAGAAGATTATGCGCTAGAAGGCAAGGCGTAATGGGGACGTAATGGGGAAAACGAGGGATTGGAAGGAAAGTGGGGCTGGAATGGGTCAAAGAAACAAGGACGAAACAGGAAGGGAGAGAAGAAGAACATGTTTCCATCTTGGCTAACACTTATTTGACTCACTGGAAGGATCATAATAAATAAGATTTTTTTCAACCCAACGGAGATTTTGGCTAATTTTGTGTTGTGTCGTACCATGATTTCACATGTGGGCTATGAACATCAGCGAAATAGTATCCTTCTCTCCTAACGTTACCTTCTACTTCAGTCTTCCTATTACAATGTTAATAAAAGGACAACAATTTACTGTGGACAAATCTGTGATCGGCCTTTGCGTTGTTCTCACCGTGACGTCACAGTAAAGGGGGACTCTTAGTAGTTATTTTCAATCGGACAATCTTTGCAAGACCAGTTTACCGAATGGAGCTGGAACTTTAAAGAGGCCATATCCCCGGGTAGTGCAACTGGCGAAGAACCAACGGCGTCATTTACAGACGCACAAAAGACCATCCTATACATAGCACGTGAATGTCGTCACTGTGTGATGCAATAAAAATTTCGACTATAATTTAGACATTACGGTTAGTACATTGTTTGTCGATCAGCGACGGCCACTGATCCTGCATGACGTTATGCCTTAGCAGTCATGATTTTGGAATAGTTGACATGGGACACAAATGTAATATTGTCCTTACCCAGTTAGCGTACCTGGTACGGAACATGTTCCGCTAATCGCAAGGAAGCTAAAAACAGTTCTCCTTAAAATTGACTTTCTGTGAATCAATTATTCAGAATGATGGACAAATAGAGAGTTTCATTTTACTTAATAACCATTCTCAAGTGTTCTAAAAATAGCGACACTATTTGTTAGAACGCTTATGTTAAAGTGCAATGTCATGGCAATAGATATTTCAAACTGGTGCAGATGAAAAGAGGACATTTAAAACCCCACACCAAATTTGGCGATTTCTTATGGAACTGTTGCCTTGTGAGGTATCTATTTTACATTTTACTAACTTGTGACGTCACCAGAGAAAACGATGCAAGAGGCGCCTATTGACTTTTACACAATAAATGTTGGTAATTGGACACCTTTTATAGCAGAGAAATGTTAGTATTTTTCATGAATGAATATCTTTCATATCTGTTAATTTTTTTGCAGTTTTCAATCGTATCCCATTGTTAATCCATTGTTAGTCACTAGGTGGTACAAATAATGTTTGGATTGACTGTGTATGACACAAGGTCACCGGTTACTCTCGTGACGTCACAGGGCACAGCGCGCAATAGCGGGATGTCACCTTTTCACCCTCTAATCGGCCTGAAACCTCATTCTGAGGTTTGGCGTTTCCTAAGAAAAAAACTAGAAATAGACACCAAAAAAATAGCAGATGTGTGTTACATTGACCATTGCGTACTTAATGGGGCGGTTAACTTTACAAACGAACACATACTGTCCCATGTGTTTCAAGTTTGTCTATTCGAACAGAGGGTGCACTAACCACACACGCGCGCAGCGCGTGCACACACCCCACATACACATCCGTACACCACCTACATGAGCTCAACACTGCAATGAACGATTGACTGATAGAGCACGTGCAGCTCACGTGAATTGAACATTGGATGAGACAAAATAATTCATAATAGCGTGGGTGCTCTTCCCAAGGTGTCGGGCCTACTTAAATATTTCGCAAACTTTTGAATTAATAACTTGAGCTGGGTGGAATTGTACTATGATTCCCTCCGTGAACTCAATTTCACAACCATACTAAAAGCCACAACTCTTGGCTATTCCTACATTGTTTATTAGAAGGAACATATGCGACCAGCAAGATCAGTTGTTACCGTATTATATGTTCCACTGCGAGTATAATCTTCGTGTTATTATTATCACTCCATAATGAAATACCTGTGGTGGTTGTTACTGTCGGACCTGTATTCTGCATCTCCCGGGACTGACCGCAAAACCACTCTCGCGTTGAGTCCTGTGTAACACTTGCGTTCTAATGTATCATATCTATCAGGGGATACCTGAAGTCGGACTATAAATATAGAGAGGATAGGATTGACTCCCCCCCCCCTCCCTATAGATTGGTGTCGGTGGATTTTCTCGCGATAATGGGTGGTGGCGTTTTCATGACGTCCACGATAAGAATCGTCTCGTAATAATATTGCCATTGACAGATTCTTGTGACGATAGTACCACATCGACAGTCCGTCATCGCACCGTCTAGACGGTTATTTCGTCGGATGTCGTGTATACATCGCCGTCGCTTTCTCGCCTGTTGATGCCAGATGATAATGCCTCTTTAACGTGTCCTTGAATCACTCAAATCGTTATATCGACCCATGAAGTGGCTACATTTCGAATGATAGTGTGATGTGAGTGACGTAATCAGTGACGTTTTTGTACACTATTCGCAAATTGCTCATACAAGTACAAGGAAAACACAAGCGCGTCAGTGAGTTTGAACTTGAAATCCAAAATACGATTCGAAAGTTGTCCAGGTGGGGTTTGGATATATTCCGAAAAGCGCGAATATCGGAATGCAAATATCGAATATGCGCGGCCATTTATAGGGCAAACTATCAAATTGCGCGAAATTTATAGAGGGACGAAATAACAAATATAACGCACGATTGGAGCGGCAAAATATATATAGTATCACGACATTTGATAGGGTAATATCGGATGAACACGAATTTGAGAGAGAACTTGAACATTAATCAAAACGATAATCGATAGGCCAGATATGAGTTTTGCTGGTTTACTCGAGAGTCTCTTGCCATGGGGACTAACTGGCATAGGGAAGAGTAGATCCCCAGCATTTCCTCGACGGGAATGGGGCGAATGAGTGTGGGGGTTCCCAGACTGCGGGAATTGCGTGATTGATGAAGCGGGGCAAGGGTAGCTTGTTTCGTCTCCGCACAACGCGCCAATCGTGTTAACAGGCTTCCACGACGTGCTCAGCGCCCGCCTGCCGGGCCATAGGTTGGCATGAACTTGAGACCACGTATGGGGCTCGACGTCTTTGTATAGAGATCTGGCCTTATATGCAAACCAATTTAAAGCCTTTTTCCAACAATCAATTCTACCGATACAATCACTATTTTCTTTCGTGAGTGGCTGCCAGTGTCCATCTGGTTGAAAGGTCCTCAACCAATTTGTCAATATTTTACCAGCAATTGTTTGTTTTGAATAATCAGGAACCGCTATCAACACTTTCATCTTAATTTGATATTGTCATTTTATAGACAACCTGAAGACCGACTCTGTCCACCCATTAAAAAGAGAGGACGCTAGGTGTGGATGAACAAATGCCAACCGGACAGCTTTAGCTGCCGGAGAGTCAGCTCTAACAAGTCATCAATGGGTGCTCTCGTTCCGTTCGTATCGTTCGTTCGGTTCGTTCGTTCTTCGTTTCGTTCGTCGTCCGTTTCGTTCGTCCCTTCTGTTTTCGTCACGTTCATTCATAACTTCTAAACTAACATGCGATCAGGTTGAAACTTAGTGTGTGGATGAAGCTTGCTACTAGCTAGCCTTAAGCTACATTTATGTTCGCATAGTGTTATTCGATTTTAATTAAATTTCAATTAATTCCCCCAATTGTCCCAACTTTATTTTGAGCCTCTCCACTGCCAGAAACAGTTTGTTTACATTACTCCATCCTCTGCTGGCAGTGTTTACCTTACTTGTCAGGTGTCCTGTTCTTCAAAATGTTGACCATAAAACCTATTGTCCAGGGGGAGAGGATTTGTCTTTCATCACATCTTTCCCTATTTTACCTTAGCCCCTGCTCCACAGTATTTGTTTACATTACATCTCGGTCCAATTTCTAAGTGATTACTAGAAATTGGGGCTTGCGCCCTCCCCCCCTCCTAATGCTGTTTAAAATGTAACTTGTGGAGTGGTTTCAACTATAACTATGGGTGTCAACACTGTCAGATATTCTTCTGTGGAATGGTGTTTCCACTGTTCACTACTGCACAGGCTTCGGAATGGGCACTGAACAAATATTAGGCCAATGTGTAAGACATGGTTCCAAGTCATTCCATGTTATGCGATGTCAGTAGAGGTCATTAATGTTAACAACAATAAATTATGACATGGCGCACAACATGCAATGTATTCGTCACGCGGGAATTTTGCTGTCCGCAGGCTACCAAGACGTTCCGACTTGCACTTGTTTATTTATCACTCTGCGAAACTTCACATCGAACTAGTGCTTCTATGTTATAGAGATTTCTGGGTCGCCCAATTTAATTGAAGCAACGCCACAGGCCACTGCAACCATCCTTGACCAGAAAAGGTTCACACGAGATAAAATTAGAAAAAAAACCCACCGGTCATGGTGTCAATAAGATCGTATCTCGGAATCACATTGATATAATAACCCTGATAACAGCTGACCACAGCGGCATCATTTGAGGCCATGATTTATATAGATACACCATCAATTGATGTATCTTTGTTTCCACGGTTTACCGCGGATATGAAACCGTCGCTCTATAAAAGCAGTCATTTCGGTCAGGTGGTTTTAGTTAACCTACTTAAGGGCACTAGTTTATAGTACTGTATAAGTCAGAGAACGAGGAGAGTTAGAGGAAGGAAAGAGAAACTGAAGTCATCTGTGTGATTTTATGATGCATGGATTCGTGCCATTTGATTCAAGTTGCGTTATTAAATAATGGAGCTTGCCTTGCCCGCAGTTGTTCATGATAAGTCCAGTTCGTGCGGTGGTAAGTGGGCATGCTCACCACTGAGGTCGGGGGAATAGACAGATTCCCTCCCATAGCAATATCGTTACGGCTTATTTTTAGCGCGGGAGCGCAGCCTACAAAGTCATCATTCTCTCCGTTCGTTCGTTATCGTCGTTCGTTCGTTGTGTCGTTTCGTTTCGTTTCGTTCCGTTCGTTCGTCCCTTCGTTTCGTCACGTTCATTCATAACTTCTAACCATACAAGCGATCAGGTTGAAACTTGGTGGGTGGATGAAGCTTGCTTTCCCTTACAAGCTAGCCTTTAGCTACATTTATGTTCGCATATTGTTATGAGATTTTAATTAAATCCAATTAATTACCTTACCCCAAATTCCAACTTCATTTTGAGCTCTCCTACTGCCATACAAGTTTTGTTTACCTTACTCCATCCTCTGCTAAGCAGTGTTTACCTTATTGTCCAAAGTCCTGTTCTTCAAATATTGACAATAAACCTTTGTCCAGGGGGAGAGGATTTGTCTTTCATCACATCTTGCCCTAGTTTACATTAGCCCCTGCCTCCAACAGATTTTTTTACATTACATATCTTCGGTCAATTCTAAGTGATGACCTAGAAATGGGGACTTGCGCCCTCCCCCCTCCTAATGCTGTTTAATGGTAACTTGTGGAGTGGTTCAACTATCTATGAGTGTCCACAATGTCGCTTTCATTTCTGTGGGAAGTGTGTTTCCTCTTTCCACTGTTCACTGCACAGGCTTAGGAATGGCACTGATAGCAAATATTAGGCCAATGTGGTAGACATGTCCAAGTCATTCCATGTTTATTACAGATTCATTAGAGGTCAGTTAAATGTGAACAAACAATAAATAATGAAATGGCGAACAACATGCAGTTTGCGCCACGGGTTTTGCTGTCCGCAGCTACCAAGAGTTCGACTTGCACTTGTTAAACTGTCATCACCATTTTAACACGCAACCAATTCTCCCATGTTTTCGGATGTTATTGTTTGGTAAGTATTGGGGAAATCTATAAAGGTTTGTGTTTTTTCGGCAGAAGATTTTCGAAAGAATCTTCTCACACTGTACGTTCAAAATAACTTACATGCTCTTTTGACAAAGAATGGATAACCTCGGTTGTTGAATAGGTGGATTCCACAAGATGCGTAGGTCTATGCGTGTCCGGCTGGATAACTAAAATCACATTTTACGAAACGAACGTTCGTTTTCGGAAGAGAAAACACAGTAAGTTTATGCGAAAATACCATAAACTGCAGGCAGTCATTCATATTGTCGTGCTTGTCTTTTGAGGAAGTATATGTAGCAATTCATTCGCGGTGATACGCATCCGGTATAATACTGCATTGGGATATGTGCGTATTTCGCCTATTCAGTTGGTTTGCTTCATTTAGATTTTTGTTTGCTTCTGTGGAACCATATCTATCTTTTCAACTGAATAGGACATATTCCAGACACTGGTCCCTTCTCAGTTCACGTGAATTGGCGATTTTCACAGCGTATTGGACCCCCGCATACGCAACAATGAAATCCAGCCTAAGCCGGGGATTCCATAGATGCGTAGCGATCCCTGCTCGATGAGAAAATCACATATTTACGGGAAGATGTTTGTTTCAGAAGATGAAACACTATAAGGATGCGAAAGACCATAACAAGCCGCAGCTCATGCAAATTGTCGTTGCGTGTTTTATTTAGGAAGATAGTCCACAAATTCATTCGCGGTGATACCATCCGCATACGCATTGGCAATTGCTTATTTTCCTCATTCAGCGTTGTTTGCCTTCATTTATGAATTTTGACGTCTGTTGAACCATTCTATCTTTGCAAAACTAAATACACCATATTCACAGCACTAGCCCCCGCTCAGTTTCACGTAAATTGCGATTTTTTCACTACTCAACTCATCTTGGATCCAGCCTAAGCTGATGGGAAAACGGGATCCGCGATGCGCATTGTCCTTCAGAAGAATCTCTGTGGTTGGCCACACTGATCTCTGATCCTCAGCGCTAACGAAGAACATGAATAATATGATACCATTAACCAACCAGAAAATACCCTCCATGCACTCAGCCTGGATTGACCAGTTGTTACAATAATTTTACCATTATCTAACAATAATTCCACTTGAGATGAACTCCATCTAGGCAGCAAGTTACTTTAGATGTTCCAAGTTTTCCAATGCTTCGCATTTTAGATACATGTATACGGTTATTGCCATTATTGTACTTATCGTCATATCCCGTTGAATGGAAACGGTTGTATTTTCATTACATCGCTTTAAAAAAAACGTTAAGTGGAACGTGACATACATACAGACAACCGTTTGGATATTGATAAACCCATTTCAATGACATATTTTCTTAGAAACCACATTTAATCACCTATCATAACATGCCATCGGTATTGGAACTATCTGCTCGAAATGCACGTCTTTGTGACTTCCTCCGGCATTTCGCAAAACAAATGGTTTCGTTGTACCCCGGATAAAAATGATGACCTTGAAATATAATAAGGAATAACCACGTTTGAGCCCAAGCCCTACTTACTTCCTCACCCCAATCAAAAAAAATGGCGTGTCCGTCAGCACATTTTTCCTTGACTTGCATAGACCAATCAATCTTCGCCGTGTCAGGTCATGTGCAATTCCTTTTCCTGAACATTTTTCTCACTTACCACATCGAGGCTGTGTCACCTGATCTCTCGTGGGCGGTTTATCCCTACCATTCACCCACAAAACAATTAGGCAGTGAAAAAACTCCATTCATTCAAGTTTTCACATAATTATGAAGTAATTTTACCATATTCATAGGAAAATGTTTCTGGAAAATTCTCATTAAGAAAAATTCTCCGAAACTCTTAAATGAAATAATTTAAATAATTAATATTAATACTGATAATATTAATCATAATTAATGATAATTACTCTTTTAATAATTTGAAAAAGTCACATATCTTTTTATGTATGAATTTCACCCCCGATTTCCCCCCTCCCACAATTTGTGAGCTTAAGGGATTTTTTAAAATATATGATTGGCCTCGATTAATTCCAGACACAAAAATCACAGAATGAATATCCCGTGTCCAGGCATCGCGTTGTTTTCCACTTGCTCAAGTTACCAATCAAAAGGCATAGACGGTTACATAATAGTTGTGTTACATTCTGTGTTATTCCTCGCACAAATCATTTGTTACAGTTCCATACCTGGGCCACACAATGATGTGTTAATTATGCACCTTTTGGGATGGCGTATTGTTACCGCATTTTTATAAATTTTACCAATTTTGTTCAAAGTTCAGCTTCATATCTCTATTTTCAGACGCCGTATCGCCCTCACTGTTAATACCCCGATTAATGCTTAATTTTCATTTTTGGTTTCTTTCAGAGGTACAATGGCCCATATTCACAAGACAAGGTCGTGGCTTTGATCCTCGGAGGGCCTCGAAGAGACCCGACCTCGAAATCAACCTACTATTGCCGTGGTTCAAGGGTATGAAGCGATCCTCTTCAAATCACAGAAAACAGGTAAGATCCCATAGACCATATCGCAATAATTGAGGGGCGTGCTTCATGCTGAGATAATATTTTCTGATGAGTGAAAAAAGTTTGGAAAACATTTATTCCAGGAAGGCCTCTAAATACACCACATGTACATGATCCCACTCTGTTATCCAATACTTCAACTATCGTCAGCTGACCCCTTCATACGATCATAGAAGGAAGCACCATGAAAAGAATGAGAATATATTACTCCTATACTATACGAAACAAAGCTATGTACAACATAGAAACACATCTGTCCCCACAATGCACTTAAACAGAAAACATCTATCCCACAATGCATTGCTGTGAGGCTAGTATTTTTTGGTGTGAACAGTTAGACCAATAACGAATTCGGCTGAATACCCACAACCATTTCATTTCCTTAAGCCCCATAACAATGTATTTTTGTCAAACCAACTGCCTCATGTATTTATTCCACATACTTGTGTTTTTGTTATTTCTCCGTTTTCATAAATAATGATAGCTAAACCGATTCATGTGAATAAATTTCACTGAATTTGCTAGAGAACAATTTGTCAACTTGTAGGTTAGATGGCCCTCGGACTATTGGCGGTAAGATCCTATTGATCGTAAACCTGAGCGAATAGATTATCCAGTATGACCTGAATTAAAAAACACTATCCGATCGGCGGATACTTTTCAGATTAATCCTAATTTAGTCATTCTGTTTTGTCCTCTCTATCCATAATTTCTGGATACATGTATGCAAACAAGGCATTCTGTAAATAGAATGGCAGTTACTGGTGGAGCTACACAAGGTCCCCAAGGATGCAGTCCTTGATACTCACGGATTGTATATGCTCTATAATGGGTGTTTCAGTACGCCAAGTAAGGCTCATCAAGGAACCCTGAGCCGTATTAACTCGTGGATGGGGGAAAGGTCACCGGGCATAATTCGCATTCCCTTCTCGCTTAGTGTCCGATGATATCGAGGCAGGGTGCGACTATCCCACCTGCCCTCTGGCCCTCGGGACCGCCTGTTCACGTTCTCTCCGGAGACGATTAGTAAACTCCACATCTGACTACTTTCTCGAACTGGAGGTGGAGTGTTCTATGTTACTGATCACAGCTGACTTGCGAACTTATTGCAAATATCACGAATCAAACCCCAGAAACCCTTGCACTGCATTACAGCGAATCATGAATTGAAAAACCACGGCGCTTGTCCCCTCTGCTTTGTGTGGGTGTCACCCCATTCATCTGGCTTAAATTTAGAAATTGGCAGTGAGTAGTTCCCACTTTTTGAATAATTTCGCTGAAACGGCCTAGACCTACAATATATATACTGTACTTCGAAAGACTTTCAACTAAGAAAACATGCTTATTTTCCAGATTCGTCATATCCGTTACATGAAGGAATACTATAATAAGTTTGTTCACTCTGACTTCGGGATTTTTGATTGCTTATCTCAAAACGGATATATTCGCCTAAGCTGCGAGAAATTTTGGTATAGTTAGATTGGAACCGGTATAATATTCCTTTTTTTTCATTTCTTTACCTTTCTATTGTATTTCTGTTTCTAATAGAGGGCACGCTGCCTTCATGGCATGCACGAGTATTTTAGTTCCCTTCTAAGCGTTTATCTGATGAGAAATGGTTCCTGGTATTTACTGATATATGCTGTTTTTATATTGAATTTGCATCACTTCCTTGACAATAGGCGCGAAAAACCTGCACCAGGTAAAGGCGCTTGTACCAGTAGATATGGATAGGTTCGATGAGGAAGAATGTGGCCTATATTCTATAAAACGATAGCGCGTCCTCTGCTAGGTCTATGAAATATAGAATCAAATATATAAATAAAAAACAACAAAATGGACTGGAACAACAATAATGGACGTTTTAGTAAACATTTTCTGACATCGAGAAAGTTAAAAGAATCGCTTGGACAGTCAAATGTGCTACTCTAACTAAGGAGCATTTCCCTGCTTGAAATACGTCGTTGAATGAACAGGTAAATTCTTTGAACAACATGTACTCACATCCTATGTCTATATGTAGCATGCATATGGACACCTGTCACGCGATAAGTCCAGATGCTCAATTCTATCAGCTGAATTTGATATGCATTCTTCATGGGAAGTGAAAGACCGTGTTGTCCCGGTCTAGATCGGGATTATTTTTGTTTCGTTCTTAAATGGGGAAATTCTGGAAAATTATATTGTTGTCAAATTTTGGGCTTGTGAACATGATAACCCGACACCACCTGCATTATCGAGCGTATACAGTGCTTAGCATGTGGGTTCCTATTATAGATACCTAAACGCTAAAATCGCTTTTTGAGGGACGTAAATGCCATCCTTAGTTGGGTCATCTGGGCCACTTCCGTGACCGTGGAGCGGCGGAGGTTGGTTTTTCGATTGTTGCGATCTCCTCGAAGGTCAAATAAGCAAATAAGCGAGGGTGGCTCTCGCAAAAGTGTGGCGGAAGTCGTGATGACGAAATTCCAAAATGGCCGCCGTCTGCCATCTTGGAAAATTGTTTTCAAATAGTTTTGAGGTACCATCGTAGCTTAAAACATCGTTCCTGTGGTTTTGGGGGTCGAGGATTCCATTTTTCATATCAGTTCGCATGATTCAATCACCTAATCTTCAAATTCAAAATTGCCGGTGTGCCACTGGCCGCCGCCGTCGCCATCTTGAAAATTGGGTTTTTCAAATAAGTTTTGAGGTACATCATAACTTAAAACATCGTTCCTGGGGATTTGGGGGTCAAGGATTCCATTTTTCCATAGCATTTCATGATTCCCAGTCCTCCTTATATCTCACACAAGCGTCCGAATGTTCGATATTCGAGCTCGTCACTTCGTATTCCTGATAGGCTGAAATAAAAGCTCCCACCTCCTGAGTTTGAGTGGGGTAATACTAGACTTGAGTGAAGGAGGAGCTCACAATATGTAATATTGAAATGCGCAAGTACCACCCCCCCCCCCCCCTCCTCCACTCCTTAAAGATGTTCGCCGAGCATAACAACGCACAAATTTCTAAATTCGCCGGCATCTCATGAGGCTTTCATAAGGGCACAACTGAGAGCTCCCTATCTAAACGCTTCATTTGATTCAATGTTTAATTTACATTGTACTTTGGAATAACTGAAAATGGGATGTAAAAGGCGGCATATACCCCTTCCCCGTTCATCATCCTGTCAACCATCCCGAGAACAAGATCTCTGGCAGATTGATGCAAACAACTATACGGTCGTTTCTCTACCTGGAGGCATTATTTTAAATCACAATTCCTGAACGGAACATAGATTTTCAGCACGTCGCATACCCCCGCCCTCTAACCCTCCCGGCAGAAGCACGACTCCAAGGGAGTTAATACCACTGCTCTATATACACCACTTTCAATGTTTCAGTGCGGAACGGGTCTTCGGCTATCATCCCTTGTACATTTCATTTTTTCCGATGTCTTGAAATGCAGCGTCGGTAGCAAATAGGCTTCTAATTAGGGAAATCAGTATGCATAACGAGATGATTTTCTTTGTAACTATAAGCGTGATTGAACTGTGACAGAAATTGACATTGCATTTCGATCGATCACTTCCCACCGTCTCGCAGTATCTCTGGGCATCTCACGAATTAAACTGGTTTAGTTTTCGGACAGACTGTCCGAAACCGTCACCATTCGGTAATCAAATCCAGTGCTGGGTCACAACAGTCCTCCCCGAGTTGTTCAAGATCGCCATGCTGACGCTGTTACCTGTTGGGCAGCTAGAACCATTCAGATGGCACAAATGAAGAAGAGCACAGTCCTCCCCCCCCCCCCCCTCCCCCCGACGACGAACACATGACCCACCATCTGCAGACTAGAGCACCCGTCCCCATAAGGTCGCGATTGGAGAATGGGAAGTGCCGGCCAGTTTCGCCACACATTGTCAAACTCTTCTCTTGCCAATCCGCTCCTACCTCGTGACCACAGGTAACAGCCGGGTTTGAGAGCATTACTGATGGCGATAAGTGAATTATTAACTCAATCAGCCTCTTCAGATAATAGTTTTGTGTCAATTAAACTATCGTATTCGATTAACTATGACAGATCTGGAGTTATACCCAAAAGGGTCCGTTTAAAGCTAACACGTCACTATTGGTTGTAAGGTATTGATGCTCTATTTGGAACCTGTTAACCATAGGGCACACCACTACCTTACTAGCCAAATCATAATTTTTATGTTAGTTGAATTCTGCGAAGTGAATGAAGCTGGACTAGGTACCACTTAAACGCTTACTCCGCAAATGAATGCTCATAATCTTGTACGATGGGAACACGGTGCAAGTACTTGAGTTGACACGTCAATCATATGGTTTAACGCGTCCAATTCAAGTATTTTCAATGGTAACTAGAGTTATAAATATCTGTTGAAGCGCTTTGATTACGTCGAGAAAACGCTATAATAACGCCTTAGATATTATTTTAGCATTATCAATAATGTTAGCCAGTTTATCAAATGCGGAAGAATCCTTCTCATATTTCAATAATTACTCGTTCACTTCAAGTATGTGGGTAGTTTTTTTTTTTTAATCGAGGCGGCGATATCGACTGAAGTGCGAAATGACCAACTATTTGCTGTTAATTGGCGGCTACCTTGGAGTTGTAGTCAAAGTAGGTCATATCATGCAACTAATCTAAATAACTGTACTTCTCGACTCGTTTCCTAACTTGGGGAATATTATATTGAGGTATGATTTCCGATAGCACGTACTTTTCCAGAATGGCGACAGCTCATTTTAACTTATCGCCACCCATCAATTTCCGCCCTCACTCCACGAGGGAACCTCCCTATTGCTATGATTTACTTCCCAGTAGAACCAGCTGCACGGACCAACCTTCGCTCCACTCTGAACACGAAATCGAAAATTGAACTCGAAAATAGACCAAAGGAATTGTGAATCACGGTCTCGTGGTATTTGGGGGATATCAATTTACTTCGAATCATCAAACTGACATTCTAACGAATTCCTCGGCCCCCACACCCAGGAATGACGTTTCTAAGCTACGATTACTCAAACTTTTGAGAACCAATTCGAAGATGCCTAACGGCGGCATCTCGAATTTGAGATATAAAGATATTTGGAATCATGAACTTATATGAAAAATGGAATCCTCGACCTCAAACCCAGATGATTTTTTAAGCTACGATGTTCCTCAACTATATATTTAAAAAACCATTTTCAAGATGGCCGATGGTCGGCATTTTGGATTTTGGCCAACGTGCACATTCCGCCACACTTTGGCGAGAGCACCCTCGCTTATTTTTTCATTTGACCTCCGGGGAGGTCAAAACAATCGAAAGCAACCTCGCTCTCTCCACGGTCACGGAGTGTCTCCTACAGATGACCAACTATCTGATACAGCAGGAGAAGTAAAAATGGTGGAAAAGTCATCTTCTGGCAATTTAGGCTCGTGAACATGAAAACTCGATCCAACTTGCTTGACTGGTCATATTTGGTATAGGCAACCTCATAATATATTCCCGGGACACTGTACGTGTCCAGGGGGTATCATGGTTTTGCGCACCGTCGTTCCGCTCCTCCTTCTCCCGCGCCGTCTCCGTCTCCGCCGCACGCAGCCGCGTCTCGTTAGCGTTCTAGCTCGTCAACGCATTGTCCGATTCACTCGAAGCTTGGCACCAGTTTGGCATGAATACCAATCTCGGACCAATTCGAAAGTGGCGTGGGGGCCCCCAACCGCTCTGGCGGCGGCCTTCTGGGATTGCCGGGGGGGGGGGGGGAAATAAACGCCTTTATTCTCGTAAACGCTTAGTCTCCAAAGGCATTATCCGATTTACTTGAAACTTGGTGGACAGGTCCGCCATGAAAAAAATCTCGGTGCATTTCCCGAGTGGGCAATGGTACAACCCCCTCCTTTTTTTGCAGATATGGCACGTTTCAGAACATGGCGATCATTTTAGACCAACTTTAGTTTTGCCCATTGGACCCCCCACGGCAGGCCATTTGATTTTTTTCGCAAAAATAACGCTTCATCCGATCGACTTGAAAATGGGGATACAGGTCGCCATGGAGAATTCTCTGACGATTTCGAAAGTGGGCGTGGCCACACCCCTCCAACGGCGGCCATCTTGGATTTTTCGCGATGACTTGTGAGATATGCACGTTTCGGAATGGCGATGGTTTTGGGACCAACTTTATTAGCCCATTGGACCCACAGGGCGGCCATTTTGGATTTCTTCGCAAAAATAATGCTTTACCGATAACTTGAATCTTGGTGTACAGGTCCGCCAAGAAGAAATCTTAGACGATTCCGAAAGTGGGCGTGGCCACACACCTCCAAGGGCGGGCATCTTGGATTTTTCGACCAACTTCATTTCAAAGTCACCAGAGGTCAAATAGACATAAAATTGAATGTGCTCCTTTCAAAAGAGGTCCACGAAGGCCATTCGTGCAGGGATATACACGTCGGCGGTTTACCCGCCTGCACATGTCTAGTTAGTACATGATCCTTGTTACTTTGGTATTAGGCCTCAGATCATTTGAGGTTAGTCGAGGAATCACTATAAGCCCCATGGTTTTCTAGTGAATTCCCTGACAAAGTCAGAAGAACCTCATACTTGTTATGCGGATTCCCCGTAATGAGTAGATGACCCATGCTGTTTTATTGTCAGTTCATCTGGGCTCAACGGACACTGAAGCAGTCAGTGAATCATTGTTCATCTTCGCTCTCTGGTTGCCGGACGCTCCCCGACGCCCCATCCTTTCTGGAGCATACTGGCTGGTTGACGACCCCCGGAGAGAAACTAACTCGATCGCCGATTAACCCCTACTCAGGCAACATCTACCGGTACCTTATCACCCTGGAGGTCCAGTTTTAAAATAATTTCAAAAGTTTGACTTGGAACTACAGGTTCCTCAAAACTGACGCCATGGGCGTTCGGTCCGCTCACTTCTGTAAATGTCATACAGGCAGTCAGTTTTTACTATTAATTGCATTGACCATGTATTCTCCTTTCTAATTCTACAGATACGGTCAAAGATATTTTACGAAACTGCGAGTTCAGATCGGTGACTAGAGATGACGTCATCATCACGCAAGGTGCAAGAGGAGATAGGCAAGTCTCTAGCCAGTTCGGCTGTCCCATTGTTGGAAGCTGAGCAACTCTGGGTTTTTCCTCTTCTTCACGTGAGAGGAATTCCTGTTCAACATTCTGTCCTATTACGTTTCATTCAACTTAAATTACAGCAAATACTGCTTGAAAAAGTGCGCGTGTTTTCAACCAGAGGATTTCCTTTGTACTGGTCATCAGTGAATTTTTGTTGTTGTTGTTGCAACTGTTTTTCGTTAAAGAATTCTCATCAGTACATGTTTCGTGTTGACTTTGTATCACACAGGTAACCCCCCCCCACCCCAACCCTTGACGTCCTCAAAGAGTATTTGTGCATAACAATGTACCGTTTTTTACACCGTGCGATATCAAAATACCAGACGCCATATATTCCTTTTTCATGACGATTGTTGTCTAAAGAGGCCATATTATCTGGTATCAATTGACGAAAAGCGACGGGGAGGTTCGTATGACATCATAACGAAAACATTATTTATTACTCATAATGATCGTCCTATATCAGACCAAAGTATATGTGACCAGTATCAATTTTAGTCAGAGTAAAATGACTAGGATTCATTGGTCAACTGATCGACATAGTACAGCACCATTGATGCATTTGTTTGTTTTTCTGCCGCTGTAACCATACGGAAGAACATGCATTGTATATCCCGGTTGGTATCTTCTTCCGCCACATGCCCAGAAGATGCATTAGCCTTTTCACTGGTGTCTAAACTTTAAACTTTACGCCTCCCTGTTTGCAGTTTCTATATAATACTGAGTGGCGCTGTTTCAGTTTACATCATCAGACTTTGGAAGAACAGGGGAACCTGGAAGATGGGTCGAAACTGAAGACTGCGCCCAGCATCGTTGTGGATTGCAACGGGAACGATCAGGACAATAGTGACGTCACCACAAACGGACCTATCAGCGACACGGAATGTGCCATAAAGTCGACTAGCGGGAACCTCATAGGCCTGAACAGATCATCATTTGGTGTTTATATACGGCAGCTAGGTAGGTGATGATAATATCTGGGTACTTATATAGCGCCTTTCCACTGTAGTGCTCAGAGAGTTTCACCATGTTCATAGGAGCTGGCACGCACTCCGAAAGAGTATGTGGCAGCAGCTGATACAGCGCTAGTTGTCATCAAGTTCCTAACAGGTCCCCATTCAGTACCTGGATGGAGAGGAGCATGGAGATGGAGTGCCTTGTGCAAGAACACCACGGAAAAGCTGATCGGTCTGTGGGATTCGAACTCACAATCATTCAATCAACGGTCTGAAGCTCTACCGACTGAGCTAATCCGATCCGAAGTAATAAGGAATAATAAGTAAATGACATACCTGCTGTCAGTACTTTCATCGCCAGGTTCTGGGTCATAAATAATCATTTAAACCATGTGTCAATATTACCATTGATGAGCGGCGCATAAGTAGTGTGTGGGAAGTTCAGGTCAACCTCGTTTGTGTGTTTTTTTTTTTTTTTTTTTTTTTTCTTTGTCCCACAGTGACTCGTACGGTCATGCCTTGAGATCCCACGCTGTGTTACAGTATTTATACCATCGATGAGTAGAGCATATGGGGTGTTCAAATTTTAGCCGAGCCGAGCGCATGAACACGCTGCTAGGGTTTTGACATCTACCAAGAAATCTGAAAGCACATAACGCCAATCCTTCAAGATCTACACTTGCTCCCAATACGCGAGGCGTATGATTACAAAATCGCCTTACTCACACCGTGAATGCTATGAATGCGCTCCACTGATACAATCACTACTCTGATTACTCCATATGGTCCCTGCACGACGCTTAGGCTTGTGATAATCTCTTTTGTTTGTCCCTATGTCCTCATCCACTTAGGAATCGTTTTCGTTTGCCACTGCCGCTCCTAGGTGTTGGAATATCGGCCAGCTTCGTTTGAGGAACTGCACCTCCTGAATCACTTTTAGATCTCACTTGAAAACCTTCCTGTTTTAATAGGAGAGTGTTCCATGCATAGGACTTAGATCTTCCTGTCTTGTATCTGCGCCTCGGATTATTCGCTAGATAGATGGCGCAATTCATTAATGCTGTATTATTATTTTATTATATATTATTATTATTATTATATTATTTTATTAATATGTAGGGTACTTTTGATTTTGGGTCCCATACCCATGTCATAACTAGTGTAGGGGACGTGGTATGACCTTGGGGCCTCAGCGCCATGTAACATTATTTATACTTTCGCTGAGTGGTGGCAGAAAAGGTGCAATGTACCGGAATCGACTTCGCGGTCAAACTCATCTTATCAGTTGTATGTGGGTGAAGTGGGGTGAAGTGGTGATATTGGCGTTCGAAAGGTGTCATCATTTCAGTGGGCTCTTCTGTTTACCTAATGTTTTTTATTTGGTTTAAGTTCCATCAGCCTTTATTTCATGTCCTCCTTTCCAGCCACGATCTACCCATATTGTAGTAATCGATCGACGAATGGATACAAAAAAAAAAACTTCAATTGAAAAAAAAATCTTCGAAACGATAGTATTAGGTCAAAATTCGGTAATTTCGTGAAATAGTTCTCTGTGGCGAATGTAATATATATTTGTAACAACCGGCCAGCTTCTTTGAAAATCCACTAACTGATCACCATTTTTTCCAGAATAGAAATTATTCGAGTGTTGTAATTTTGACTGAAGTTTTTCTTGTAGATGCCGATATATAACGATGGGATCCATTTTCAATATCATTGATGTGCATTTCTCGAATAATTGCGAAGGCTGAATGGTGCTTTTGATTCCTTGACGAAGTAAGAGGAATCATATGAAAAGTATGACTTGTGTGTGTGGGGTGTGTGTGTTGGTGTGTGTGTTGTGTGTGTGAGAGTGTTGTATGTTCGTGTGTATGTATGTGTGTATCTGACGCTGCTTGTAAACACGATAACTCGGACCCAGCTGGCTGGATGAAGCTCAAACTTGGTCCGTGTGTTCACCATGATGAGTACATGAACCCTCTGTTTTGTGGTCAGTCCAGAAAGAAGTCATCTGAGGTCCCCAGAGGTCTGAAAATCTGGAACCTTTGTAAACACGATGAGTCAGAATGGTTGGCCTGATCAGGGTTGGTTGAAATTAGTGGGTTAGTGAAGAACAAAATGGGAAATTTGTCAGACTTCATTTGGCCATAAGAACTGTACAATCTCCAATTTGTCCTCGTGTCTAGCTGTAGGTTGTCAGAAAGAGAGTCAAAGATCGATCACTAGCTTTTTGGCTTTCTGGCTTAAGACTACAACCAGACGGAGTTAATTACCAAAAAGCTGCACAGTGTTCGTGGAATTGTCCTGAGTAGTCCTGTTATTACAGAAAAATGGATTAAAAGGGGACACGTCGTTTGGTCAAATGTAAGACATTTAAAAGGGCTATTTAATATTCTAATTTGTCTCGTTTTAGAATTATGGAATCTTTCGTGGATATGTTAGAATAAAAATCAATGTAACATTAGACTACTTTTGGTGGGAAACTTCGGTATTCCTACAATGAAGGCCTAGTTTCCCGGTAAATTCTTGGCCCTCTTCCACACGTGGAACTTTTGGCACCCTAGACATGTAATACGTCGACACCAAATGAACGAGATTACACTCATTGTGCATGGTTTGTTACACAGAAAGGGATAATTCCACACCACCGAGTTCTTATATTGATTGAGAGCTCTCATGCTGCAAAAAAATGCCAACCTATGCAACCAGTGCAATAGCGCCCTCACCACTCTCAGAAAAAGTTCAGCACAGGACTACCGTCGCACACAAAAAATGCGTAATTAGATCCGCACTCGGGGATTATTATGTTTTTGGCAGCGTCGTCGTCGCAGCCCGCCGCCGCCGTTAGTGTGAACGCAATAACTCTCTAATGCAAAGTCGGATTGGCACGAAACTTTACACACATGTCCGCCTAAGAAATTCGGAGAGTTTCGAATGTGGGCGTCGTGGCACCACTCTGGCGGCGGCCATCTTGGATTTCAACGAAACTAATTGATAGTGCTTGTCAATAACTCATAGTGCCTTGTCGGATCCATATGAATGAAACTCGCACACATGATCGTCTAACGAGAATCTTATATGGGTCAAAAAGTGGGCGTCGCCCGAACGCCTCTGATGGCGGCCATTTTGGACTTGAGTTTTTCGCTTATTTGCGAGTTTCGAAGCATGGAGATTGATCATTCTGATACCAACTTTGGTTTTCGCCCCATATGACCACACCCGGCGGCCATCTTGAATTTTTGCGAAAATGTTTTTTTTTTTTTTGCAGATTTGACATTTGCATATTTCAGAGCATGGTGCGTGCATTGGAATCAACCTTCCCAACATCCGGGCATAAATCTCCTCCTGATAAAAAACAAACAAGGCGAACAATGTCACCCTCTGATTGATCGAGTGGGGATATACACATATACAAGATGCCGGCTTGTGCGGCCATGACCGACCAGTAGTAATTTGTACAAGGGACTGGGGGAGGGACGTTTAACGTTTCGAACATGTTTCGGTGAATACAGCTCGTCTCTTTGTTCCACATATTGAGTACATTAAACCTTCTTGGGTAAGGTTCAAAGTCGTTTGAGGTAAACAAAGAGGACGAGAGTCTGAAATCTTGTCAAAACGTTAAGGACCAAAAAGCTTCACTCGATCAGCATCTGCATGTGGTAGCCAGAAAATCACTAAGCCGTTTTGACGTTCTGTTTTCTAACATTTAGGCCCAGGAAAAGTTTTGGAGAGTTGGCGCTCGTACAAACGAACCCTTGTCCAGCAATTGCGTCAATCATAGCAGACGATTCCACAGACCTTGTAGTCAGAGACAGACGAGTTGTACAATAGATCTATGAAAAGCTTGCCCCGGAAAAAGGAAAGTGCTAAAAGAAAGTTAGATTTCGTGAGCTCACACGAATTATTCAGGTGAATGCGTTACTCACTGAGTCATTGATTATTGACGCCGGCGGTTCTAACACGCCATAATTTTTTTGGTTTCCCAGTGGCGTGCCATTTGTAGGCCTATATAAGACTTGTTCGAGGCAGCCCGCCCTTTTTTGGCGCTCTCGCATCAGGGCCAGTAGATTTTGTGAGCATATGAGTGCCAGCTAGCGTAGTGGGTAGGCTGTCCCATTGAAAAAATAGGGGAGAATAGGAGCCGTGAAAGATGGCCAAATCGAAACGCTGAAGATGTCGTCTTCTTACTCGGCTCACCTATACGCAAAAACTGAAGGAAAATGTAATGAGCATTCTGGTTCACTTGGTTGAACAGTGTAAATTACTAAATTGCATATCATTTAGTGTGACCTTCCTTTTATAATCGGTGTTATAACCTATGCCAAAGTTCTGAGTAAAAACGCGGGTTCCGCGTAATTGGTGGAATTCAGATGCGTATGTGGGTTGCAGTATTGCAGTACGCATGTGAAAAATCGCCAATTACGTGAACTGAGCGGGGATAGTGAATATGTCCTATTTAGTTTGCAAAGATAGATATTAGTTCCGCAGAGGCAAAAAATATATATAAATGAAGGCAAACCAACACTGAATAGGCGAAATAAGCACAGTACATGTACCAATGCGTATACGGATGCGTATCACCGCGAATGGATTCTATAGAATACCTTCCTAAAGAAGGCAAGTAACGACATATGCATGGGCTGCTGCTTTATGTCTTTCTGCATAAACTCACAGTGTTTCCTCTTCGGAAACAAACGTGCGTTTTCGTAATATGTTGATTTTCATACCCAGCCCGGATACGCACACGCATCGATGGAATACCAGCCTAAGAGAAGCAATAGACCCGCCTCACTGGAGACCGCGAAGATGTACGTTGCTAGTCGAATCGTCAGGTTAAGTCAATAAATTTTGTCCATCTCCGTGTGATATAGCGCGTCCTCTTTGGTCTCAATGCTAAGTAAGAACAGCTTGTATTGATTTTCATTTAGTTTGCTTTTCATTACTCAGCAATTTGGACTCGACGGCAGCGTGCAGGGTTAACGAGAGTCTAATGAGAAGCAGGGTATACCAGTACGGCAACCATTATCCGCCAAGGAACCCGCGGACGGAATCCATTACTATTCATAACGAAAGGCCAGGCGAAGGTCACATCGATCCTGCCAAGTTAATCCAGCAATACCCGACTATGTGTAAGACGACTGATCTCGAGAGAAAAAGACTTAAAAGGTTGGCATTTGTGTATCATCTTGTTTGTATACCTATGTATGTCACTACTTGGGTCATGATTTCTACCGTGTCGCCCGATAGTACCTGAAGAAAAGTATAATGTCTATTTGTAATAACAAATCACAAGCCACTTCACAGTGCTGGTGTCTATGTGTAGTATATGTGTGCCTGTGTATGTGGGGTTCATTTGTGTAAGGCTCTCATGCGTATGAATATGTTCACGTACGTGTGTGCGTGTGCGTGCGGGTCAGGATCTGAACAAAGGTGTGTACTGTCTGGTATTCGAGAGTTCAACAACTGTTGACTGTTCAGATTCTCGTGTTAGATGTTAACTTGGTCAACCTTTGTGAATGAGTGTGCGTGTGATTGTGTGCGTTAATGCGTGCGTGCGCCGTCTGATTGTACGAGGGTGCCTATATGTATATGCGTGCATGTGTGCGCGTCAGTGTGCATACGTGTGTGCGAGTGTTGGTGTGTGCAAGAAGGGTGAGTACACGGGAACAATACGTGACAAATTTGTGGCTGTGAGTTGTATGTACGTGTGCGTGCGTGTGGGGTGTGTGCGAGGAGTGTGGGGGTTCAGGGGGCGTGTCCTGTGTGTGTGTGTGAGTGAGTGTGTGTGTGCGCGCGCGTGTGTGTGTGTGTGCGCGCGCGCGCGCGCGCGTGTGTGTGGGTGTGTTATTTTTTACATCGTGTAGATATTTCAATTAAAGCGCTGGTAGGCGAAAGTGGTCCGGTTAACATGTTGTTAAAATTCTAAAAAATCAAATGTAAAAAATCGATACTACAAGTATAAAAGGCATGTCAGGATTACCACGTTATTCTTGCTGACGTCACCAAGAAATACTCCGTGACGTTGAACAGTTTATGCTCATTAACTAATCAACCAATCGAGGCACACGCACAATATAATCTTTACCAGTTTACCGTCCTTGTAGATCTGATCGTGCTCGGAGCCGTAAACATCGCAAGCGGAGCTCTACGACCGACGAGGATCCAATCAATGGAGAGAACGGCATAAACACATGCAGGAAAGATTGTTAGTCGGCCAGCCAGACTGCATTGGTAATCATACCGAACGTGAAATATATTGATAATGTTCATGACAGTATAACCCATATTACTACTTTAACAGATCTTATCATCGCTAAGAAGAGGAAGAGATTGAGAATTTACCATATTTACAACATAGCCTGCTTATACAAAGAATACGCAATAGAATGTATCGATGATTGGCATAAACAGGTGATGCGTATGCTTCTTCCAAAACCCAGACAAGGAGAGGAAATATTAGCCGGGTTGGGTTCATAAACGACGACGTACGAAGGAGGGGGGGGGGGGGGGGGGAGGGGGAGGATGGCCCAACTAATAATAATAATAATAATAATAAAGTCGACAGAGTTCCGGACACAGAATAGGTAAATTTTGGATAGCGATGAGGCATAAGTGAAAAAAATTCTACAAAGTGCCCGAAAAAATTGTCGGAATTGGTGTGCCCTGCCATCACCATCCAAATTGTCCCCGTCTCGTCACTCATGAACAACTCGCATATGAGAACGGAGAGGCACGATGTCGATGTGTTGCTATGTGACTTCGAGAAATGGAGATCATGGTACGAGGGAGAATATCCTTTGTTTACAAAAGTGGACATACATCTCAAGTAGAGTTGCGAATTATGAGAGGGACACAAACCAGATACACGAAAAATTTATTTTAGAAAAATACGCTGGCATGTCGGTGAACATTATCTGTGTTGTCTGACCAGATGCAGAAACGATGTAACCTCCATTCGATCATTTGATACGAGAGCGCGATCACCTGTCGAACTTGGAGGTAGGGTGGGGGGGGGGGTGGGGGCGTGGCGGGGCTATTCAGCAGGTTGGTGGTCCGAAGCAGTGATGAACATTTTTGTGTCGACGAAGAACGTTATTCCTTGGTTTTGAACAGACAAATTATATCTAGCCCAACAATACTATTGTTTTTTATCGTTGTATATACCGCTTCATGACAGGTGAATTTGAAGTCTTGCTACGACTCCCTACCTACACACAGACGAGTAACTGCATGGAGGAGGTGGAGACCCTTGAACTAGATATGACCAGTTTCACGAGACTGATCGCCAAGAAGAAGCCAGCACCCTACCAGAACATGCACTATATAGCAGAGATGAAGCTAATCAACAGACTGAAGAGGCTAGAGAATTCCAGCGTAAAACTCGGATCCGTAACAAAGTAGACCCACCACCAGAGGTTGATACAAACAACTATATATTAGAGGACTCTTCCAGGGCGTGGTACCAGGGCGTCCCTGGAAGAGGCGACCTCTCTGAAGGCGTGGGCTCGCACTGGAGTAGATGCCCCGGTGTGTGTTTGGTAATCGTAGACCAGAGCTACCGGGCCAGAGTAGCTTTCGACGCCGGTGAAGGCGGCACCCTGGGAAGTATGAAGAGTTGTGGAGACAATCTGCTTAGTTTTATTTTGTCCAGGGCGTGGTACCAGGGCGTCCAATTGGAGGCAATCTTAAAGGCGGCGGCCTGAAAGACCAACTCCACATTTGTCTCCTGCTACTTACACAAAATACGGTCAGCTACGAGGACTAGTTTGGCATTGATGTTCGGTGCAATCATGGACGATGATCGGGCGCTCGGATGTTTGAAAGTGGTCGCGCATTGTGGGACAGCTCTCATTCCTTGGAGCTGGGAGCCCTCGAGAGCAGTCTGTGCTTGGTGCTTACTCCCGCCAAGTGGGACGCGGTGAGTGTATGTTGAGGAATATCGATGCGAGAACAGCTCCAGATGATGTTCGTCAGAGAAGAGACCGGGTGCCGCCCTTCCCGGTTGACGTGAGTCACCGTAGTGGTGTCGTCGGATCGACGAAACACGGGCCGTGGCCCCTCATGTGCTGCTTCCATCGGTATATTGCTTTTGAGATGGCCAGGGCTCCATCGGTTGATGTGGGAAGTCCGTCGCCGACCATTTCGCTGACGCCTCCAGGTCGTTGAACGTCGCGCTCAGCCTTGCGCCGACGCGTCCGTGGAATCGGTCGCCCTCGGTATCTTGTCCTGGGAGCAACCCCGAGGATACATTGCGTTCCACGTCCCAATCGCAGGCCACGGTCACTACCCCCTGTCACCTCTAACCTTATACAAAAAGGGAATACAATTAATCATGTGGCTGCCTCTTCGAAAGAGGAACGGCCTGAACAAGGCTGCGTGCTACCCCCGCCCCCCCCCCCCCACACCATCTGCCGCACTAGGGCAGCTTGCATTAGTTACCAATGGAACAGAGTAAGACAATACCTCTGTTATTTGACCCGAGGAGAACGGAGGGGTAATGACACACAAATAGCGAAAATATTAATGTCTAAACCCTTGGAACAGGCAATCAGGAGGATAACATAAAGCTTGTTCAGTTAGGAAGCACACGTGAACTATTGGCCTGACTATTCATTTCTTACTATTGGAGAAAGAAAACTCACACAAAAAGCTTGCAAACGTGAGCGGAGAAAAGAGGATATTTTCTTTTGTTATGTTTATTTAATATTTACCAAGCGTGTTGACAATTAAAGCGAGCGGGATTTACAAGTTACTAGTAACTCATCATTTTGCTTTAATCAATGTTTTGCGAATAGGTTCACCTAATAAATGGTTTTTTTTTCAAGAAGAATGCTACCACTAATAGCCTCAAGGTCAAAAGTTGCAGCAAACAGCATTCCGAAATCACAGATTACGAGGGAAGCAAAAAGCGTTCGTGGATGTGGCGTTAGTACGAAACCTAATGGAAAAGTCATATTCTTCGAACTATATCGGTGAGATACTATACAAACCTTCAACGGTTTCCCATATTCGTTCCTCAAGATTCACAACCCAGTCCTTCAGCAAATTTTGCAGCGGTTCACAGAGTTGCAACCTGGCAGTCCAAGACAATGGCCAGCAGCCGTATGTAGGGACCAGGACGGTGATACCAACACCCTCTAGGTACGAGTACCGGGAAGCAACGCCAATTCCTCCATCACCGCCAGGCAGCGATAGGCTGCCAGGGGCGGCACGAGGTCGAGGAAACTCAACACCCACTTCTGCTATGATCGTCCAACCCTAAAACACTGCACGCTCCTGAGAACGAACGATCAGATGGCAAATCAACGGCAGCAGCCGGATCCAGAGAGCGACGGTGAGAGCGAGATACTCCCTGTGATCTAGCATAAACCAGAATAAATATCAACCCCGCGTCGGGGCTCAGTGAGGCTACCGAGGAGGAGGTACTCATGACGACCCCGGCCAAAAGGAGCAGGCGGCTGTCGACAGAGATTATGGAGGGGGTCAAGGTAGGTCAGAGGTCAAGGGTCGCTCTATCGCTGGCACCCACGGGAGCATCGGTATCAGGGCCCCTCCGTTTACATCATCCATTGATGGGTTGAAGGGAAAATCGACAAAGTATGTAACCTGACCATGAACTTGCCGGACTTTGAGTCGTAAGCATTTGAAGTAACATTTTTTTTATATCACGGGCATTATGTAAGGATTTTTTAATTTGGAGTGCCATAGATGGATTACAACAAATAGAGGGAAAGGTTTAAGCTGTTTCTTGGCATTATGCAATTGTAGATTATTCAGCATAGGAGTATGGTCTCAGTGCCTGTATATATGGACGAGCTAACAGACTTGTAGGTGAGTTGCAAAAACTATGTTATCCAGAAACCAGCACACTTCCCCCTTCAGCACCCATCGGCAAGGCAGGCAATCCCGGGATATTCCCTTATAACCCTAGTAGTGAACAAGATATATTCGTGCTAATATTCCTCAGAAATGCCCTCTCCAGGCTCTCAAAATAGCATGCGAGCAGACGATATGAGGAAGCAAAAAAAAGAGGTGACTATTGCTCTTCCGGTATATACAATAGTCGAATATCACCAACATATCATCTGCAGGGACTTCGTTTGACAAATCCCCCAAATGGGGATTCTGATCATATTTCAGGTGACGTAGATGTCAGTCATCTGTGGCACACGGGCGTTGGTACGGATGGGAGCAACCCTGAATAATTCCCGCCAATTTCGCGAAAAAATCGCCACACACTTTGGTATGAATATTTAAGGAAGACTTACAATACTGAAAATGCGAATTTATCGAAGAGTGATGTATTTGAAGCATAAAATGAACCGAAACCCGTTTTAGCTATGCGCAGGAGTATTGCAGTTTGTTTGGTATCGCCGCACAGGGTCAGAAGAAAAAATATGAATCCTTCAAGTGGGGGAATGGGAAGGAGAGATTTTTTTTTTTTAAAAGAATCCATTAACGTATGCGAAACTAGAATGGGGTGGTTCTTAAACATCCAGATCAGATCAATAGAGTAATTTCACAGGCAGGCATGTACAGTTTCAGCCGTAAGTTCGTTAAAAGAGAGAGTGTCGATGCGCCAATCAAAGTTGGCGTCGCAACGCCACTGGTCCGCCATAATTTCAGTTCGACAGGAGCGGAACGAGTCGCCACATGCGTTTGTTTAGGGCAAATCACCCGATGGTTAAAAGCGTCATCCTGCACATATGGAGTGAATGAGGCTGATACGAGGTGAGCGAAAGTAAACGCTGCGGTTTCAACAGGCTAGGATATGCTCGAATATTCACATACGCTTGCAGAAACTGACCAATAATAGGATTAATGATTTACGTACTATTTGCTCTCTCCTGACGCTCACCGCGACCGAGAGGTTCGAGACTGCAGTCAACTGTGGCAATCGGAGACCTTGTACTCACCACTTCATGAGTTCGCCTCTTTGATGGCCATGCGTCTGTGTCTTCAATTGGTGAGTGCTACCCTCTGTGGTTCTGTTGCATCATCGGTCAGCGGTGGAAAGAGTTAATTCCCGATCATTTGTCCAAACAATGAAAGGGGAGGTCTTCACTGTGTTTTTTTTTTTTTTTTTTTTTTTTTTTTTTCACTCCGAGTCCCGGCTATCCGCGGCCGTTATCAGTGATGTCCCAACAGAAGGGGGGCGGGGAAGGTTGGGTCGATAGGCAGCGCATTATTACCAGTGGTGGCCGTGGTGGCCGTCATATCATTTTTCTCTGCAAATGGCCTCTTTTCCCCCATCTATACTCCAACTCTATATCTCAGTACGCCACCTTAAGCAGCAGTCACCTGAGATTCCAAGATTCATTACACGTTGCGCCTGGACGGCCCTATAAGAGTGGCGCTAGTGGCTGAAACGATTATCAGTATCAGATAGTCGAACCCCCTCAACGAGAGTCTTATCTTCACATAGAACCACTCTGTCGAATGTCCATCTGATTGCTAATGCAGACTCTTCGCATTCATAAGAGCTCCTAGTATATGTATAAACTTAGTAATACTTAGTAGTATGGTGGCAAGGAGATTACTGACGAGTGCTCTCTCTGGTTGGCTGCCTGAACTTTGTTCAAGGAGATTCATAGTGATCACTGTGGTGTGTGTGACGTGTGCGTGTGCGCGTGCCGCGTGCGCGTGCGCGTGCGCCTGCGCGTGCGCGGCGCGTGTGCGGGCGCGTGCGCGCGTGCGGTGGCAGTTGTGTGATGCGTGGCGTGTGTGTGGCGTGTGTGTGTGGTGGGTCGTGTGCGGTTCGAATCTCCTGAACGTGAACGCTGTCAGGCTAGAACCTTTGTGGAGGTGTACGGTTGAAAGAGTGTCGATTAGCATCCACTTTCGTCCCGAGAGACCCATCAATAGAGACCAATTTTCGAAGTTTTGTTAAAAGGCAATAAACGATTGAAATGAGGGCAGTCCCGTTCTCGTAGAGATTGTCAGTTTTTGGGTTTAGTGGATACAAACAGGCATACCACGACGACAGGTTCAAAGGGTTCAAAAGTCAAGTCTTTAAAAAAATGTGGGTTACAAGGGCAAAGAAATAAAAAAACAGTCAATTTTCGCATATGTGATAGAGCTCTGTGTGCACATAGACGAAAGCAACTCCCGGCTTCGATCCTGAACACCGGTCATCAAGTTTACCAGGGGCCAAAGGTCGATTTTAATACCTTTGGGCGATAAAATAGGGCGTGTGTAGTATTCTGATTAAATATGTTTTGGAGATTGGTGCGTTCACAGCGAGGCAAGCATTTTTTCATAAAAAACCGTCATGTCATCAAAGGTCATTTAAGATGAAAAAACTGCCCCCAAAATAATATTTTTCTGCAACAACTTCTAGTGGACTGTATGTGATATGGCTGACATTTTGGACATAATGATAGCTCAAGGGAAACAGTTTTTATGAAAAACCGTTAGATCAGAGGTATTCAAAAACAAACAACAAAGGGTCACTTATAAAAATAAATAGCATTTTCCGCATTTTCCAAATAATAGCATTTCTGCAACAATCCTCTGAAAACTGTATGCGATATGGCGATGAGATGTGAGGATGGTGCCATGAAAACGTATTGTCATAAAATGTGGTTTAATGCTAATTATCAGAGAACGGTGTCCCTTGATGCTGAAGACTGCTGGTAATTGCAGTAATTGGTTAAAAGGAGTAGGTTTGCCCTCTCAGAAGGTATCATTCATTGATCAGGTGCTGTTGGGAAATAGTATGGAATGCATATACTCAGCTGAAGACATTGGAGGAAAACCAGTTTGGTGGGTTAGTACGACAGGGCTGTTATTATTCATATTAGCTGAGGAAACCTTACTAATTGATTGATTCCAATGTTTTCGATATCGTTGCGGTCAAGACATATTATGTTGTGTAATAGAGATGATTATGTTGACATATTGAATATATTAGTGATCATGACAAGTAGGGGTATAGTTTCAAAACTGTACTGTAATATGAAAATGGTGGGTCTAGTTACTTTCGTGCCGAACTTTTAACATTAATGTCAGGGTCACTGGGAGGTCATTCACCCTGTCTAATTTGCATAATTGGGCCTAGTCCAAAGTTCGCCGATGTCATGAAACCTGGTGGGTATGGTGGCTTAGCCCAACATTTTTACATAGATTTAAGGTCACTGGTGGCATTCAGTGTGTCTAAATGGCATAATTCATTCCGACGTTTCTTCGATTTTCACAAACAAAATCAAATACTTTATTCTACCAGCATTAGCGAATAATTACTTACCACACACAAACACGTCGGTTGTTCTGTCGTAGTTGATTTCAAGTAACACGTCCCCTTTCTTTGTCATTAACTACTGCAAATGACCTAATAATACCTGGTGCCTATAATCCCTACTTCCCAGAGATGGTAGGGGGTTCTGTCTTCTTATGCTGGTAATGACCATCACACTAACACTGTTGAATATTATATTCATTATTAAAACGCTTGGGTTCACTCAAGATTGAAAACAATATGGACAAAGCTAAATATTGTTAATGTCCAATACCAAGCTATTGAGTGGGTACATGAAGAGTTGGTCCAATGGTACCACACAGACGAACAATGCTCTCTTCATGCTATTCCCTGATTGTTTCAGTGCCGAGGAGTCATGTCGAACTTGAAATTTATCAGTGATTCAAAGCTGTCAAACCGACACTCTCGTCACCACCAAGCCACGAAATATCGGAGTGGTTTTTGCCCACGATCCAGGCCCAAAATCCGTTGATTCCCTAATACAATTACCTCCCATAACTATCGAGTCCTTTTCGTCGGCAAGCGAACCATTATGATACTTTATATTTCTTAGATCAGACCTATCAAAGGAGTCTTGAAGGGACTAAACGCTTCTCCAAAGCACCGGAGTATTGCTTTGCTTAAACCTTGTTCGGGTTACTTCCGAGGAAGAGATCGGAACCCATTCAAAGCCCACTAGGGTGCAACCTTATAATGCACCTCACGTCCAGTTGCGACCGTCACCGTGTACACGACTAAGGCCGCAATTCCTCTTTACAAACTTTGGGCACAAGACCTTATCATGACAACTGCAGGCTGGATACAACATGGGGATGGAAAACGCATATAAAGGATTCAAACCCCATTTCAATACTATGTTCCTATGTGGAGTTTATTGGCCTTCAAAGTGGTAGTCGCACTATGCAGAGAATTGGGGAGAATCTCAATTGCGGCATAACGCATGACTCACACTTGGACACCCTGAAGTTATGTCATGTAATTCAATGTTCCATTCGTTGAATAATCATTTAGCGAAGTTCTTTGTCTTTCTCTCAACAAGTAACCATCCGACACCTACCAACCCACTACAGGCCATTTCCGTTTCCCATTTCCTCCTTCCCATAGACTAAATGCTTTTCGAACTGAAATAAATATGTGAATTCAATAGAAACAAAGATTGTTTGTTGCATGCTGGATGATGCCTCTCGTTTTGCGCAATACACATGCACACAAACATCAAAAGACTAACTCCGTATGGAAAGTCGTATGACCGTTTGGACTGATTAATTCAGTTTTCTCCACTCAATATATTGCCTATATTGAATGTCCGCAAGGCTTCGATACTCTCTGTGCTGGTGATATGCTCTGTGGAGATCCTTGAGCAGCGCGTGTCCCCCCCCTCTTCGTGCGCCTTAGATCCACTCTGTAATTCTGGTACTCGCAAATTGCATACCCTCGTTTGTCCTGCTACAATTCCTTGTGGCTGACGTCCCAGTGAGAAGGCACATCAGTAGCCGGCAGATTGTGAATGATCGAAGAGACGAAGGATCACGAGGATGCATGTTTTTGGCTCTAATCCTTTATTTACCTCCGTGAAAACTGAAATAAATATGATAAATTCGTTTAATATTCGCCATCGATAATTCTTAACGTACCGTAATTATTTCCATTCGATACACACGAATGCTTATTTGTTAGGAATAACTGATTTTTAAACCAGCCTTTAATAATATATAGAAATATACCTCGTTAGTCTCTCTTTCTTTGGTGCCTCGGTGCAATAATTCGAACATGTATCAACAGCCGACTCCAAGTCCCACGAAAAAAATAATTAAACACAAATTGGGTTGTACACTAAACGCGTCGTAACGAAGTGCCCACGCTCAGCTTGTAACTATATTGCAGCTGACATCGTCCCATTGGAAACCAATGAGGCGTGAACGCTTCCACATTTCTAGCACAATAAAAAGGAACGAGAGACCAAAGAGAATTCAGAAACCTGAATATGCCGATCGGGGCTCCGACCATTACATGGCCCCTCAAAAATGACCTTTTTTTCAAACATTCGCCAAAATTACTCCAGAGACAATAACACTACCACCGGAACAATAACATCAACTTCAAATTCCAACATCACTAATTAATCCTCTTAAACATGCAAGTAACATATTTAAACCATGTAACAATTGCTACATTCAAGCGATCAATACTCCACATATTTACCAACATGCACGTTTATACTAGACTATGTACAAGACCTTAAATAGGTTCAACAATACACATTACAAACAATAACATCAATGTCCCCTCCACGGACCCCACGCTTAACAATTACCTCAACCATAGCACCACTTATGAATTGACGATCTAAATGAAGTAACTTCATTTAGACGTCTGCCCTGGTCCATCCAAGCGGAACGTCCAAGCAACTCTGACTCTGCGCACAGATGTATCCATCGCCCACTGGCTTCAGTTACATCTCCTATTTCCATTGCATCTTGGACGCATCATCTTTAATTATACATATCCCCAACTTGAATGTTGCGAGCGTTGGATATACCCATTTCTGCCTAGGCTGGAGGCTTAACATATAAATTCCTTCTTCCAACGCGCCCAAAACTCATTGGCCAAATGTTGGACCCGCGCCATCCTTTTCCTGGAGTACAATCTTGGGAGTCAAATCTACTGGCGGTGGTACGTACTCGCGACTTCTGAGTTAACAGGTGGTTTTTGTTAGTGGCTCCAATGACCTAGGGTCAAACAATGTCTCCAGTCGTGAGAGGTCGACAATTTACGATGGCAGTAACCTCACCCATGAATGTTCGCAGACTTCGTCTCTATTGACTGCCTGAGCTGTGCATCATACGTTCAAAATACTGCGAATAGTGCGTATCTGGCGTTCCCAGACGCCACCCATGTGGCTGGCGTCAGGAACGGTGAATTTGAACTCTATTATCACAACGTTCTTTCAATAAGTGCTCACAATTCCTGGAATGATCGCATTTCTTGCAAGGCCTTTCTTAATTCACTCTTGGCACCCACCAAGTTAGTGCCCTGGTCCGACGTAACTGCCTAAGCGTACCTCGCAGGCTACCAATCTACGCAAGGCATTAATAAAGGAATCCGTATTCATTGAATTGAATATTCCACAGGGATGGCTCGAGACACCATGCCCGTGAAATACGCCGTAACGCTTAAGTTCCTTTCGGCCTTCTTTGACCAAGAATGGCCCAAAGCATCGACGCCACAGTAAGAAATGGGGGAGATGGCTCGACCTGTCTGCGGTCAAATTAGCCCATTTCTGGACCTGCGCTTACTCCTCAATCTCCTGCATACGACCCTCATGAATAGCTCCAGCTACTACAGAACTACAACCTATGATCCAAAAGCCGTGCTCTGATCTCATTGTAGTAAGCACGCCCCTGATGAAAGTCCGTTCTGAAATGGCGAACTAAGAAGATCGGTAATGTGGTGCCTTGCTGGGAGAATGATCGGATACTTGACGGTATCGTACACTTACCAATACGTCCACCTACACGCAAAAAAAAAAAAAAAAGAATACCAGAATCGTCTAGAAATGGATCCAGGACCGGTAAACACGGGGCTCGACTTTTTTGTTTTTTTTTTCCCACGGTTTGTCGGACTGTGAATGGGGGGGGACTACTCAACATCCCGATTTCATATTTGAAAACATGATGCTTGGACTGTTTAATTATGACAAGCTCTGCACTGTGCAATCCATAGCAGTCCCACTCTTACGTGTTTCCGTGCGACGGACTTTGACAGATACACGCGCTTCAACAAATTGCAAGAATTTTCAACAAAGCGCCATTACGCCGCGCTGCCCTGTCACCAACTGAAATATGATTCAGTCTCTCTGGCTGAAGAACGAGGCGAATCCTTCACTGCTGGCTACCTGACGTGATGCCGGTTTTAGTCTACATCATTATCCTCTAAATCAACAGCCTAAACCTGGATGGAAGTTCCTTTCCCAGAAAAACTTAGACCCAATAGCCAACTGCAAGCGTTCGACATTTCATCTGGTACAACCCTCGGATGCTACTGCAGCAGGATTATCAGCCGTAGAGACATAACGCCACTGGACTGGCTAGAAAGGTCTCGAATTTGTTGAACCCTATGAGCCACGAAGGTTTTAAATCTCTCTATCATTGTTGTGGGATAACCCTCAGCACTACCTTGCCGTCCGCCCAAACGAATTCCCTAATACTCTCCTAATCAAGCTCGCTAGTCAAAAGAGACCTGATTTTCGCAGACAAAACGGCTGCAGTTCAATTCTAAGCGGGGCATTGTTATGGGTTTCAACGGACCACCCTCGACTGTTTCCCATGACCAAGGCGCAGTTAACTTCCCCCTCAGAGTCGACCAAGAGCAAGTAAGAGCCACTGACCGTAACCCCGCCTACTGTCATCAAGAAGCTGTGAAGTTTCGACACACTTAAAGGGGCGACACAATTTTGCGACTGAAGCAACCTCTGTATGCTGATACCCTCAAGAGATGTTCACCCACTTCTCCACCGTTCCCACCGAGAACCTTAGGTTAGCATGGAGGGGGGCTGTCCCAGTCCAAATGATCACGCACATTTCCTTCAGGCTTTGTTACCCACCCAAACGCGCGAGAGGACAACCCAATGGATCTAATTGAACTCACAGTTGAAGAACCCACGCCGGTAAGGGTTTTAATCGTTCCAAGTGACTTCTAAATATTGAAGGCGTCTATTCAACGCACAATATTGGACCCCTATGCCCTTTCATTGCGGTACATCTGACATGACAAATCTAAGTCCTTCATGCCATCGGAACGCTCATTTTGTGGTAGATGGCTTTATACTTCGGCTGAATTGGACACGAATCTTTGCAATTTCAACCCTACTCGACCACAAAGATCTCTGGTCTTGGCTATGAGATCGATAGCATCGTGCCGTTGCCATCGACTTGAGCCGTCATCCGTAGAAGTTTTTCCGCCTAATGACGTCGAAACCTCTGAACCATACTGGTTCGCATAGTCCTGCGCAGCTTGCTTGAGTCCAAAATTGGCGCAACCTGGGGAGGAGCGTGGCCCAAATAAGTGCACTGCCATGCCAAACTCTGCCGGATCACCGCTTGTGTTACCACCCTCCCACCACAGGAATCTGAGGAAATCTCTGTGCTCGACATTCACCTTGACTGATGAAACCTCGCTTCGATGTCACACATGAAGGCGATGGGGTTATTACGAAAGCCGGCACAGTACCCCTATTGAGGGCGTTTTTCAAATTTGGCTTGTAAGAGATGATCATTAAGAGACTGACCCCGGTATTTAGCACTGCACTCCGAAAACCACTCTAATTTTTTGGTTTTTAGGGTGGAAACCACCATGGTGAGAATGTAGTTAACACAGTTATCATCCCTCCTATTTCAATGCGGTACTTCTCAGCAAACCTTTGAACATGAGGTCTTCCATACACGACGTACTGACCTTTGTATTTTTGGATTCGAGCTGAACCGCCGCTGCAACGATTTCAGGCAGTGGAGGGCCAGTCTCTATTGTCGGTAGTTTGGTTCTGATATGTTGACGGAAGTGGCATTTATAGTGTGAATCAAAGTCACGTGAATCCCTCTTTTAGAACCGAAGGAATTTGACTTCGTCCTTGGATACGGGGGTGTTTTGTTTTGTTTCTTCACAGAAATCCGATTCCGCATTTTGATCCTTTCCCGGACTCATGTTCTTTGACCGAGAATTGGAAGCAAATACAGCCGTCGTGTGTCCCACTTTTGATGTGATTTTGGACGAGTACCAACTTTGGGCGTCGGCAGTTGGTACCCGAGACTGAGCACCCTTGACTAATGCCATTGGTCAGAGGCACTTTCCCCACCTGGGAGGGGTCCAACTAGCCCTACTATTCACCCAGCCTCAATTCAGTTTTCTGCCGAAAGGTCCGTCCCCAATGGGACGTAACGACTTCCCGAGGAATAGGCCTATTGGTCAATTGTACCCAATTAACATCCCGATTTCACACTCTGTACGTAGCCAATTCGTCTGCGATAGGCTTCAAATCGCCACTTTGACGCAGTCTCAGGGGTCGTCTGTGAGATCTGGTTGCGGGAATTGCCGCCCTAGAAAAGGTACGCAGGAGTGTATCCGTTCGATGCAATCATACCCCCTAACTACTACCCTTGAAACGTTTTAGTGCCAATTTTTGATTATTGGAAGACCTTGTGGTACGACACTTGCCTTCTCCCCCCTGTATACCTAATCTCTCGTCCAGACTTTCTGAAATAAAGGTCGTATCTGACTGCGTGTCCAAGGATTATAGTCAACACTCATTTTGTGGGGTGGTTTTAATTTGCAACCAACCTGCAAAAATCATTAGCTTTTGGAGGTTTGCTTGGTGCCCACTAATGGGGTTACGCCCCTTGCTATCAATGTCGCCTACTGTCATTGGACCCCTTTATCTTCCACCAAAATTCTGCAAATCTCTGTGGCCATGAAGTTGGATGTATCTTGTGACCATGTGTCAACCTTGAAAGTTTCTTTCTTCAATCTTTGGCCCTATTATTTTGGTTTCAAACAACCATAACACCCCTTGTCCCTGATGAGGTTCTCTTTTCCTCCAGTGACTGTTATTAGGACTCATTACACGAACTAGAAGTGCTCTTTATCACAGAACACACACCTAGGTTAAATGACCTTTAGACCAAAAGTTCACCATTATTAACCGCAAGGGCATTTGCATCTGGGCGCGCTTAGGGCGTTCACCTTTGCCCCGCTGGGGCAGGATTCTGAGATCGTACAGCTTGAGAACATGGACAGGGGCGCAAGCAATATCGATTCCTGACCATGAACTCCTAAATTCATGAAATAGAGGGAACTCCATACCCTTATGCTTTCCTCTCAGAGACCTTTCTCGCCCATCTTGTAATAAGCCGTCGGGCAATTGGCCAAATTTTCCGATTTTCTCTAGCATCATTAGGGACTCCCAATTCCCCAAGTTAGTTCCATGGCCGGACTCGCATTGCCGGAGAAAATCGTTAATTTCCGCAATGAGCACCATCCCTAGAGGACATCTTTTGGCCAATTGTCCAACTTATTCCGGAAACGCTTTGCTATTCAAAGGACTTACCTATCTCCTCATTCAACAACTGCCTAGCTTCTTCATAGGCTTCCGAGTGAAGACATGAAGTAACCTTCAACTCCTCTTTGTTGGGCCACCTATAGTACCTTTTAAGATAGTACATTTCGTTACGTTACAGTTACTCACCTTTGGTTGTATGAGGGAGTCAAGGCAGATTTCCACACTGGGTACTTCAAAGGGTCCCCTGAAAAGACGCCGGTTCGGGAGGTGGGAGCCGACTTAACCCTACTTGAGCCGTGTCGATTTTTGACAGTGCTTTCCATATTCATTCCTATTGACCAACAGGCCCAGGAGCCTCGGCAGGGGTAACTTCAGGCGTGCTGGGGACTGACGTTCTTCAGTAACGTTTGAAGTAGCGGAACTAATTATTAAATCTACCACTTTGTTGAGATCCTAAATCATTATGCACAGCTGTTAGTTTAGCTGTACAGCTGTCATGACGTTCGATTCATTACACACAAGGGGGTTTGGTGGTGAGCTCCCCGGAGAACATTACCTTTTGCATACATCCTCACAACGCACCGACTCTTATCCTCGGTCAAGTTAGAGAGTTGACCAAGGTCAACAGAACGGCTACGCTCACTATCTTGCAGGACATCTACTTTAGCCTGCGCCATACTACTTCCATGTTTTCGAATCCTTTGCACGTCCGCCACGTTGTAATTTTGCTTCCTGCCGGGGCTGTATTTTAATTTCACCTTGAGCGCTGCTGGTTCTGCAAAGCATCAGCCCGGAGCGCTAGATGTTTTTTGAAGTGCATCGCCTATGGGCAAGGGGTTGCGTTTCCTGAACCTCGTGTGGCAGAGGGGCAGAGACCGTGAGGAAGCATCCACTACTCCTCCTTCATGACAGACTATTTTTCTTCAGCAGATCTAAGTCCGATTCTAACACTTCTCATAAATGGTGCTCAGCAGTCATATCAGCAGCGATTAGGAATTCGTTGTATTCTTCGCTCGCACGGGGAGACACAATTTCATTTCTTCCTTGATGGTTATCTCTCGCCTGTTTTACAAGTCCAAATTACACTCTGATGCTCTATCAACATATTTTCAAAAGAGACCGCCCTCTTCCGCCAAGCTCACTAACGCTGCTCCTAAAGGCACGCTTTCTTTTGTCGAGTTCATGACCATGCCCCGTTCTGTTATGTCGTAGACGTTGACTAACTACGAATCGGGGCTCTATTTGCATTCTCTATGCTATCTAAGGGAGGTAAGTCAGGGGGAACATGTATTCTAGGTGTTTTAGCGAAGAAGCCTGTAGCCGAATCAGGCTGGTCATGGTCCCGAAGCCATAAGCCCAACATATAAAATAAACAATTAAAGATTACCATTTACGCCCGCAACAAACCACAAAATACACAAAACAATCATATAGGCGAAGGCGACTACGGCTAAAATACATTTGCATCACCAATGAAACAATCTCATTAGCTGTTCGAAATGTTCACATGTTCCACAATTCCATAGCCGGTTGTCAGGTTTGTAACGTTTCGTATGGGAGGGGTAAGGCCCTCAGCCTCTCTGCAGATAACCAGGAGCCGCTGCGGAAGAAGGATCGTTGTGTTGTCCCTAACTCCCAGGGTGTAGCTTAATAGCTAAGAGTTTTCACTTAAGCGGCCGATGTGAAGGATTCGAGAGTACGAGGATTCCCGGGAGGAATCATGTTTGTTGGCTCTACTCCTTTATTTACCTCCGTGAACACTGAAATAAATATACTAAATTCGTTAATATTCACCCTCCGATAATTCCTTAGACGTACCGTAATTATTTTCTATTCGATACACACGAATGCTTATTTGTTAGGATAACGGATTTTAAACCAGCCTAATACGAATATGTAAAGAAATCTACCTCTTTAGTCCTCTCTTCTTTGGTGCCTCGGTGAAATAAGTCGAACAGTTAATCAACAGCCCGACGGCCAGCCCACGAAAAAAAGAATTAAACACAAATTGGTTGTACACTAAACGACGTCGTGAACGAAAGTGCCCACGCTCAGGCTTGTAACTATATGCAGCTGACCAATCGGCCCATTGAAAACAATGAGGCGTACGCTTCCAAATTTATAGCCCCTAAGACAAGGAACGATAGACCAAAGAAGGAATCAGAACAATGACTATGCAGATCGGGGGCTCCGACCATTACAATGCAGTACCGTTCAGCGTCTTTGGTATGCTTAACAACCGACCGGGATTCGATCCGCGGTCTCCCGGTGGAAGGCCGCCTCTACCAAATGTTCAACCACTCGGCCCACAACACATTCTGAGTATGTGCTTCACACTAAACACTGAATTCTTTGATGGAGTGCCTGATAATTCTTCCAGCCCTGACATGTTCTATAGCCTCATTACGTAATACGGTCATAAAATTGTAGATTCACTCTCCTGACCGTGCCGTTTACGTAATGAGCAGTGCGGGATCTAGGCCTGAACGGTGAAAGTTGGAATTCATCCGAAAAAAATTCAAAAATTACCGGTAATTAGTCTGCTAAGCCATTGTTGCGAAAAACTGCAGCACAGTCGTTTCAACAACCTGTGGGATTTTCCGTACAACAGTGTTACCTATGTAGGTTTCGAGCATTACTATCCTACCACTGGCTGCTGATTGGATTCCCCCGTAATCATCGACTAGTTTCGCGGATGACACTCAGATATACACTGCCTCAAGAAATCAAGTACCTGCACAGTACACCGAACGTTTTTAAAAGTGAACGCTGTTTGCTGATGTACAAAACTGGTTAACTGAAAACTGCCTCAAAGGGTAATACAACGAAACCGCGATACTGTTGTTCGGCACGAAGCAACGATTGGACCGAGTAAAGATTCACTCAATTTCTTTCGCGGAGTTGACTTCACAATACGATTCTCCAGTGCGTAATCTCGGGGTGCTATTTGAACCTTCTGCCGTCGAGTGAAGCCCAAGTTCATGCACGTTAAAAATGGATACTACCATCTCAGAAATATTGCCGTTGCCCGAATATGCCTCGTAAAAGTGGCAACGAATCCCTCTCCCAGGCCCTTGTACTCTCCCGTCTCGATTACGGAAATAGTCTCCTGTACGGCATCAGCGAGGATTTGAATAGAAACTGCAAATTCTCCAGAAGCAGTGCTGCCGGCTCATACGAAAATCCCTAAACGAGCTCACCTCACACCTGTGTTTGTTCGCGACCTACCTTGTTACCTGTTCGTGCGAGGATTGAGTTCAAGTTATACCTGTTTTTTAAGATACTGCATGATGAAGCTCCTCTAGTATTCTTCTTGGAGCTGGTTAGAGTACATTCCGCAACGATCACTGCGATCCCCAGCGACTAACATCTTCTGGTAGATCCGAATTACCGGCTGACAGGCTTCGGAGGGCGAGCATTCATGAACGTTTCCCCCCTTCTTTGGAACAACCAGGTAATTCAAGGGCCTGCAATCACCTCGACGTCATCCAATTTGGGGAATATCAAGAAAGTTCCCAAGACCATCCTGTTCCAGGGGTATCTCAGCTGACTTCTTCGGGGAGCGCATTTGAACAATGTCTCGGCATTGATACCTGCGCTTTGTAAATGACAACAGTTATTGTTATTATTATGAGGCTAACCTATCGTACTAACTCATTTGCGACGTTTAGAATTCCAGTACTTGAGAAAAAAGCCGTAACTGTCTAAAATACGAACATGGCTCACGTGTTCACGATTCTACTTGACCTTCCCGTAAATCGCCCGGGACCACTTCCACGGAGTGGGCACCACTCAACGGGCTACAACTAGACTGAAACTCAACAGTCAATAGCATTGGGCAAAAAACACAGGCCTGTATGGCGTCCATCGGGCAAAAAGACATCCCGCAAAATCAGAGCTACCCCAAAAAATAACATCACCCCCGTCCAACAAATAAGGAATAGCCGCAAAGAGTTAAGTTGACAGGGAAACAGATATAGGCCTACCTCAGTCCCAAAGAAAAACAAATCCCGCCCAAAGGACACCCCAAGCCCAGAAGATGAGTCCCACCAAAAGACATCTGCTGAGCTAAAAAGGACACCCGGCCATGCCGCACAGAACAAATCCCATCAAAGGGATTTGCCGGACAAAAACGACGCCCTCCTGCAAATAGAATTCCCCCATTGCCTGGCCAAGTACGTCCATCCGCGCAGAACAACGGTCCTCGCCAAAGGACATTCACCGACCAAAGGAAGATGTTCACCAAAAGACGAGTTTGCAAAAGACGATTTCGCCAAAGGGGACGTATGACTGGAATAAAAAACTGGCCGTTTTTTACGACGCGAAACCGACTGATGCGAAAATGACCCTGGTTCACACCGAAAAACAAAGTTATGATGGGAATGCACGCCATAATGCTCGCTCCGTGTGGTGATCATGATTTGCGAAGACTGTTATACAGTAGGCGGCAGCGTGGAGCGATCCTAATTGTTGTATTTGACAGGTGCCAGTGTAGCGGTCTCAGGACAAAGTGTATTTTTGTCCTATATATAGCATATGGTCACCGCTAGTGAGTTCGCCGGGCGTTGTTTGAGCTAGATTAGGGTTACCAACTTACCATATATGTTTTGAGAAGGAGTAAAGTGGGGTCGGCGTCCGAGGGAGGGGTCGAGGGGGGGGGGCATTTGGGCATTTTTGCTCCAAAAAGGGAAGTGTAGTGACAAAATTGTTGTACACATGTTTTTTTTACAAAAGAGATGTGACTGCCTAGGCTGCCTAGTGAGCGAACTGGCCATAGACAACTTAACAGTGTTGAATGCACTGCACTGAGCACGGATACGCATATGTAGAGCTTTGTGGACAAAGCAGTGAATCCGGCACCGGCGCGGTGACATGTGAACACTCACACACTGATCGCCCCCCCCCCGCCCTCCCCCCCCCCACCCCTTATGTCCGTAGTGGGAGTTGCGAGGTGAAAGGCTTAGTCTCCAGTGGCAGACTTATTGGACCAGATAATTAATCATTACTGGCTAGCTGTGCCACCATGGAGGACGAAAGCGAAAAACAAAAGTAGTATTCATGTATTTTAACACTGGTTAATTTTAAAAATGTCACGCTGTAATATTATTGCCCGGGCCTCGGCCTCGGAAGGTGTGGCCTCGGCCTCGCCTCGGCCTCGAGGGTGCGGCGCGGCATCGAGGGGTGCGGCCTTGGCCTCCGGATGAGCGGCCTCGCTACAAAAATGACTACTACAGGGGTTGAATATTACCAGTTAATGTCCTTACCGCTACTCTGGATGTCATATCAAGTACACCCACACCCACAGATGAGGTTCTCGACACATGCCAGGCTGCACACGAAACGCCCCTGAGGATTTTTTTTTTTTAAGATTATACCGAAAAAATTTCGGTCCCATACAATGCGCACAAACTCATTGTTCATACTTTCACGCAACTGCTTTGAATTAAACGGCCAATTTTATAGACAAAAAATTGGTTGCGCACATGGCAGTCAACGTCCCCTGAGACTGCGACCATTTGTTATGCACAAAAACTAGAAACCTCAATCATCATCAATGAACCAAAACATCCTACAATGGATAAGGTACAGAGATGACATACTTATGTTGTACAGTGGAAACGAAGATGAACTGAACTCCATGGTGGAACGTATAATCGTACTACACCCACTCCTTAAGTTCACCGCAGAAATTTCTGATACTGAAGTCACATACCTCGATCTAACCAATTCAGAGGAGCAAATATCCGTCAAAACGGTTTCTAGATACCAAAAATTTATACCAGCCCACGGAAAACCTAACCATAGTTAGGATCGCGATCGCAATTCAGCTTCCCAAGCACTTCCAATGGCTTATCAAAGGGCGAAGGATTAAGTACGCACTCCTATGCCAACAACGAGGCAGACTTCATCGAGAAAAAACCAATTTTCACAGAAAAACAACTTGCTCAGTAACTAACCGAAAGAGAGGTGGTGTAGTGCTAAGACTATCCAAGCATGAGGACCGCGACAAAATATGACGACCCAGAACAACGGGCACGCAATAATCAGAACACACCCCTGGGGTTTCAAAACTAACATTTACCCACCAATCAAAACCCGGACCTAAAAAAGGCCCTTAAACTAAGCATTTGGCACTAATAAACGGTTCACCCAGAACTTCCGCAACTGTTTCCCCAAAGCCCCATATATTGCTAACAAAAGGGCACCAATATATCAGACTTATTTACAGTTAAATCCAGATTTCCACATGGGCATGCACACGAACAAACAGCAAGCGAAGACGATAGTGGTACCATAAACAGAGAAACCGCCGCAATACGGCGTACCACTGATGAGACCCCAAAATAATACCGAGGGCAGAAACTATAGCCTGGCTTTCGAAGTATCACGCCAATAACGGCTCACTCACGGTCACATATGCTCCAACATGCCTAACTTTTCCACCAGAAGGGCATTGAATAACGGCACGCATGTGGGGCATGGCCGGCGGGACCTGGCCGGGGGGATTGTCGGCGCGCGATATTTCGACACTGGGTTACATTATGTCGCTCGATATCATGTGACGATAATCGTGTTGATTTGATTTTTGTTGATACCGTTCTGTCGCGTCAAGACGATATCTCGTCGGGCTGTATCGGCCCCCCTCTTCGACCTCGTTCCCTAAAGCCCTAAAAAGCCGCCCCCCATAAAAAGCCAGCCGTCGCTACCGGTGCTTCACTCGCCCTCCCCCTCTTTCCTTCTCTCGTCATTGCCCCCCCCCTTCATACCGCCTCATACCAGTCCCGAGTGAAAAAGGCTAAACAAGGTGAACATGTTCAAAATAGGGGATTTTACCCGCCGTTTAACAATTTCCCTGACGGACTGTCAAATAAATGGCAAACAATATGAGCATATCTTGAAACTCCCTACCACAGTCGTTTTAACCAAAAACCCAAAAGCCTCAGTATCACAAAAGTGGTTTCAAATTGTTCAATCGCGTTAATGAGACAAAATACATTATTGCATAGTTGCCAGAATTGGATTGAATTATATTATTGGTTATATTAATTATTTAACCGATTGTTACCACATTGAAGCGTTTCTGCACCAACTTCCAGCTCCCAGCTTACAAGTGCCCGAAACAAATTACAAGTGGTCAAATTTTTCAGTCGGCTATTAATATATGAACATTATAAATTTAATATATGTGTATTTTTTGCCTGCATTAACAATATAACGGAGGGACCCCGCCGTAATCAACAAGCGCATGGACACTCCTTGAATGCAAACATAATATGTGTTAGACTTACTCAAAGAAACATGTCCGACTTGTTTAAGCCATTTAGTTCAAGACGTGTGACAAAACACCCACGGCAACTCAACTAAAAAACGGCAACCCCCAACGCCACAAAGCCACCGAATTATAAAGTGGTTTTGCCAAGACCAGGCCCACCAAAATCCGCGGAGTCGGATTCCAGGATCTCAGGTAGCCTCAAATAACGATCAAGTCTGTCGCGGCAAGCGCAAACATGATGGTGACCGTCACCCCCCCCCCCCCTGGCTACATCTTTCATATCGTGGCGGTTTCCAATAGTAGCCCTAGCTAAACACCATGGGTGATCTGGGGCTTGACCCAAATCAGTTTGCCCCTGTAGATTTTGTGGTTGATTTGTCCGGGGGCCATTTCCACTACATGGGTTTTGCGATGTTATCACTTGTCAACGACTATCCTGTAAAACTTTTGCATAGGATATCCTACCTTGGCCTGATCCGATAAGGGCCCATATCATGGACATATCAACTACACAATGCGGGTATGTTGAAGCTTAGCTTTTGGGGCAGAACACTCCGAGCAATTGAAATTTTCCAACCTATGGTGACTATTGAAAACATGAAATGTGTAAACACGGAACACTGCTAGTGCACAAACCACCGCGATGTTTCGTCCTTTCCGAGGAAAACGTCCGTTTGCGCGAGAGTAGTTCTTTTGTCGGGGCAGGTCCTTTGACGGGAGTAATTTTCTTCTGCCGGGAGGGAGGGCGTCCTTTGCCCGGGAATGATACTCGGCATATTATCTTCAGCGGGAAGAAAGACAAGTCTTTGAACAGGGCGTCCTTGACGGGAATCGTTTTTTATGGGAGAAAGTCCTTGACGGAGTAATTGTCTTCTCGCGGGATAGCGTCCTTGGCGGGTGATTGTCCTTTGACGGGAGTAAATTGTCTTCTGCGCGGGAGAGGCGTTTTTTGGCCAGGGAACGTTCTTTGCGAGAATCGTCTTTGTTTTACTGTAGCTGTTCTTTGACGGGAGTGATTGCCCTTCGCGCGGGACGGCGTCCTTTGGTCGAGGACATCTTTGGACAGGAAATGGGGAATTCTATGTGAAAGGAGGGCCGTCGTTTGTCAGGAATATCCCTTTGATGGGATTTGTCCTCTGCGCAGGGGGCGTTCTTTTAGCAGAAGATGTCTTTTGGTGGAACTCATCTTCTGGGGCTTGGGGTGTCCTTTGGGAGGGATTTGTTTCTTGGGACCGAGTAGGATACATCGGTTTCCTTCTCAACTTGACTCTTGCGGATGTTCCTTATTGTTGGAAGGGGGTTGATGTTATTATGTGGTGGTATATCTTATTGTGCGGGGATGTCTTTTTTGCAACGATGGCCGCCCATAGGACTGCAGTTGTTGGTTAAAACGCTGTGATGCACATAGATCTAAGAGCAATTCAAATTACCGCGGCAAACCGCTGGCAGCAGATGTAGGCGTGCGCGAGTTTATGTGGCAGAGTATGTATGAGTGACAATAAAAACGAACTGGCAGATCCTGCTTCGGTCGGGGATCCCCGACGGGGAATCATTTGAAATGCCAAAAATTTGAAAACGAATCGGTGCACTGTTTAAAAAAGGCCAGTATAAAAAGAAAATCATGAGCAACAGGAGATAATGCGGCCGGCGGCTCCGAGGCTCTTTGTAAACAAACATTAAGCTTTTTGTAAGCGAAAAATAGTAACAGTTCGACAGCTCTGTTACAACTAGCTTAAAAACCAAATATTAAAATATGGTTTACTTGAAAACACAAGCTACATGACTTATTATTTCACAGATGTGACTCGCTTGCTTTGAGAGCCAGCCAGTTGTTAAAGCTGAAAACTTTATAAACAATACCACAAGTAACAACAACGATTGATAGGACTACGACATTATACAGCAGGTAAAAACAAACTTGCGTAAAAGAAAAGTGCCGTAAAAGTCGAACTGATAGTGCGATTCAGTCTGTGAATTTTCGCAACTGTTTGTCTGTGCCTGACTGATTAGTATACAGAAAAAAAGACTAACGAGACAGGGATGATGATAATAGATTTTTGATATTCATCATTTATTCATCATGCAACTTAGTGCTTAATAACAATGAGTATTGCCATTAGACCAATATCAGAAATATTTAAATGATACAGATTATATAAAATAATACAACATCTATAAAAATGCATTCAACTTTAAAGCTGTTCGAAACAGCCTAGCTAATTAGGCTAAAAGGAGGGACAGAGCATATACGATCGGACCCAGACCAGGCATCTTGTTAAGAAAAAGCTTTGAATGCCAAAAATAAAAAAATAAATGCGTAAAAATTTCGCGTGTTTGTGGTAGGCCTATTGCCTCACGTGGGTTGATATTCAGGATTCGGACAACATATTTGATCACCTCTTATTGGAAGGGTTCCGTTAACCTATGCATGAACATGAATTCAGACAACAGTATCCAGTGAGAAAGTCATGTCGTTCTCACGTGCAACCAAAATGTATGCACCCCCCCCCCCCCCCCCCCCCCCACCCCACCTTTCGGAACCAAATTTTAAAGACTTCATGGCGGGTGGTCAATGGCGAGTATATTGGGTGATTTGATATGTGACAGATAGTGTTAGTTATGTAGGGAGGACATATCCGTGTGTCTCACTCTTCACGAACTAATCTCCGCTACCCGTCATTGACTGGGCAGCTGGTGGAGGAAAAGGTGCGAATATTGAAATGGTGGCAACATGTCAATGACTCGCTATGTGAGAGCATATGTTAGATTGAGGTGTGAAACATAAGTGTGACGTGGATTCCATCCATGCTAGAGAACGACAGGGAGTTAAACGACAGGGACGTTAATGGCATTTTGAGAGTGATATTAGTTATACTAGTTATAACTTGGACCATTTTAATGCATCCATAATTTAATTCCCACCGAAGTTGCCCCTCCCCAACTCTTTAAGTGTGGTTTTTAAAGTGCCTGCCCTCTTCACACGATGCCTTTTGTCTGGAGGGCAATTCAGTTGTTAATAATACAGAGAATATGTCGCGTATGCTTGGCAATGGGAGAATCTGCTAAGATGTTTGGTGGTGAGAGGATGCCTTACCCTTGAAGGGAAGGCATCCTCTCACCTAATGATAGGGTTCTATTCCATTTCATAAATACCATAATTTGTGATGTTAAGAACGAACAAATCATATATCATTAAAATATGTTTCTTCGGTGTAAAAGCAACCAATCAAAATTTGGGGATTCCTCACGTGGAGGAAAGTAAATGTTCGCTGACGTTACAGTGTAAGCCGCGAAACAAAATCATTAGAGTTATGAAAAAACAGAACTAAATCAGCTTTGTTGGGATTTTCTACATGGACTGTAAAGTATGACAAGAAAGCTACAAATGTTTAATGGTGCGCCACAAGGAAAGTTTGTTCAGCATTTAGGTGACTCCACACCAAAGATTACAGCGTAGGCATCAGTAGCGAAGTCTCTCAGGTTGAGGCCGTGTCCGAGTCCTGAAGTAGCGAGTCCGGTCGAGTCCAGTGCCCAGAGTGTGAGTAGGTCTCCGGTCCGAGTCCAAGCCCCAATGCAAGAGTCCGAATCCATGAGTCCATGTGTAAATTTGACACATTCAATGTTTTGTTGTTAACTGACACGTAATGAGAACTTCGGGGACATTCATCAGTCAAATCGTGGTATTGGAACCGGCCCAAATCCAACACCAACACTAGTAGCTCACGATACTGACAACTGACATTGACACCCAACACTCCAAAACCAGTGTTAAGTAACTAAACATAATTTGCATCACTTTTGACACTCCAGTGTAGCATATGTCATTCAGTGAAATGTTAGAGTATGGGCATATTGCAAAACGTGATGCATACAAAATTCAACACATAACTTTTAGCAAGTTCGGCCCAATATCCAGTTGAAATCAATACCACTTCCAATCAGGTTAAATACACCTAGGGCTATAGGCAACCCTGAGTTACTGCCTAATAGCTCTAACCCTGCCCCTACCCTGGTACATCTTCCAAGCCTTGCCTGTGCTGTACCAAAAGGCTTTACCAAGGCGTACCAAAGGGCCTATGAACTTTCGACAGCGCCTTATCCTGCGGGGAGGAGTGAGAGTATAATGAGGTTCGATGTTTGGGATTGCTTCAGCCAATTCAAAATTTAAGGTTGTGCTCCTCTCAAGTTCGAGTTACAAGTTAATTAGCAATCACACTCTTATTTATTGATATAATGATTATGATTTCTGCAGTATACGACTGTACTTCCATGATGACTGAACATATTGTAAGTTAGGGTAACACTGACTGCAGTTTTTCTAACTGTCACCGTTAGGCCAGCCTATACTATAGGGCCACAACTTCCCAGCAGGCGATCGTTAACGGTTCCCGTCATAAAGGGGGCCGCTCGCCGGGTACCCCGTAGCTCATGGTAGGGGTAGGTACCCCCGGGGAATGGTGGGGGGGGGGGGGGTTGTGCCGGCGGGTCTCTTGTACAGAGATGGCTGGGTGATGTGGCTGGTGCCGTCCAGGCACGGCACCATTAGTAGCGAGTGTGAGAATGAGTGGGGAGTGAGTGATTAGCAATGTGGGTCGCCCCTCCTGCAAAGTGCATTCACATATTGGACACAAACAGGGACATACACATGCTGAAAGTTTTATATTCACGAACAGTCATAAATTGCACTACTGTTCAACACAGGCTAATAACCTCTCCAGTTACTAAATATAGCTCCATTCCAGGACATTCCAACCGCATTGAATGAGCCCCTGGTTCTTACCTCCAAGTTACTCTGCTAACCCTACTCACCACTGATTCTCTAACACTAATCCTCACACAACATTTCCACCTGTAATTGATATTCGCACACAATGGTACAGTCTCACTTGGAGGTGTCATGTTATAGACAACTGTGCACCATTGGGCGAAAAGTTTAATCTCACAGGTCCAGTTTAACATATTCCGGGCCCCAAACTCCATAGTCTCATGGGCACTGTAGAAAACCATCTAGCTTCATCTGGTCAACGAGACAACGAGTGCAAGAAAATTAAGCTATAGAGTAATAAAGGCACATTATTCTGGGTAATACGGCCAGGGTCAAGGCAAGACCCCTCAAACCTTTAGTCTATGGTATCGCCGAGGAACAAATTCAGTAGGCTAGATTGTTTATTATCGAGCAATAGGCTACCCTAACACACAGATAGGCCACAAGAGTTCTCGTCACAGGAGTTACTGCAGGGAAAGGAAAAAAAGCTTTCCTCCATCCAAATCTTATACCACCCCTAAAAATATGCGATGTGCTTAATACTGCTTCACTGATTTGACGATTGAGTGTTGACGACTGCCAATTTTTGTTTACTCGGTATGCAATCGTGCCCGAAATCGTGCAGGTAGCACACCACCATTCATCTTGAATCATCCGCCGGAGTGTTCCCTTCAAAAATAGATCCGCAATTTCTTGAAGACCCGATTATGAGGATTTATTTCTTGTCCTGCTGGATCCTATTCTGCCCTAATCTGAAGAAGTACATTCAAATTACGTGATGTAAATTTGGGATGAATCTGTCGTTTTTCAAAATTTTCCCATCTCCTCCTGTGGCCACAGTCCGAATGGGGTTTCCCCAAGTTCCAGAGTTTCCGAAACCATCCGCAAATTAAAAGCTGCGCTAGCTCAAAAATTCCAATGGTCAAGGTAATGGTAAATTGGAGGTGCCATGATTTGTCGGTTTTGTCAGCACCAAATGGTGGGTTGCATGCCCCTGGCGTAACTCCCCACTGGTCTCTACAGGGTGGTGAAGAGGCCCTGTTTAGAGTGTAAGTCAATAGGGAACTTAATGGGCGTGTGCCCCTTAACTTGTGGGGTCTGTAAGTTCCCCCAGGTCATTTATTTCATAGTTATGTTGCCTAGGCTGTCATGGAATCATATCCGCAGTGATTTTCATGTGAAATGAGGCTGATGTTGTATTTTTTCACTTTTTGCTTCCAATTAACTGCTGCAAAAGTAATATTTTGGTTAAAATGAGGAATTGGCTCAAGAATGTTCCTGTTCCAGGCTTTTTCAAGTAATTGGGTCATTGGATTTGAGTCATTGACATGCCTGGGGTTAATAACTATTTCCTCCTTTAGGAAGTTTGAATGTTCAGTACGGCCACCGTATAATCGGTACGCCCAATATTGCTACAAAAAAAACCTGGTGCCCTTTTTTTAATTCCTAACCAGATAGGGTGACCCTGAATATCATGACAGTGAGTAAATGCATGTTTAAAAACAAGTCGATCGCATCATAAATGGGAGGGAGCAAATCACTCTTGAGAAAATTCATCAATAGATTTGGCCCTGATATTGAAGAAGACTCCTTGACTTATGAAGTTTCAACGATACCAGTGACAAAAAACCAATTTTTTCAGTTGTCCATGGCCCTTATCTGCTTTGGCAGGAAAAAAATGACCTCCAGGCTTCCTGCATGTGTCGCTACTGCTAGTCACATCGGTCTAGCTCTATACCAAATGGTCTGTTGCTAAAACCAGCACGGAAATCCTGTCTAAATTGGCGTAAGTGGGCCTCAACTATAACCAGCCTTCTTCCCATCAGTTTTTCAACTTTTTCCTGTTGCTTTCAGCACAGTCCTAGCTTCTGGAGTATTTGTGATACTTAGGAGGCTAATTAGCCCACAATGTGAAGTTCCAGATAGGCTAAAGTGAGTGTTGTTTTGCTAGCTGCCTGCAGTGCAACATTAGGCCTAGTAGTAATGATAGGCCTGCTGCCTATTTAATTAATAATAGCCATGACAGCCGAAGCCATTTTCACCCACACTGATGACCATCCTGTGTCCAGTCTCTCTTTTTTGGGTTTTTAATTTGATAATTCTGCTACTAATATGAAAACACATTGTTTGAAATTAACAACTCATTTTCATCACCGCCCCCCCCCCTCCAAGCCTAGGCTATACGTCTTCAGTGCAAGTGATGTTTGCATCTGTTTCGTTTTGCCTTGTGGTTGAACTATTTCCACTGTTTTGATTTGCTGCTCAAATTCGAATTTTTTGGGTTAACAAATGTGGCAATCAGGTCCTCAAATGTCCCTTTCAGGCTTCTTGCTCAGTAGTTGTAGGCCTAACCTAGTGGTTGTTTTAATGCTTTGACTTGGGGCGAGTCCACTGATTTGGCACTATAAATTATTCCTCCTACCGGTATTCATAATGGTTAAAACATCCAGGCAAGCTGTTTGTGGAATTAGTTGGGCAGCGCATTTTCCCCAATACCACACACATCTGCTGTCGGTCCAGCTGTTTTTTTTTCTTTCTCTACTAAATATGGGGTGAATTCATACCAGGACAGGGCATATCTGCCTGTTTTCCAATCAAGGTACATCCTGAGAAAAAATTAACCCAGTTGGAAACATTCAGTGCTGTGGCTTTCTAATGAAAAAAATCCTATCTGAATTTTGTTTGGTGTCACCTGACAGAAAAGTCTCAGCACGTTATTGGTCCATGCCCCTATCAGCTTAAGCCTTTGCAAGCGGCATACCGGTCTTCAGGTGGACATGCATAGTAGCTACCCTCCTCCTGCATCCTTCTCGGGAGCATAGCGTTTCAGGGGTAATCCAATCGGGGGAAAGGTATTTGAAACAATCTGCAGCACGAAAGCGTTTCATAAATATTTGTGATCCCCTTTTTGCCAGTGCCTCCTGGTAGCAGTACTTGACTGGTGGGGGTGTGGGTGAGGGGAGGTGGGCAGTGATTCCCTCAGTAGTGGCTGCATGCTATCATATTTTCCCCAATTTCTCCAATCGGCAACCTTTTCATTACTGTCAGTCGCGTCCTATCCAGTGGATCAGGTTGGAGTGAGAGGGGGGGGGGGTCCTTTGTCCCATAACCCCCATCATGGCTACTGCTAAAAAATAGGTGTAGCTAAATTAGTTGTCTTGTTGTTTTGATTTGACTCGTTGACTAAAGCAGTGTCATTACGAGGGAAATGTCTCGATTTAGCACAACTCGAGGCCCCTTCCTCTCTCCAAAAAAATTTGTATCTTAAGCTCGTGGACCCTGCATAGACTGCAAGGATCTGTATGCCCTGAAGTCCTTCCGGATTCAGATTGCAAAACTGAATTTTGGGACTTTCCTCATGCAAAGAGCTTGGCCACACACATAGTAGGCTATATAATAGGACCAGTATCACACAATGTGCATATGGAGGCCACACAGGAAATTTTGCTTTTTTGTTGATGGGACATGCGCGGGGAGGGCGATTTTCGTTTTGGGCCAGGGGACCGTCCTTGGGCTGAGAGCGAGAATGTCTTTTACTGTAGCGGTGTCTTTGACGGGAGTGATTGCCTTCGCGCAGAAGAGGTCGTCCTTGGTCGAGGACGTACTTTGGCCGGAAATGGGGGAATTATTGTGCAGGAGAGGGAGGGCGTCGTTTTGTCCGGAAAACTCCCGTTGATGGGATTTGTCCTCTGCGCAGGCGGCGGGCGTTCTTTTAGCCAGAAGATTCTTTGGTGGAAACCTCAATTTCTGGGCCTGCTTGGGGTTGTCCTTGGGCGTGGATTTGTTTATTTTGGGGACCGAGTAGGCTACATCTGTTTCCTTCTCAACTGACCTTGCGGCTGTTCTTTTTGTTGGAGGGGGTGAGTTATTTATTGGTGGTATATCATTTTGCTGGGATGTCTTTTTGCACGATGGCCGCCCATAGGACTGCAGTGTTTGTTACAAACGTGATTGCACATAGGTCTACAGTGAGCAATTCAAATTACCTGCGGAAAACCGCTGGCAGCGAGGTATGGCGTCTCCGCGAGTTTATGTGGCAGAGTACAGAGTTATGTATGAGTGGACAATAAAAACGACTGGCAGATCCTGCTCGGTTAGGGGATTCCCCGAGGGGAATCATTGAAACTGCCAAAAATTTTGAAAACGAATCGGTGCACTGTTTAAAAAAGGCCAGTATAAAAAGAAATACTAGCAACAGGAGATAATGCGCCGCGGGGCGGCTCTTGTAAACAAACATTATAGGCTTTTTGTAAGCGAAAAAATAGTAACGTTTTCGACAGCTCTGTACAACTTATTTAAAAACAAATATAAAATATGTATACTTGTCTGAATACAAGCTAAATTACCTTAATTTATTTCAACATAATTTGACTCGCTGCTTTGCAGCCAGCCCGTTTAAAGCTGAAAACTTTATCAACAATACCACCATAACAACAACGAGTGATAGGATACTAATTATACAGCAGGTAAAAAACAAACTTGCGTTAAACGTTGCGTAACAGTCGCACTGCTAGACTGCAGACAGTTTGTGAATTTTCTGCAACTGTTTTCTTCTGTCGCCTGGAATGATTTAGTATACAGAAAAAACAAGGACTAACGAGACAGGGATTCTGATATTAGATTTTTGTATATCATAATTTATTCTCATGCCAACTTAGTGCTTAATAACATGGTATGCGAGAGACCCATATCAGAAATATTTAAATGATACAGATATAATAAAATAATACAAAATCTATAAAAAGGCATTCAACTTTAAGGCTCGAAACAGACTAGCTAATTAGGCTTAAAAAGGAGCAGGCAGCATACTTTACGATCGACCCAGACCCAGGCACTGTAAGAAAAGCTGTTACATGCAAAATAAAAAAATACATGCTAAAATGTCGCGTGTTGTAGCAATGCCTTCAGTTGGGTGATTATTCAGATTCGGACAACATATTTGTATCACCTCTTATTGGAAGGGTTCCGTCACATGCATGAACCAGGAATTCAGACAACAGTATCAGTGAAAGGCACTGATCTTCTACAACGTGAACCAAAAATGTCTTCACCCCCCCCCCCCACCTTTTCGGGAAAAACAAAATTTTTAAACCTTCATGCGGGGTGTGGCAATGGCGAGTTTATAGGTGAGTTGATATTTGACAGATAGTGTACGTTTTTTTTTGTTAAAGTGTAGGGAGACCTATCCGATGTGTCTCACTCTTCACAGAACACCCGTCATTGATGAGGCAGCTGGGTGGAGAAAGGTGCGAATATGAAATGGTGGACATACATGTCATGACTCGCCTATGGAGTGAGCATCTTGTTATATTGAGTTGTGAAACATTAAGTGACGGGATTCCAATCCCATGCTACTAACGACAGGGAGTTAAAGGCAGGGAGTTAATGCATGTTGTAGAGGGACTATTAGTTATAATAGTTATAACTTGGACCATTTTACTGCATCCATAATTTAATTCCCACCGAAATTTGGCCCTCCCAACTCTTTCAAGTGTGGTTAAAGGCCAGCCTCTTCACACGATGCCTTTTTGTCTGGAGGGCATTTCAGTTCGCTTAATAATACAGGAGAATATGTCGAGATAAAGCCTTGGCAATGGGAGGAATCTGCTTGAAGATGTTGTGGTGAGGAGGATGCCTAACTGAAGGGGAATGCATCTCTAACCGAAGTGATAGGGTTTATCCAGTACATAATACCATTATTTTGTGATGTAAGAACGAAATAAATATTCTATTCATTAAAATATTTTTTTAGGTGTTTAAAAGCACCCAATCAAAATTTGGGGATTGATTTTGGGATTGTTCACGTGGAAATAAAATGTTACGCGGAGTTTTACATGGTCAGCGAAAAATCATAGTCGCGTTATGAAAAACAGAACTAAATCAGCTTTGTTGTGCTTTCTTACATGTACTGTAAAGGAATTGAAAGACAGCTAAAATATTTTAATGGTGCGCCACAATGGAAGGTGTCGCTTAGGTGAATCCACCAAATATTACAGCGTTAGGGCATCATTGTAGCGAGTCCTCTCAGGGTAGTCAGTGTCCGAAGTCCTGAAAGTTAGCGTCCGAGTCCGAGTACAGGCCAACGAGTGTGAGGGCCGAGAGTCCGAGTCAAGCCCTAATGGCCCCTGAGTCCGGTCCATGAGCCATGTGTAATTTTGAAATTCGCTGTTAACTGGCACCGTAATGAGAAACCAGGGGGGGATCATTCATCCAGTTCAAATCAGCTGTTGTATTGGAGACCGGCAAATCCGCCACACCAACACTAGTAGCTCACGATCTGACAACGGACATTGCACCAACATCCAAAACCAGTGTTAGTACTAAAACTATTTTGCATAATTTTGGACCACGACAGTGTTTAGTAGCATATGTTCATTCAGTGAACATGTTTAGAGTAAGGGCAATTGCAAAAGTGGATTGGCATACAAATTCAACACCTAACATTAGCAAAGTTCGGCAAATATCCAGTTGACAATCAATACCACTTCCATTTACAGCGTTCCAACATAATCCCTAGGGCCATAGGTAACCCTGATGAGTTACTGCCCTAATGCTCGAACCCTGCCCCTAAACCCTGGGACAACTCCAAGCCATGACTGTGCTGTACCAAAAAAGGTTATGTACCAAAGGCGCCTGTACCACAGGGCCTATGAACTCGACGCGCTCTTTCTTCTGCGGGAGAGTTGTAAAGAATGTATACTTGATGTTTCCGATGATGTGATGCTTCAGCAATTGCAAAATTTTAGGATGTGCTCCTTCTCTAGTTCGAGTTACAATTTAATTAGCAATAACACCGTCTGTTTTGATATACTGATAGATTTCTGCAGTATACGACTGAACTTCCATAATGACTGAGCATTATTTAAGTTAGGGTAACACTGGATGCAGTTGTTTTCGAACTTGTCAACAGTTAGGCCAGCCTTACTATATGACACACTTCCAGCAGACGATCTGTTCCGTGTCCCGTCAGTACAGGGTGGGGCCGCTCGAAGGGTCCCCCGTTTATTAGCTCATGGTTATGGGTAGGTACCCCAGGGTGGGTAAGTGGGGGGGGGGGGGTTGGTACGCTGCTGGTCTCTTGTCCGAGATGGCGCGGTGATGTGGCTTGTGCCTTCAAGGCACGTGCACCCATTAGTAAGCACGTGTGCGAATGAGTGGGGGGGAGTGAGTGTGATTATACAATGTGGTCGTCGCTGCTCCTGAAAGTGCATTCACACTGTTGAAACAAACAGGGACCATTAAAATGCTGAAAGTTTTAAGTTTATATCACTACACAGTCCATAAATGCACTACTGTATAAACACAGGCTCATAAACACTCTCCAGTTACTTATAATACTAAGCTCATCCCGGTACCTTCCAACCTAATCTGAATGAGCCTTGGTTTCTTCCATCAAAGTTTACTCTGCTAACCATACTCACCCACTTATTCTCAAACACAAATTCCTCACACAACATTTCCAATGTAATTGAGTAGTTCGAACAACGGTACCAGTCTCACTTCGGGTGTCATGTTATAGACAAATGGGTGCACAGTTGTGCGAAAAAATTGTATCGCAAGGTCTAGTTGTAAACTATTCCGGCACACCATCCATTATTCTCCATGGGCAATTACGTAAAACCATCTAGCTTAATTCTGGTAGGAGAAACAACGCATTTGAAGTAAATTAAGCTAGAGACTAAAGGCTAGACGTAATAAAGGCTAAATTATAGGTGTAATACGGCCAGAGTCAATGCAAGACCACTCAAACCAGTTAGTCTATGGTATCGCCGATGCGAACAAATCAGTAGAGCTAGATTGTTTATTATCGGCAATAGGTACCCCATAACACTACGATTAGGGACAAGAGTCTGTCACAGGAGTTTTGAGTTTATGCAGCACACAGCTTTCTCCATCAAAATCCTACACCAACCCTAAAAATAGGCTATGTGCATTATACCTTGCTTCACTGATTTCACGATTGAGTGTTGACAACTGCAATTTTTTTACTCCAGGTAAGGGAAAAATCGTGCCCGAAATCGTGCAGGGTAGCACACCAGCAATTCACTTGATGGACATCCGCCCGAGTGTCCCTTCAAAAAAGTAGATCCGCAATTTCCTTTGAGACCCGATTATGAGGATTATTCTTGTCTGCTGGATCTATTCTGCCCCTAATCTGGAAGAGTACATTCAAAAAATTACCGATGATGTAATTATGGGATGAATCTGTCCGGTTTTTCCAAAATTTTCCCAGATCCCCTGTGGCCACAGTCAGAATGGGGTTTTCCCCAAGTGCCAGAGTGTCCGAAACCATCCGCTAAATTAAAGTGCTCTAGCTCAAAAATTCAATGGTCCAAGGTATGGTAATTGGAGGTGCCATGATTGGGCGGTTTGTCAGCTACCAAATGGTGGGTTTCATGCGGCATTGCCGTAAACTCCCCACTGGTCTCGTACAGGGGGGTGAAGAGGGCCTGTTTAGTGTTAAAGTCAAGTGGGGGGGGAGCCTAATGGGGGTGTGCCACCTGCAGACTGCAATTAAGGATGGAACATTGTGGTAGTATTGGATCTATTATTTGTTACTCTTTGCTTGTGAAGGCAAAAACTCAGTCCAAGTATTGGCGCGCAGTCTGAGAATACCGCGGGAGGCCTGTAAAACTCACTGACTGGATAGGCTGCAATAAAGAAATTCCACAATTCCTTACAGTTCTATTTCTTAGGATATGACAAATGAAAGGACCATTTTTTGAAGGACTCATCTATGGACTCATGATGAAAAAGCCACGAAGGTCATGAGTCGGACAGGTGAGTCCGAGTCCTGAGTTGAAGGCCTGAAGGTGAGTCCGAGTCCAATGAGGCTTGAGTCACGAGTCCGGAAGTCATGAGTCTTTGAGTCGGACTTGAGTCGGGTCCGGATTGAGTAACTACAGCACTGGTAGGCATAGCCTGTATGTAGGCTTTCAACTTGGTCACTCATTGGACTGACGGAAACACCCTACAGCCTGTTTTCCACAATGGCAGTGATCTTGATCCTTTGTGTAACAACATTATGGCCAGTAACACTTGTACAAGCCTTATGCAAGTACAAGCCTAAGCCTATTCATTCACCTACTTCATATTCTTATAACACATTACAATAATACAGTCCTAAGTCAGGCTTCGCGAATGAGCATTGGGCCTGGAGCTGGCCTCCTGGATCCTGGATAGTGTTTATGCCTTATTTTATTCTTGCGGCGACTGTGTAAGTGTTGTACGTAATTTGTAGATTTGTAATTTGAATTTTCATGTAGAATAGGCTAGGCGGCAAAGCTGGGGCATAACGTTAGGCTAAACCTAAAAGCCTAAGGTCGGAGCCTCACTTCGCCTACTTGGTCAGTAACCACCCGTAAATCTGCAAATACTATTACCGCTTCTTAACTTTGAAACATTAAATCACTTGATTTGTTTCATTTTGTTGAAGCAGTGTGGAGTCTTCCATCAAGTTCATAACAGTCACTGGGTCATGCGATATGCGCGAACGGCGGTTGGCCAAACGGCGTTGCTTTGTTGGTCTTTTGCTTGTTCGGAAACGAAGCTTAAAGTCGGATTTGTTGTGTTTTGTCATATGACTCGGGCTAAACAAGACTTTATCTTAACAGGTTCGGATTTGTTGTTGTTTTGCAAATATGACTCGGGCCTAAACAAGTTCGGAATGGTTGTTGTTTCGTCAATATGACCTCGGGTCATAGAATATAATGAAGTAGAAGAACGATTACATAATCGCCCGGAAAATCCTCCTTCGGCCACAAAAACAAATAAAGCGCCTGCCGAAATATTTAAATATTCTTAGTCCCGTATAAATATAGCAAGGTATTCCAGGCGTTCAACGCCATCAGGACGGCTGTAACAGAGATAAATTGGCGTTTCAAACCATTACTGTCGATCAGGCTACTAAAGAATTAGAAGTGTTCCATCAAACTTTCGTGTGTGTTGCCACCTCATACGATGGATTTCCGGGACTTTGGCGTCAAGTTTTGTCGCATATCCCCCCTGCACCTCCATCCATTCATGCATCACCATTAATACTCCCTGGCCTTGCGCCACTTGCCGCCCTGTGCGCTCTTGTCTCCTGTCCCGTCTAACCACCAACTCAAATTCGTCTTGCCTTAATTGTGTTTAGGGCAATTTAATCGATCAATTGACGTTGTCTGTGGTGTGTTTCCCGATGTATCACTTTTATCTTGCCGCTCGGTCGATCAACATCATCAGGGGTGCGGATTCGGTACATTACCATCGAGCAGAGTGCACATGGAGCGTACAAAAACATTGGCGCTACGAGCTTTTCCAGATTGGCGGGAAAGCGTTTGATCTGCATATACCAGCCTTATTTTTATTATTCGCTTTCTACTACGGGTTCAGGAGCCCGTTGAGGCTTCAGCATGAACCCTGGCCGAATTGACGTGATGAGCACCTGCGATGACTCGCCTCCTCTTCTGCCAAGTCCTCTCTCCGACTAGTGCTCAGATGTTAACGAACATGTGATTGTTAATACCGACGTCTTCAGGTGGTCAAATTTGGCCCAGAAACAATTACAGATTGGAATGCATCTAGTCTCACTATGCAGAATTAATTTTTAGTTCCCGGTGGTGTGTTCTGTGATGGTGTAAAATTTTCTTCATCATCATCTTCAAAACTATCTGAACTCTTCAATAAGCTTGTGCCTGTTTTGTGCTGTCCCCTATGCAGTGATAACCACGAGTTTGTGTTTGCATCGTACCAGACAAGACAAGAAGACAAGAGGCAGGTTTAACCAATTCCCACCGCTGCTCCCGGGACCGCGCCGTTTTAACATCCCCAATCCGAAAGCAACTATCAGTGAACTCCAGACCCGACCACTTTCCTGGAGAGCGGAAGTTCAAGTCAACGTGACTGCTCACAGCCGACAGCGAGACTTATTGCAATTCCGAAACAACCCAGTAACCCAAAATCCACTTCCACTCCATCCAGCGGAACTTTCACAGAAAGACCAAGACCTCGCCAAACTGCACTGCTTGTACAGCCACCCAAGGAAAACCGTCGTGCTGGAATTCGAACCCGGAATAATTTTGGGGTTGTAAAGTGCCACTACTACCACTCTACATTTCTTCCGCCTTCTTGAAAATAGGGACGTCAGTCAGAAAGCCTATGCAATTTTTTCAGTGGGACAAAGTTTTTTTGTGAAAAAATGGAACCACTATGTACTAACCGTATCAGATGGGTAAATATTCGAGAATCATAAGTCTCAGTTGTTGCCAATGTCCACCTCGTTCACCTCATCCATTCATGCCTTACCAATTAATATTTCTTTAGCCATACTATTCTAATGGCCAACGGGGGCCACACCCTCTCCCAAGGTGGGCCAAAAGTCAGTTTTGGGGGGGGGTGGGGGGGGTGGGGGGGGCCCGCAAGACGTTTAAACATTTTCGCGTGCTTTCCGCGCTGTAGTATTCTGGCCTTCCTCAGTGCACATGAATCTCAAAAGGGAATTCGCAACTTCGAGATTTCCAGATACATGTCTGCCTTCCAACTGGAAGTTGTCCCATGCACCTATGATACGCCATAAAAGTAACCGGAAGAGGCCGAAAGGCTTCAGAATTCCTTGACTGATCCTGACTTGATCAAGCTAACCATTGTCAACTACACATGCTTACAAAATTCACAATGGGGATTATGTTGTACTTATTATGGGTACCTCAACATACAAATTTTGACTTCCTCCACTCCAGGTGAGGTTTTGAGGCAAACCAACTTTCAACCTTATCGGAACCAGGCACTTCTGGACTCATCAAGTTAACAAGACAAGATTTTTCGACTTTGACTCTCTTGACCTCCGATGACCTTTGGTGCTGATTCCACACGGGCTGCATCATGAACCCATCATGGAGAACCTACACACCAATTCGGAGCTCTATCCATCCAGGTGGGGTCGGTTATCGTGAACGAGTCTGAAGTTTGCCAATTAGCAGTTTTTTCACCACAACTATTTTTTCAATTTTTTCATTCTCCAAGAACTGACCACCCGCTCCACACCAAACAATAGGGTTCCTGTACTCCTATAAGAGAGCTGTATACCGAATTTCAACCTAATCAGGTCAGGCATACTGGACTTAGCGGTAACAGATTTCAGCCTTTTTGACCTCTCTTGACCTCGGATGACCTTTGACCTGACTCCAAAACAATAGGGATCATGTACTCATTTAGTAACCCCTATACCAAGATGAATTTCCATCCATTTCCCCCGAAATGGGGTCGAGTTATCGTGGTTAAAAAGGTTGAGGCGTCAACACACACACACACACACACACACCTCCCGCACACTTTACATCATACCAAACATACATACATACATACAATACCTACATACATCATACTACATACATAATACATACATACATACGTTTCGGGTCCTTTTCGTGAAATTTATTTATTCAGATTGAGCCCAGCCAACCTCGGATGCCTACCGTGAATTTTTCCTTGGCAATCGCCTTATACCGTTGAGAGATATCCTGCATACACATACGCAAACGCACACACGAACACGTATTCATCAGGCATACACACACCGACAAAGTAATCGGCCATGAACTTGGATTGTTCAGGCTTCTTGAACTTGGGTTCAGCGGCGAACAAAAAACTGAATCGGCAAGATGAGACAAATGTTAACCCTCTTTTTTTATTGCAAACGCGCACAAATGTGCAAAAGCAATTTGTCTCCGCGCGCAGAATCGCCTGTTGGCTTTTGGCGTGTTTTCGGGCAACTTTGTGATATTGTGATGTTCAGGAAATAGCTCTGGTCATCGATCTATGATCAGGGTTCTCTAAATTATACTAATTCGCCTAACCTTTCCCCTTGACCTCAAGCTGATTAGCCGTTTAGCAGTTTTCCATGAAAAGAATCAAAACCCTATGGAAAGGGAATTCCAACCCTGCGGTGATCATCACATTCTGGAGGACATTATTATTTCTACAAAACGCGTGAGTACTACTTGCAATAAATTACGTAATGACACATTTGTAGACCTTTTCCAAAGCCCCAAAGAAATTTCAAATCTTTTCCACTCAAAAGCCTTTCTACAAACCGCTGCGCCAGATGCCGACAAAGAAAGACACGAAGCCATAAGCGAGCGAAGCTGAGAACATTGGGGGGCGACACAACGCGCACCCCAAAATGTCTAAGATGGAAAATTCGGTCATCTTTAAATGAACTGCTGACTGGGTACATTTTTTGATCAGATGCCCGAGGAAAACATCTATATTGGTAGTAATAGTGACATTTTTCCAATAGGCTAATTGACTTGAATGAGAGATTCGGCAAAAACGTTCGTCCCTCTCCCACCCCCCCAAAAATGCAAGGGTCCCCTACGCCCTTGGGTGACTCCAGATCCAGTTTCAGTGACATATTCAGACTTCATTCCTAAAAAGGAAATCAAGGGCGCTTATTGATATCGCAGGGAATATCGCAAGTACTTCCACCCCTACAACCAATCAAAAATCTTGATGGATTACACCCCTGGTTCTATTACACCATGGTAAACTGCTTTAGCGATCAATGTTTGGCTTGATGTTATCCATATTCTATTCTGAACATAATGTATAAGTTCTTTTTTTAATGGTAAGCTTCAAAAGAGGGGTATGTATAAGATTATTTTCGGAATCGTGTCCACATGTTACAATTCATAATGCCATCACCTTACTTCATCCACAGTCAAAAGTCAAGATTGATGACGTTAGTAGTTATATTTTAGAACTCATTGGACGCCATTCCCGCTGCCTGGTTTGAAGCTGTTAGCGCCAACCCTGCAGCTTTTTTCGAGGACGCCAATTAGCGCGACCCCTCTTCTGCTTCGTACTCGTTAAAAAAACCCTTTCGGGTATCACAACGAGGATGTTGGTGTTCAGTAAACACCAGGCAGCACTAGTAACTGTTTTGGTGTGGGCAGGCTGGCCTTAAAACACTTCAGAACTGCGGCTTTCCTAGAGGATGGTAATTCATTCCAGTCTCTAAGAGTTCGAGGACAGAAAATGTACTGGAAGGCTTGATATTTATGGGGGTTTGGGTGTAGCGACCCGCCTACCAAGTCTCAGTTCATTTGGAAACGCCCACCATGCATGGATAGAAGAGAACAAGCCTGGATTTTTCTCCTTTCAGACAGTGGTTCCCTGTTTAGGGGATTCCATCTATCCGTCACACTTGTCGTCTACGGAAGTCACGTGTCACCACACGTGCAGCTCTTCTTTGAATTCTTTCGATTTTAATTATGTCAGATGTTTTATGAGGATCCCAAATTGTGAAGCATACTCTAGGGTTGACTGGCACAAGGAGGTATAGGCAAGCTCACGCACTTCTGGGGGGCCAAAACGCATGATTCCATTCAGAAACCCCTATGCTCAGTTGGAGGGTGAGGTCATCGACACTTCAAATTTGTCTGCCAAGATGGCTACAACTATACTACTTCAGATAAGGAAACGGTACCCAAAAGGGCCAGTCACATTGGAATAGCCTTCATCCTTTAGCCACTTTGATAAGAGATAGGGGAATATTTACGGTGGCATAAAAAAAAACAACATTGATGCTGACCTTGATTTTAGAATTTTTAACACCATATTGTTTTCAGGGGGGGATAAACTCTTCAAGTTTTTAAAATGTCAGATTCTTCTAAGTGCGTACTTTGTTTACACGAGACAGAGACACTTCACATTTGCTGCACTTGCCAGTGAAGGGGGCGTCATATGTGACAGCATGTAACTGCCAAATGTAACACTCTGATAACATAGAAACACGGTATCGATTGGATAGAAATCACATTAATAGGACCTGATATGGTGAAGGAAAGTGCAAGAGACTACTCTCATTTTAGTTTTTAACACGTACAAAGTCTGTATTTGGAATACAAGGTTAAGGCTCATTGAACGGCCCAGCATTATCAGGATCGACAATATTTTAATTAAAACCGCAGACAACATAAATCGAATGTTGCGTAACAAGTCTACTCCAGTCGGGAAGGACTTTTGAAGTTCTGGCAAACTTCCTCCAATGGCAAAGATATTGTAGTCTCTCCTGAGATAGAGGGGGGTATGTACTTTTAACTGTTAGATTGTTGGCCCAAGCCACGAATTTCATCTGTCATATCACACTAACAATGTATGCAGTATTAACGTCATTTCATGTACGCTTGCCATGTACGCTAACTGATGTTTATTTTTGTACATGTTCATGTATATTTGTTTGTCTATGGCCTGCCGGTGCGGCGGGCCCATATCAATAAAAGAAAAAAATCTGACAGTGACATATGTAGTCACGATATTTACGTTTCGAAGGTAGCGACGAGGGCGCATTATCTCCTGCCACCGTTATTTCCTTTACAAGTCGGCCAAATTGTAGATTGGAATTTTGTCTTGTAAAATATTCGGTCCTTGTTGGGGCAGCGGATGTATATAATTCATTGGCGATGTGATGTTCTTCTTCGTTCGAAATGAGAATGTTGACCTCTAAATAATAATTATTCACTACTGGGGAAAAAGGGATTTCACCCGTTTCTGGCCGAGCTCCCGCAATGATGCGGTCGAGGGCATTTCAGCGCTTTTAAATTAGTATAATTACGACATAGCAATCCATTTCAGGTTTTTTTACCCTATTGAAATTGAGTTCTCTGTGTTTGGTCTATATGCGACATTAAGTGCCTTCATGAACAATTTCTCGTCAAATTATTCATCGCGAATTTATGAAAGTCTTAATTTCTGATGCTTTTAGTTTGATTTATGAGTAACGCGTTCACCCATTAATGGAATGGACATTATATATTCTAATTCCTTCTGACCAGTTGGCAAATGTAGACGTGTCAAACTTCTGTACAGACAGAATTTTGTTGGAGTTGAGGGTAGATGTTTTTGGATGAGTTACCGAAACCGATTTTCCTAGAGGCATCCTTGAAGGAAAACCTGACCAGCCAGGAGCCAAGTAAAACGTCACTTTATACGGTATATGTAGTCTGTTGCTGTCAGATTCCCTGTATGTGGGCAGTTTCCTGGAGGATCTTGGACACTGGATTCCGTAATACACCTAATCTATCTAAAGTGTATATACAATTATCATTTCTCCGGTTGTCTACTCTGCGATAGTCCTGCTTAACTAATAGAATAGCTGAAAAAACGACATAACTGTAAATGTGCAATAGTCCAAAAACTTTTCATTAATTTACAGTGTGAATACGCTGTTAGTACAGGAAACGTTTATCGCTGGGTGATTCAAGGTTTCCTTTGGAGTCCATCGTAACTCATGTATCCGAATGCAACGGTTGTACTGAGCAACGGTTCGGTTCTACAGTTTACATCACCTGCGACGGACGCGCGGCTAATATCACCAGATCTTACCAGATCACATTCCCCCTTGACACTGACTCTCTTCCTATTCCGGTATACCGAGATACCGGCCCATTCAACAGGGACGTTCAAATGTCACGTACCGGTGCTTGAACGATGACCGATCTCGACCTGAGCCAAAACGGTATTTTAGAAATACGGGAATCGTTCTTTTTCAGTTCCACCCGCATCGTAAGACTGAAGTTGCATGGGAACAAACTAAAAGTAATACCAACGAAACATCCTAGCCAAACTGACAGTTTTGGAATACTGGACCTGAGTCAGAACCAATTGGGCCATACACTCAGAGTCTTTCGTAAATAACACGAAGCTGGAGGACCTGCGCCTCGGAAAGAATAGAATCACATATATAAATGACGATGCGTTCAAAGGACTGGTCAGGATGTAAGACAAATTTAGCCAGTAACACACCTTTACAGCTCTACCCCCCTTAAAAGGTAGCCCTTGCCAGATTGGGGACGATCATACTAGTAGATAACAGCATATACTGTAATTCCAGTGGAAGTCTGCAAGAAGCATCAGCGGTGCAAACCATTCATTTATACAGGAATGGACTTCGTCTGCTCCAGCCGCTATGTCTTTCGCAGTTCCCTTGCGTTGAATCGTCTGACGCTCTTCAACAATACTATCACACGCATTGGACCTTCTGTGTTCGGGGGTACTCATGAATCTCTGATGAGCCTGTACCTCTGGCGTAACAATATGACTGAGATACCAGTGGAGTTACTCAGGAACCTGCCCAACCTAAAACTGCTCGATCTAGCGAGTAACCAGTCATGCACGTGCCCTCCCATTAATTCCCAAAACAACACCCACCTCAGCGAAATCAATTTGGGCCATAACTGATTACGATTGCATAAGAGTCGTTCAGGGGCCTCCCAGTCTCCCAAAGCTATTTCTTGAACACAATCGACTCCAGAGCCTGCCCGAGGAATGTTTCGACGCCGTCTTTGCTTTTTCCGGTTCCCCGGCCGTATCTAGCTCCCTACGTCTGAAGGGAAACCAGCTCCACTGTGACTGTTCCCTACACTACCTCCAAGGCTGGTTGTTCTATGGTAAAAATGTTGTCGACGACTTACTCTGCCTCACTCCAGCTGAGTTCGTGTAATCCTATGACGCCCTTTTCTCATATTGACTACGACATATCTCATGACCCAGGGGCGGCGACTGACCTCGACGTGACCGTAGAATCCCGCATAACGGAAGGCCGGCGAGGATTCTAGTGGGATCAGGTAGCTGTGCTCCGTGTTAGGTGCTGTCTCTCAATCATGGATATTACTTTGTTGTTCCCTCATTGTCTCTCGATTGTTTTGTACAAGCGCTATAAAGAAGTGACATCCAGTTCCTCTTAACCATAATATACTCGACACACGATACATAAACTTTGTATTGTATCGCACCCCTCCACTCTCCGTTACGGAACTAGAAAATGTCCGGGCGGGTACACCGCCGACGTTTATCCCCGCATCTCTTTTCAAGAAATTTTGAACTGATACCGGACAATATTCTAGACAGAAGACATTTATAGATTTGTGAAGCGACAACGTGTACAGTAATGGTCATTCCATGATTAAACATAAGGGGGCCAACCTGTGACATGGGATATTATAGCCCAAAATCAGTTTTTCATCCATTGCTCAATCAATTTCTATTCAGAAGGACTTTCTTGTTTTATCTTCATTCTACTGATCAACAGTACTATTTTGCATTGAAAATATATATACAACATCCCAGGTTCCTAATTGGAATAATACAGGGTTTCATATGTAAAGGGGACACCAAAGTATTAAAATTAAAAACAACCCCACACAGCTTTTAATTTTTGTTTTATGACTTGCTCTGGATTTTTTTGTCAATTTCGGCCCAGGGATTTAACAAAATGCTTCATTTGCTGTAGTTTCAGGGTTTAGGGCCATAAGAAGCAAATTTTTCCTGGTTTCATATGTAACGGGGAGTGGGACACCCAGTGATTTTTGCTAGCTTCGGAAAATTAGGAGTCGTTAACCAACTTGTGTGGTGTGTTCTACTAAATCATGACTACAGATATAATTTGTCACGAACATTCCTAACAAATCTTTTTAAGAAGTGTTTATTTGTGGACTTTGAATTTTCAAAAAGTCAATTTATGGGAGGACACCAGAGTCCACTGTCCAATATTTTTAAAATTTATTTTTTTTCCCATCTTCATTTGATTTGTTGCTTCAACGTGCCACATTTGTATTGTCACATGGTCTCCGAAAAATGAGAATAAAAACAGGATTACTTTTCCTGTTAAGTTTACAACTAATATAAGGGGTTTCTATGTAAGCCATTTTGGGGGGACACCAACATTTACATAGTGACAATAATTCTTGATCATGATTTTGTGATGTCCAATAAATTGGTTTTTATTCCCTACTTGGGAGAGCTGGGGAGTTTCTTCAGGTTAATTAAATACAGCAATAGAGATACAGCAAAGAGAAGGTGACTGTCTAGAGTTCTAATGTACTTGTCACTTGTATGACCACCCCCTATACCCAGGACGGGGTGAGTCATTGCCAAAGGTGGGTCATGCAACTCTTGTACATTTACACAACCCTCAGTCACTAAAATGGCTTACAATTCCTATGAAAAGAAGCCACCAGTAGGCCAGCTTGACTATTATTTTCACATAATTAGAACAAAATGGATGCACCCCAGAATCAGTTTGTGATCTTACTATTATGAAAGTGTCCTATATGTGAGTAACTTTGAATTTGACGATGACCCAAATTTGACACGCCCTGTCCGGGGGTATTGGGGGTGCGTCTTACAGTTACCCCCAATGTGCATAAAGGGGTGCACAAATTTGTACCAGTTAGTAGCATTTGAGAATATCCTGAATGTATTGGACAGAAATTTAATTCCACTCTGATGAAACAGGAATGTGACTAATGGTGAAAACGACAAGTTTACTAAAATATGGGGGGGGGGGAAAAAAAAATCAGCAATAGGCTATAATGCACTTGTTAATTGTATGAGGCCACCCTACAGGCCCCAGACAAGGTGCGTCCTTAATAAGCACATTTATTTCCAAGATTCGCCCTTTAACCACATGACCACCCCGACAGAGGTCAAATTCAGGCAGAGGTCCACACTGCAGGTCAACAATATATATCACAATGGTGAACCTCCAGCCTTCACAAGTATTCAATTCTCCGATTTAGCCAAAAACAGTTTTGACCCCTAAGTGACCTCGAATGACCTTTAATGATGACAGTTTTTATGAAGAATTGTTACTCTCCTATGTGATCATCCACTCCTAAGGAGCATTTTGCATTCTGATTAACACCCCAGTGCTATTGCCGGAAATACTAAATCAGTTTTTTGACCCCTAAGTGAACCTTTAAAATGGGGGACCTTCAATGACATGGCGGCTCTTATAAAAATTGTTACACTCCGTGATCATCCACTCCAAGAGCATAATGCATTCCAATGAACAGTCCAAATTTATTGCGAAAAAAGTATTTAAACTCTCATTTTGACTGATCAATAACTAATATGAGTGATCTTGATGCTATTGAATCAAGTTTATCAGGACTGGTAGTAGTCCTATTCACAAAGTGTCGTCAAAATCCAACAAGTTTGAGAAAATAATTGCTTATTATCTATATGCTAACGGGAATATGTAACATTACACACACATAATGACCTTAGTGGATTACGCATTGAATAAATTATCGGGACTGTTAGAAGGTCTACTCCCAAGTTCGTGAGAATCCACAAGTTATAAAATTTTCCTAAGTGCTAATTTGGCCAACGATTAGCAAATTAGTCATGCGATGACTTCCAGTGAACCGCGCCACATAGGAAAATTCCATCGTCACTGAATGTTTTGGCCCTATTCACCAAGTTTCATGAAATCTTCAGAAGTTTGAAATATCACATACATTATGCTATATAATCAGGCTACTGGCCAAGAATGCAAACTTGACCTCGGATGACATTTGAATTGTTGCCATATTTTTCGGCTCCACAACTAACCCCACCACCACGTTTTCGTGTAAATCGCACGAACTTGAAAATTTTGCGGAAAACCTGCAGAATCGAGCGCAGCAAATATACGATATAGCCCATTTTCGAACTATCCGAGATTTTCCTCTACGGACATGGTTTACCAAGTTTTGGGTCAATCGGATAAACTGTTAAAGAATGAGAACGCTAACGCCTGAAAGGTTCGGCGGCGGCGGCGTCGGCGGCGGCGGCGGCGGCGGAGACGGCGGCACACGGTCAAACCATAATATCCCCCGAACACTATCAGTGGTTGCGGGGATATAATGACTTATTCGCCACTAGATTGTCGATCATATGGATACCAATCACGTTAATTTACGCCGGTTGGGACCCTGGCTCTCTGTTGGTATTTGTCATCATCTGATGTAAGAGCTTGAACTGCTGAAGCATACCTCATCGGAGTCCGCGACTTCTACCTCTGCACCACCTATAATTGCCAAGATTAATTGAGAGCACGATTGCGATCCTTCAGGAAGTATGCAGTGTTTGACAGTGATAATGACGGGCTATGACTGACCTTGCGAGCACCTCTATCATATATTAGCCATTCTATAACTGATGGCTCTATTCTAGCCCATACACTTATTCATGCAATGATAATGGGTGCCGCTCGGACACAATTCGGAACACAATGAGATTATGATGAATGATGGAAATTTGGCGACAAATAACTCTAAAAGCTTGTTGACTTGCTTCAGTATTACATTATTGACTAAGAGACTCCATACCACTTATATGAACGACGATAACGGTACGGACTGGAAAAGAATAGGACAACAATGATGATTAATGATGAATGATGGAAATTTGTGCAAAAATCTAAAAGCTTGTTGACTTGCTTCAGTATTACATATTGACAAAGACTACCTTCCCTCCTTCAATCACTAGATATGTCAGTTTAACTGTGATAGTAAGTTAGTGTTTCGTACATTTAGTGATTTAGTAATGTAAATAAGTGTTTAAGTTTGAACAGATCAACTCGTTGTTGGATATTAGAACGTGTTATCAGGCAGGCAGGTAACCTTATTTATTTCATATTGACCATGAAGGTACCGCTAATTCATAATCTAATATTTACATGTATTGGTCGCCTGCTTGTATTCAATAATATCTGAGTGTTTAGTAAACTTGTAAGCATATCGGAACAAGGTATCGTTTCTCATGGCATCGTCTTATTAGGCAGAACGTGTCATAAAGTGGTTATTAGGGGAAATATATATAACTGTTGTTCAGGGTTCTGGTGTAACTCACAGAAATACTAAAGAGGCATTATCGTCGTATATAGAAGCACCTCACGAACTCAATGCACATGAAATCCGAACTCACACACGAGATCGCAGCAGATTGCTTCAAGACTTCCGCAATTAGAAAAGTGTATTCTGTTAACCCTGAATCTCCAATTCAGATGTTCCATTTCTTCTTGCTTTGGGTGTTTCACATCATGGAGCTATTATATTAACTGAGAGACAGTAGAGCGCGTATTGTTGCCCTGTTCAAAGTTCCATCAGAGAGCACAAACTCCAAGTGGGGTATCGTCCTATTGTGTTAACATCGTGAAACACATCGGTTTTTTGTTACTCTCTATCTGCGATTCTTCGAACCATATGCCCCCCCAAAAACTTTGTTGCGCCAAGTAAGCAACATCTTTCAGTGCGTGTATCCTTTTCAGACGATCTATTACGGAGAGCACATGAAGGCAGGCATAATTAATTTCGGGAATACAAAATCGGATTGCCTCTGACAGACGCAATCAATCTAGGCGTAATATATGGCAAACGGAGGGGGTGGGAACTAGAGCTTATTATGTGAGGCTCGAATTACGATGAGCTTGGTCAAACGGAACATACTCTGATCTTCTGACGCAGATGCGAATCGTATCGCCCACTCAGACAGGGGTGGTGCAGCTATGACACTAGACTAATAATTGAGGGCGCTGGTCGTGGCTGTGCAATACGGGGTTCCGTATAGGAGCTTCAGTGCAGCATGTCCGGGGCTTGGTCAAACACCTGCAAATAATGGGACTAACTGCTTCGTTTGCATGAAACACACCTCAAAATCCTCCCGAACCGTCTCAAGGACCCACGAAACGTTTGCATTTCACATCCTAGCAAAGATATACCGTGTCATTGCGATGGCAATAAGGCTGTTATTGCGTCGTGACGTCATCCAAAAAAAGTCGCTGTGGTCGCGTGTTCGCCAGCGCTAACCAAACCACCGACTGGGCTACAATCCCCTTGAGTTAATATTTCAGCAGTGAATAAATGGTGTAAGCAATTGATAGTACATACTGTTTGAACCAACACAGAAATCTGTGCCACCACTGTATGTTCGTTGATAACACGTTGTAACTGCAATACTTTTGGTTTTCCACGCATTATATTTTGTTTTTATCTACCTAACAAAATAACATGCGACTCTACTAACGTGACCATTTTCCGCCAGGTGTGCAGTTTTAGTTTAGTTTATTGATTAAGGGTCAGGAAGGACATAATCTTCATAAGCCTACCCCAAAAGCCACACATCCCAGGAAAGAAAAATTACCCAAAACTCTAAATTATTCGCTCGTGATTCCTGAAAAATAATCAAGACTGTTCTTGACCGCTTCACACTCTTAGAACAAACATACTTTTCAGGAGAACTATTCCACTCATTGACACTCTCTGCGAGGAGAAATATTTACGAATGGCCGATCTACAGCGTTTGTCACAAAGCTTGAGACAGTTGCCTCTATTTGCATTAACTGGAAAATTCAAAGGCTTAGTGAAAACAGGCCATGAGCCATGGACAATTTTGAAAACTGGATCAAGTCACCCCGAATCCGCCCAGCTCCATGGTAGTTGACCGAGACGCCTTAATCTTTTCCTCGTAGGATAATTTTTCAGACAGTGAATCATTCTAGTTTGGCCCGACGGGGCTTGAACGTTTTCAATTACATGCTTGTCTTTTGCAAAGTAGGGATTCCACACTGTACAAAATACTCCTAGTGCGGTCCTCACCAGTTTCGTGAGTAACACCGACACACTATCATTCTAAGGAAACTGAAGTGTACTTAATCAAGCCAAGAATCCAATTAGGCCTCTTCTAGCAGCTTCGTCACACTGGCTTGGAGTTCTCGTGAAGCACACATCAGTAACAAACCCCGAGATCTTTTCTTCTGAAATCACCATCCGGAATATTGTTTGGCCATTCAACGTGGAGGAAAGCGTTGCGATTGTGAAAACCAAGCATGCCATACTTGTGCACTTGTCCCGACAATTGAAAAAACATTTGCTCAGTCGAAGACCATTTGGAATTTATATCCATATCCCTTTGAATACAAGTGCAAGCATCATGCATTCGAACGAACCTCCCGATACAACTTGGTATCGTCTGCGAACTTCTAAACCCTGGAATGAACAGAACCTTCAAACTCAACATAGACGCCTAGAAGAGTAACTGCCCAAGACCGATCCTTGGGGAACACCACTAGTGACTTCTGCCAGAATGACGCCCCGCCCATTAATGACAACTCGTTGTTTCCCGTATTATGAAGCCACTCACGAATTCACTCAAGGACATTCCCTCAATCCAAAGCTTTGCGCAACTTGAGCAGGAGACGCGCATATAGTATCGGCGGGATGTCAAAAGCTTTCTTAGTCCAAGGAAAACAGAAACGCAACTCGGCGTAGTGATTCCTTGCCTTTTTTCGTGTCTGTCATCACCAGGATGGTATTTCAGCTATATCAAACCCTGCAAGATTGTGTGTTGCCAACGTCAAACCACAACTTGACACAAAACGACCCATCCTCTGCATATTCACTAACCCAAGAGGAGTGCTTGGGGGTTGACGCAAGGTCAAAAAGTCATCTATTGCAATTGAAGTCAAATACTGAAAAATAAACCTGGTAAGTAGTGTATCATGAAGAGAGAATGTAGGTTACGATTCATAACCATGAGGTCCAACGTTTTCCATTCATGTGGAAGTACCAACGACCTACACACTGAGTGCGGCAGACTGCAGGAGGCAAGGCTAAATGATGAAGATGGCACTTTACGAAAGTTATCAGCTCAAAGTAGCGTTTTGGTCAAAGCAGATAGACTGATTGAAGTGGCAGTTCTTTGTATCGGACGTCTACCAACAATCATCCAACATCATCGACATTTTACAAAAAAAAAAAAAAAAATTTGGGAGTATATTTGTGGGGGAAGAGAAGTGCTCTGCATACAGGCTATATATTGTCAATTTCATCCCTCACACTACCCGGACAAGGTGAGTATTGGTAGTACATTCAGTGTCCAATCAGGGTGCTCACATGTTGGTCTTGTACCTATGTCATTAATTACTACTGTGACTAAGGGGTTCATTCCAGTAAATCTTTCTCAATTCGTACCGCAGAGTAGTCTGTGATCTTTTAAATGGTGACTGTGGGTTTATCAATTTTCAATATTTTTTCAGGCGGCAAAAGTGACTGGAGGGGTGGGCGTCATGTGTTGTTGCCGCCAGCCTAAGTGCCATGACTCACCGTGGGTCTGGGGTAACAAGGGGTGGTCATGGGCAATTGACACGTTCATAACCTGTTTAAAATACTTGTATCAATGCCTTTAAAAAACCCCCGCGTGATCAAATGTCTTATGCATTTTTAGGTCAATTTTCACTTAGGCTTTCAAATCACATATTCCCTCCCAAATTGGTGGGATATATGGCCAACCCCAGGCAGCAACTCCCATAACAAACATATCTGGGCTGCATGATAATAATCAAATAGATAATAAGACAGACCAGATCTTGCAATTTTCTAATGTGGGCTCATTTAATGTTTATCCAGTAAGACTTCTGGGCAATTGTTTAAAATAAATATTAATTATCCCTGCAACCGCTTTTTTCCCAATAGTCCCATCATGTTACTGTCAACACCAATAATAGGCCTGGTGAGAAGAAACGGTGTGTGTGAAGTGTTTAAGTATACTCAAACCCCTACCATGTTTCTCCGGGGCGGACATGGTGGTACAGGTAATGCCCTCACTTTTTTCTCAATAGCAACAACTCCACAAATGTTGTGCCCGTTCCCACTTTCAGAAGCTTACTTGCCCCTTGCTTTCTTCTCTCCAACTCAACTACACCTCGCACTCTGCTTCTACACACACCATAGTTAATCCTCTCATTAGGGCTTATCTATAAATAGGTAATAACCAGGTCTAATACCCAATAGTCAGTCCTGCCTGTCAGTAATTTACATCCTCTGAAGTGTGCTTAGAGAGAAGTGTAACCTTAAATGTAAACAATCAGATAATCAGTATACTGGGTGCACACAGAAATAATTGGAATACAACACTCTCCATCCTCTGACCATTGCCAGTGCCAGGTACCATCCCCACACTGAATGTTCCTGACAGGCCAGTCAAAGTTTATTGTGTGTACTGGCTCACAATCTCACCACAACTTAAGAGATTAAATCCTTTTGGGGATTGGGCCGGACCAAGTGACCAGCCAACAAAGGGCTCTTTAGTATAACACACACAAGCAGGCAGTAGTTGAAGAGGATTGTGGCCACCAGAGGTGTTCGAATTGAAATTCAGGACATTTTCCTGTGGTGCATTTCTGCTGTAATCTAGTCAAATGGAATTTGAAGATCATATCACATACACCGTTTTTCAATTAATGTCAGCAACAAACTTGGCATTTCCCTTCCCCCCTCGTGAAATAATATAGGGGCCTATGGGAAAATTGCAAGTTTGTCCCCCCCCACCCCCCTCCCTCCGCCCCAACCCATTGATATCCATGGTACTAATCTATTTTGGTAACCTCCCTGATACGTGGCCACAGAGATTAAATGTACAATGTAAGCCCTAAATAAGAGGAAGTATATCGCAATGAAAGAGGGCGTTTCTGCCTTGCAAATCAGGAATTTGTCAATAATGCAGTGATGCAAGCTTCAAATAGAGCTACACTTTAACAATTTTTCATAAGCGGCCTATGAAACCTGGGGGGGGGGGGTGCGTGCAGACCAACATTGCCACTCCACCGTAACTAACAAACAACCGCTACTGATCAGGAGGTAACATATAGGGCCTGGTCACGTGGTGGCTAAGTCCCAATACTTATCAGGAATAATGATTAAATGACAACTGCAGATTGTACTGTCTTCCTGGGGGAAATATTTGGTGCTGTAGTCATTACTCAACATATCAATCAGGAATAACATAAAATGACAATTGAAGATTTGTACTGTCTCACGGCGGGAATATTTGTTTGGTTGGCTATATGCTTGTTCTCATCCTGTACAATGAATCGTTGCAGAGATTAAGGATTGTCCTATGTGACCTTGGAAGACCTTTGACCGATACCACGAACATAGGGCAATCTTCATCATGTCAGACAATCCACCACTTAATTTGAACTTTATAGATACTTGCATTCATTAATTATGCTACGATCATATGTCAAATGCCAAATTTATGCACATTTCAGTGTTTTAGCTGTTTTGCACATTCATTGAGATAGCTTGTGATAAGAGTATCTAGTATGGTAGTGATTGGACTTTTTGTTTGTCTCAACTAGACGCTTCCGGCCAACACAACAAAGCATGCAAAATCACCAGGTTAAAAGGTCAAATGACGTTCAAAAGGTCAATGAAGGTCAAAGTCGGTCACCAGATGTATTTCACTACTCAAGACGAACGAAAACTTTCCATTACGGCATCCCTCTCAAATGTTTCGTTGCCGAGTATATGACAATGTTGTAGCTGCCTTGACCTTCCACATTCTTTGAGATCGCTTGTGATAAGAGTATCGTGGTATGGTATGTCATTGATTTTTTGTTTGTCTTACCAA